>JANEYF010005663.1:807500-1407500 GCA_029963845.1 Rhamnusium bicolor | reverse complement strand
GAAAACAGAGATAATAAAGTAAAACAAAAATAAAAATATTAAGAAAAGATGCGGCTAGAGTCAGCTTTTAATTGTAGTTTGCTATTGTTACTGGTGCACTCCACAGGGTGTTCTGAATTTTTTGAAAAAAAACATCGAATTATTCTTTCACCCGGTATTCATAAAACACTAAATTTTAAATAAAAATCAGTAGCATGGTAACGTTCCTAAAGTGTAAACCTTCAATTCAAAAAAAAAAACATCAAAATCGGACTTTTCAGAAAAAAAATTTCAAACTTTGCTGGTCAGTGTATTACACATAAAAATCACATCATTCGAGAGCCGTATTTCGGAAAGCTTCACATTTAATGCAGTTACCATTTTTGATATGACGCATTAATTTAAAAAGCTTTGCTTCAGTCACCAACCCATATAATTTTTCTACTTTTTAACTCATGGTAAAATCAAATCAAAGTTGTGATATGAATCAAATATTCTCAAGGTAATAGTTTTATTGTAGAAAAAGGCATTAATTTTTGCAACATTGTACAGTTTTTGCAGTCATTTAATTATGTTTCGTTATAGATATCAATATAACAACAAATAAACATTGGGTATTGATTAAATAGACATAGTGGCAATAAAATATGTTAAATAATTTTTTCAAGCATAATAAAAATATGTGATTTAAAAAGAAAGTGAAAATTTAGTAACATTTTTAAAACAATTTTTCAAAATTTTAACAAACAGATTCCTTCGTAGAGATTTATGAAAATAATACTGAATTTCAAGCATACTCAAATTGTCCTGGAACTTTTAGATCCACCATAGACGATGTCCCAATGAATTTATTTATTTAGAATCTTTCCTATACTAAATTTATACTTTAGAATTATAAGACGCATAAAACCCATCTTTACCACAGGTTAAACATGGAGATTCATTAGTATGGAATAATTGTCTAGTAGAAACAGACCACCAAAAACCTATAGAATATCTCAGCTAAAGAACACGGGGAAACGACTAGGAACAAGAAGCTTAAACAAAACAAAAATAGTACGTAAGCCCACACATCACAATTATGTTTTCACAATATATTAAGGATATATCATTCGGATATCTGGAATATTTTGGGTCAATCCTATAATAACAGGAGCACGTTTTTATGCCACAATAAAATTTTTTATCAAATTGGTGACAAAAAGATAAATGAAGTAACCATTTAAGAAATGAGTTATTGTTGGTTTTAAGAGCGTTTTTCGACTTCACACGTTTACAAAAATAAAAAAAATTATAGGCAAAATATTTCTACATTTCAGTTTTTCATTAATTTTTAGGATATTATTTTCCGGATTCTTAAAAATATATTAAAATGTGCTAAATTTATGGAAACCATCCCTTCCCTCGTGGAATTGAAATAATCTGTCCATACAATATTTTTAAAAAGATACAAATGCATGTAAGTATAATTTAGAATCCAAAGTAAAGGAAAGCGGACATCATTAGGAAAACTACGAGATTACTTATGGCTACAGGACATTATTTTACCATAAAAATCCTAAATATAGGTAATTTTGCAATAGATAACCATCCACGCCAAGATGGTTATCCATTGCAAGATTACCTAAATTAGGATCTTCATGGTAAAATACCATCCTGTAGGGATATCTGTAGCTTAACGATTTTGAATATCTATACATGATTTTCATAATTTGAATCACAATTAGATATTATTGTCCAGCCAGTTTAAGCATGAGAAGATCGTGAACATATTTATAGATAACCAAAATCACGATTAAAGGAACTAGAGAGTAAATTCTTTTAGTGCGACGTCACATAATTATACAACCTACGTGCTACTGTCATGACACACCGGTTGCCTACACATCACACTAGAACTTGACCTTAATGTAAATGTCCATAAAGGCGACATTTTCGCGAGTTAAACACAGCGTAGAAGTTTATTTTATTACTCCCTTGTAAGAAAGATTTAAGAACTTTTAGTTTCCGTTTACCAAAGCATGTGAAAATATTTGAAATTACGCATTACAGAAACTTTTATTTTTAATGTAATTAATTAATATTAAAAACGGACGAAATGTCCTTAGTAAAGTCAAAAGTTAATAGCTGCAAACTTCACCATCCTTTCAACTTGTTTGTGTTACGTTTTATAATATTACTTTCGTATATTTAAGTTCAAGTGTTGTATGATCGATTTAAAAATACGTTTTTGTGTTTATTTTGGACTATGGGGTTATAATTTGCCCCAGGTATGATAATAAAAGCGGATGTAAAATATTTAATTTGCCAAACGATACCAAATTAAAAGAAGAATTTTCTCCCTTCCATATGATTTTAATATCTTTGCAAAAAATCAAATATCTCACTCACACAATCGATTTTTACACTTTATTTTATAGGTGTATTTATATGCTGATATAACACCTAACTAGAAATCATTTAAAAAAAAATGGCAATGCTAACGATTTTCTTAATTACTTGCCTGTAAGATATTATATTCCAACAATCTAAACACAATTAGAGTTATTTTATAAAAGGATCAGATGTTATAAACTATTTCAACAACTTGAGGCTAGCCACACACTAATTAAATGTGCATTTTGATTTTCACATAGTAATTTCTAGTGGAGGATACCAAATTCGAATTTAATATTAATTTAAAAAATCAGTAATTAGTTTTTCTAATGTGTTGAACATTGTACAGTGATATCCAACGAAAAGCTCACCCCTATATTTTGTTTATTTTTCGAGTCAGAAAAAATACACCTCCCCATGCTATTATACCATTGGCTAAATGAGATTCTACAAGTGCATGATATAATACTTTCATCTGTTCAGTCTGGAAAATATGTTGTATATATTTAAATCTATATAACAATGATCTTAGTTTCCTTGTTACATAATTAATATGGATATCCCATTTTATATTGTTATCTATAAATATTCCTAGATACGGATCTTATTTCAATATCTAAATTGTCTACTTTTAAAAATAAATACGTTTTGCTGTAATTAATTGTTAATAGCCTATTTTTAAACCAGCAACCAGACCATAATGCGTGATAGGTCTTTTTCTACTTCACTTTTTAAAGCTGTCCAGTCTTTGTCATTATAAATTATGCAGGTATCATCAGCAAAGTTATTATATTTCCCATAATGTTTAGAGTAAATAAGTAATGTAAATAAATATTAAAAAGTAAAGGTCCCAACACTGTTCCTTGAGGAACTCCATATCTTACTGTGTTACTTATTATATATCATCAATATTGGCTCACTGTTTTCTGTCATATAAATAATTATGCATTAGTTTATATGGTGTTCCATTAAAACCAATACTACACAACACTTTAAGCAACTGAGTGTGGTCAACCGTGTCGAATGCTTTCGCCAGAACGGCAGAGATGCATAGTGCCGGTTTCTTTTCATCAATTGATTTGTTGATTTTTTTCGGTTAGTTATGCAATTGCAACCTGTGTCGATTTGTTCTCCCTAAACCCAAAATGCTTATCTGACAATATTTTATATTTTTTCAAATAGTCATCTATCCTAGTGACAACATATCGTACATCTTTGACAAAGTAAACATTTTCACAAATATGACACAAAAAAACACGCAGTTTGAATTTATTAAATAGTTATTCTGTAAGGCATAAGTGTCAAATTAATTGTTTTCATCCATGCCTAACCTGATAAGCATGAAGATGCTGGTAGTATAAAATCTGCAATGAATAAAAAACAGTAAACAAGTTTGTCCCGCTTTTATGGGACAACCTGTATATTTTTTGCAGGGGTTCCAAAAGGGCTCATTTGATTCACTACAACTTTTATTTGAAATGTTTATTCAACTAAAAAATTAAACAAAATATAGGTGGGCCATTTCGCTGTACATAATCAAACATGTTCTGTGTGTGTAAATTAGTTACTGAAATTTCTTAAATATTTCTTACAAGGGAGGAATAAAATAAAATTCTACGCTCTGTTTAACCCTCGAAAATGTCGCCTTTATTGACATATGCATTAAGGGTTAAGTTCCAGTGTGAATTGTAAGCAACCAATGTGTTATAACAGTAGCACGTATGTTGCATAATTATGTGATGTCACAACTAATAGAGTCCATTATCACTAGGACATCTTTTATTGTTTAGCAGAAGATCATTGACTCAAACAAAAGGAATATATAAACAAAATATCTGTGACCATTGAAAATTTTGTAGATAAATGTTTTTGGTACATATAGTAGATAAACTAGCGTTTTTATCAGGTGGGTAAGATAAATCTGTAATTTGCTCTTTTATTTTTTCGTGATTATCAAAAACGTTAATAGTTATCTTATTTTAAATCAAATATAGATTTAGTAGGCAAAATTGCAGGCTAAACTAATATATAAATTTGTTCTGATTTGCTGGTTTTTTTCAGTTTTTTTCCTGCAGATTTACCTATTAGATATGTACTTTATATAAATCAAATAGTTAATTGTCATCAACAGAAAAACTTTCCTAGATTTATACTGGCTACTAGATGGAAACGCTCATATAAGGATTTAAGTGTTAAAAATTTAAGTTACATTTTTTTACGTTAGAAATTTATAACTTTTTATAACACGCAGTTTGCTTCTTGAATTTATTAAATAATTATTCTGTAAAGCATTAGTATCAAATTGTTTTTCATCTATGGCTAACCTGATAAGCTTGTAGTGTAAAATTTAAATTCCATTTTTTTACGTTAGAAATTTATAACTTTTTATAACAAAAATTCTTTTGAGCAGCTTACCTTTTCGTCGTTGTCGGCCAAGTACTTTTAGTTGAATATTTCGTCGTGTATTTATTTGTAGTATTCTGTAAAGGCTTCTTAGTGGGTTTATTTTTAGGTTTAAAACTGCTAGGCTTCTTAATCCTAGTAACAAACCCCGGCTCTGTAGTAAACTGCCACTGATAGGTGGATTTGTCGCCGTGCTGTATTGAATTATGATTCAGCGAGGTGATGAACCCTGGCTCTGTAGTAGACTGCCAACCGGGTTTGGTGTAGTGACCTATAGAGATGCTGTTTGCAACAGCAAATGCGTCTGTGCTCATAGGCCTGATGCTCTGCCTGAAACAGGATAAATGAGATTATGAGGAAATAAAAATATGGAAATATTGCTTCTGTAGATTAATCTTAATTGATTGCGACACAGTGAATTAGAATTTAATTTTGATTAGGAAGCTACTAAGATGCCGACAGATGATGCGTACCAAAGCTCACCTCTAATTAAAATTTTTCGGGGGTGTAACAATCCTTCTTTTTTGATCAATGTATAGTGATAATAAAATCCGAATAAATGGCCAAAAGTCGAAAATTTTCAGACTTAATTGATTATTAATTTTCAAATGCAGTGTTATTGTGTAATGTTTGCCAAACTTCGTTAAAATAAATACTTACATTTACATACAAAATTAATCAAAACATATGTTTACTTAGCTTAATTAATAACTTTACTAGTGCCGATGTCTAAATGAAAGCATTATATCGTTTTCTACATTTAAGTAGACTTACGAAAAAAATTCCACAAAATACCACATTCATTTTTTTTTTCAAAAAAATAGCTTATGATAACAAAGTTTTAGTGACTTTTTGTTTTGAGATATTTCAGTATTCTAATATGAATATATTACAGTTAACACTAATGTATTGATTAAATAGCAAATAAATTATATTTAATGAACAAAAATAACTAGAAAAGTTTCCATAAAATACGTTATGTGAAGAAAAATACAGTTGTGAAAAATATAATTAATGAAAGGGACACTATTTGTATTAAATAATAGTTTCTATATTTACTATGATGTTGCAAGACGTGTTATCTTCATTAATTTTTCTAATTTGTTATGCACTTAACAGAAGTTTCAAAAATTTTCACGAGAAGGAACCGAACATGTATTGAGAAATCCATAACAAGAAAATTCGCTAGAACATTTTTGAGAATACAGACTTATTGAACAGATTCCATATTTCGTCGGATATATTTATTTCCAAGCAGAAATATACACCAGAAATAATTTTTGCGATTTTTCTGGAAGATTTAAATTTTTTAAAGCAGCGGAAGTACCATCATCAGAACAGAAGAGTTAAATGATTATTTTATTTCCGAAACAGAAAGTTAGTCATCTACCGTATCTGGTAGTGAAATTGTTAATGATTATATAATACCGGGTGTAAACGAAACCTGGCTCATCCCCTCACAACTTTCTTATTTCAAGTAAAACACCCTGTATATTTTTACGTTTTTGAAATCTGTGGTGAATTCTGAATATAACAGTATACATTTTTCTTAGATTCTTTATTTATTTCTTCTTTTAACGAAAATTTTAATTTATGATTTATAGTGCTGTGAATGTTTCTGACGGGGTTTCTATTGCAAAAATTGAATTACTATTTTAAACAAATAAGTTTAATTGAAATAATTATTTTCACAGCACACTATTTTGTGTATCGGGTTTTGTGTATTACATTATAATACCTACTTATTTAGAAGGTTTTTGATGTTTCTACTGTGAATCCTTAGTGATTTACTGAGTATCACTGTAATCGTAAAAAGTATTTTCTAAATATCGTGATGAACCATAATTTTTAAATTTGACAAAAAAAATCATTCGGTTTTGATGAGATAACTGCTCAACTACTTAAAAATATTATTAAAATAATAATCGATCCCTTATTATACTTAATTAATTTACCGCTAGCGAAAGGAGTGTTTCCTGACATATTAATGTGTAATACATGTGCACAAAAAAAGTTAATTTAAATGACATTGAAAATTACCGGCAGATATCTCTATTAAGTGTCATATCCAAAGTAATTGAAAAAATTGTTTCTATTAGGGTAGTGTCCTATGTTGATTCTGAGAATATACTTACCATATATCAGCATGGCTTCAGGGCAGGGAGATCAATTGAAACTGCATCCTGTCAATTTCTTAATCATGTTTATAAGAAGTTAGACGAAGGTAACTATGTGGTATACATATTCTTCGACTTATCAAGGGTTTTTGACACGGTAAATAAAGATATGCTCTCGGTCAAGTTGAACAATATTTGGTATAAGGGGAAATAAATTTATTAAGTTGGATAAACTCTTATATGCAGTGGCGAAAACTTGTAGTGAAATGCAATAAGTCACAAACTTATGATATAAACCTAAGAGTTCCGCAAGGTTTGATAATGAGACTGCTACTGTTTATATTATATACAAATGACTTGCCAGTTCATATAAGAGATGGTCTCACTATAATGTATGCGGATGACACAACTGTAACTGTCTCTGCGATGTCACTTAATGAACCTCATTATAAAATAGACACTGTTTTTGATGATATGTAGGCATGGTGTGATCATAATAAACTAATGTTAAATGCTACTAAAACTGTGTATGTAAACTTTAACATAAGAAGACCTATAATATTAGAACACTTTGAGTTTTCTGATATTACTAAATTCCTGAGGACCAATCTTGATAGTAAACTAACTTGGGAGGGTCAGATTGAACACATGTGTAAACAGTTGAATAAAGCATATTATTGCACTGTAACAAATGAAGGTACCTTTAATGAAAATGCTCTACTAAATATTTATTATCTAATGGCATTTTGACATATATCTTCTAATATATTATGTCAGTCATTCACTGATGTCAAAAAATGCCACCGAGTTTATATTACTTCCATGTAGACTTTTTGAATTTGTTTATTATTTATGGAGAATGTGATAAAGTAATATCAAGAACTTGCAGTACATTTGCTACTCGAGATCCACGAAAACGGAAACCGTCACCAAACACTGTAAACCGCATATTGGATAATTTTTTAAAACTATGGCTTTGTCGAGGCAAGAATTCAAAAGCGGAAGCCTATTGTTGATGACGAAATCGTAGAAATAGCAAATCTGGGATATTTTCATGCATTTCCAATGATGTCATTAAGACAAGCTGCTCTGGAATCGGGACTATGCAAGCATTCAGTTCACAGAATCTTAATTAAACATAAATTTCACCCGTTTTCGTTCCAAATGGATCAACGAGTAAAAGAAACAGATTTGCTAAGAAGAGAAAATTTTTGTAAATTTATTCTAATAAGATCTGTAGGCGACGATTCTTATTTGGGAAATATTATATGGTCAGATGAAGCTAAATTTGCCGAAAATGGACATTTTAATCGACACAATTCGCATTATTGGAGTGACTCGAATCCTCATGTGCTCAGGGAGTGAAATTTTCAAGAAAGTTGGCAGTTTAATGTTTACTGTGCCATAAGAAACGATAGATTGGTGGCATTAGAATTTTATCAGGAAAATTTAAACAGTAAGTTATAAAGATTTCTTCTTCTGGTAATACGCATAATTAATTTTTTTTGTTTTGTTTTTTGTTTTAGGTGATATCTAAATATTTTACAAAATTTGAATAACAACTATTTAGAAAATTTACCTCTTGCCGAACATAGAAAAAATTTTTATCAGCACGACGGTGCTCCCCCACATAACGCACATTTGATAAATAATTTTTTACAAGAAACTTTTTACGATCAATGGATCGCCAATAATGGACCTTTCCTATGGCCTCCTCGCTCGCCGATTTATCAATTTTGAGATTATTTTATTTCGGGAAATATAAAAAATACAGTTTATAAGAGCCCGTTAACAACTATTGAAGATTATACGCAGAAAGTAAGAAATTCATTTCAAAACTTATCATAGGATTCAATTAGAAGAGCTACCCATGAAGAACTAATCCGAAGGTACGAAAAATATGTGGAGATTCGAGGGCGGAATTTTGAACAATTATTAACTTAACATGGAATCATGTTTTTAGTTGATTTTATCTTAGCTATTTTAGTTTATGCAAAGTATCTTCAATCCAATTAATAGGCGTTACAGTGTTTAGTGTTATTTTCCGTTTTTGTGGATATCTAGTAACAAATATACTAAAAGTTCTTGATATTACTTTATTACATTCTCCATAAATAATAAACAAATTCAAAAAAGGTCTTCGTGGGTGTAATTTAAACGCGGTGACATAAGAGAATGAATGACATTACTGATTGTTTCTAACTATGGCTAATTTGATAAAATTGTTACCAAAAATTCTTGAATTTCTAAGAAAATCGCAAATATTTTAAAAAGTTGTTTAAATCCCCACAATGCTGATATCAGAAAAAAGGTAATTTAGTTATATATAATTTGATGTAAAAAAATACAGGGTGTTCCATTTTCGTGGTTTGAAGTTTACAAAATGTAACGTCAAAAATGGAACACTTGGTATACTATTATTGAATTTCTTTAAACCGTAGTGCATAGCTAACCTTATGGTCTTTCCGCTTACCAAAAAGCAAATGTGTCTTTTACACGAAGAAAGTTATAAAAGTTATTGTAAACCATTACACCTGTCAAAATTTTTTTAAAATGTCAAATATCTTTGAAACGGCTGGGTATAGGCATAGAGTATTCTATACATTCTTGACTCAGAATTTTATGCTCTTTTCGAAAACCCTAAAATATATGGAGTCTTCCATTTAAAATAAGCAAGTTGGTATCGACTTCCGGTATAACCGGAACTGCTTCTAATTGTTTTAGATAGATTGGCCATATAACCATTAGTAGCTCCCTAAATTTTCAAAATTTTCTGGTGCGTCTTTTATCCTATATCGATCGATGCAAATCCTGGTGAGACACCCTGTATATATGTATATATATGTATATATATATATATATATATATATATATATATATATATATATATATATATATATATATATATATATATATATATATATATATATATATATATATATATATATATATATATATAATTTTAAAGTTTTTCATGTTAAATTTAAGCTTTTGGCCACTTATTGGATTTTCGGAACATTGTGAAATGCCTAGATAAATAATTTTGACTGTTTCAAATATTATTGCAAGAATCTCTTTTTTTTTTTTGTTATTTTCCCTAGTAAGAATAGACATGTAATCAATCAAACTACTGAAAGATTTTATAACTTACATTATATAGTATAAGCTTAGTGTCTGCTTGTAATGGTATTCCAGACTTTTTATTGAATGCTACAAGAGATAATTAAACAAAATTTCTGGTAAACACGTAAGAGACAAGGTAATTGTCAAAAGTTCATAAAATTGTTCATATGCCAAACATGTTCTTCAAAACACATATGTTTCAACAAAAAATTTTTGCTAAAACTTTAAATCTGGCGACTTTAGTAGAATGTAAAGCGACAAACCACTTCGACTAATGGGAATAAAAATGAACTGCAGTGTTGTACATAACACAATCGACTAATTTTGCAATTGTCTTTATTTAATTTGTTTAATATGTTATAAGTTATAGGTAAAAATTCAGCAGTAAAATATTTCAAAATTGAATGACATTATTGTGTTTCCTCATGACTTAAACTAACGTTAATTACTATACTATCACATATATTGTGCAGGTCAGTTCTTTAATTTTTCTAGAAGATAAAGAATTTATTTAAGAATTGGCCCTTTAAAGGTTTTAAATTCTTTTAAACATTTTGAACAATAAATTTATAAATTAATTTAATTCTAATTTGGACTAACAGTTTTTACTTTTGTCATCTCTGTACACAGGTTCAGGACTTTTCCCTTCGTCATATTAGTAATTTATAAAAACGAAATTTTCCAAACGTTTTAACTCGAGATAAGTATGTCAGTATCGATGTCTGTTACACGTAACTCCCCCACTGTCAGAGCAGAATAAGTAAGCCATTCAATTTATTAGTTCTCTTCTCATATTACCTCGGTGGCTGGGTAGGTAGCCGTGATGATGAACCTGGTCGTACATTCATAGATGCCGCTATTGTCTGTAAAGATGAGATCTGTGGTGATGTCGTGACAGGCTTACTCTTCGTGGAATGACTTGGCTGAGGTCGACTGAAAGCAAAAGTGAAACTATGTAGGAGTCAGGATATTACAAATAAATGACATGTTCATTTGAATAAATCTGTTTTGTTTGTTTTGTTTCTCTTATTCAATGAAAGTAAAGTTTTATGAGCTTGATTATGTGAATATTTTATTGAGTTTATTATGGGAATGTGTGTAGGCAATTATTTCATTTAACGGGTGCCTATTTTATCAAAGATGATAAAATATAAATAGAATTCGATTAAAAAAAAAAACAAAAACAGATACATCCACTGATTTTTAATTATTGTAGTTTTCTATTTCATTTATAAATTTTTTTGTGTGATTTCAAATATACAGGGTAATTCATTGCACCAAGGAAATATTTCACCTAGATGATGCCTAATGATATTTTATAAAAAAAATATTCATATAGGTATGAATTAAAGCCCCTCAAGGACGGACCATGAACGATGTTATGTATTTAATGGTAAATCCAAAACTTTGTTTTATCAAAACCGTCTACTTCTTGTTAATGAAGAAATTGATCTTATTCTTTAATTAAGTCTCGTCTTAATATGAAACTTACAATATGCCTCTTTTCTCAAAGACACTCTATTTTCGAGCACTCTGTGCATATAATAATAATAATAATAATAATAAAAGACATTTGTATTTTTTTCATATAAAAAACCAACCAAGAACTTTTCTCTTGGGAAATAATACTGCCTGGCAGTATAATACTCGATTGGAGTTATTTAATAAATAGCGTCCATATATCAGTATAGTAATTTTTTATTAACCCAAAGGGCATAGTAACATGCTATAAGATGAGTTAAAATAATATATAGAATATACAGAGTGTCCAGTAAATGTAGTGTTCTAACAGTATAATAAATTAAAGATGCCATACAGAAATCAAACAGGTGTTCTGTAGGAGTTCTATGTTAGTCTTCGTAAGAAATTTATATTTAGTTTAGTACTTTAAAATCAACTAATAAACTCGACCTTATCTATTAAATTTATATTAAGAAATAAGCCCATCCTATTATGGAATCAGACGACTGTTTAAAAATAATTATGAAATTAATTTTTCATACGAGCTTATTAATTTTCTAATTTATATAATACGGTTTTGTTATAACAACCCATTGAGAAGGAATTACTAAATTAATCATATTTACCTTGTAGGTCTAGATTTACCAGTATTATAATTAATAACTGGCTTGATTGGCTTCTTGTTGTTATGACTATTTTGACTAGGAGCGGTATATAGCACCTGGGGCTGGACTTGGAGATCGTGCTGACTATGTGGTCGGTAAGATATCACTGTATTTTCCGTCGCATTGTGGGCGCAGCACGACCCAAACATGAATGTGTCGACGCACATTCCTGAAAAAAAAGTACATAAATAAATAGGTATATAAATAAATAATGTGAAAAGTGTTGCAAAATAAGGAAATTAAAATAGGAAGACGAAGCATGTATAAGTATGTATAGTGAGACGGTTAACACTTATTTATGAAAAGTTTCCCTTCTCCAGTCAAGAATTCTTGAAATTTTTTTTGAAATCGTGATTTTGACGGTATCACTGTTGATAATTCGCAAATGGTGGTAGATGTGTTAAAACAGAGTATTAATCTGTTAATGAACGCAAAAAATAAAAGTAAGGCTATGTGGAATATGTTGAATCTAATTTTGTGCAATGTGCCATGCAGTGTTGAAAAAGCAACCTCAATCTTATTAACAGAAGATTTACATCACCCTGCCCTCTGTATCAAAGTTCTTATACAGAAACAAAAAGCAAATAACTTTCCCTTATCTAGCCATACATTTTTCAATTTTAAAACAGCTAATTTTCCCGCACTTTATTATGAATTAAACTTAATTGATTGGGTTATCTCGTCGGATATGTCGGTTAATGAAGTTTTATTTGAATTTTATGGAAAAATATATGCTGTGTTTAGAAATAATGTCTCTAAAAAGATACCTTGCCGCAAACAGTACCCTTCTTGGTTTAATTCCAACACGATCAGACTTTTAAAACAGAAAGACCGAACTCGGAGTATGTGTATGAAGTCCAGGCAACAGGTTGACTACAACCAGTTTAAAGACATAAGAGCTTACTTTAAAAAATCTCTTCGTGATGCATATAATAGATACATTGAGAGGCTAAGAACTCTATAAAAGTCAATCCAAATAAATTTTGTAGTTTCATTAATTCAAAAAGAACGGTACAAGTGTTGCCAGTAGTATGAATTATAAAAATACTAGCCTTGTCTTGAGGATTTTCCTCAAGACATTGTCAATTCTTTTGCTACTTTTTTTTCCAATGCCTTTATCAATTCTAGTGAATATATACCCGGCAACAGCTTATGTGATAATAACGTTGTCCGCATTGGACAGTTTAGTGAGAATGAGGTACTTAAGTCAATTAAAAAGTTGAAAGCAAATATGACCACTGGACCTTTTCAAGTTCCTGCATTTATTATTAAAGATTGTGCTAGTATCTTTTATAAACCGCTTTGCGTTATGTTTAACTTGTTATTAAAAACTGAGACATTTCCGGTTATATGGAAAGAATTCAGAATTTGTCGAGTATTTAAAAAGGATAATAAGCACGAAATTAAAAATCATCGTCCCATTACCATCTTATGCAATTTCTCTACATTTTTAGAATTTTTGATACTTATATGATTATATTTCATTTCATACCAAAACTGTAGTTGTTGAAGATCAGCATGGATTTATCCAAGGACAGTCCAAGACCCAATTTATCTCCGAAGCAATAGATCGTAAAGGTCAGGTGGACGTTATTTACTCTGACTTTTTTAAGACGTTTGGCAGATTGGACCACGGTATATTATTAACAAAATTGGAAGACGTTGGCCTTAGCATTTCTTTGACAAATTTATTTTATTCATATCTATCTCGCCGATCACAATTTGTACAATATCGTGGTTACCAATCTGTTAAATTTACTCAAACATCTGGAGTGCCGCAGGGTTCTATACTCAGTCCATTGTTTTTTATATTATTCATTAATAATATTGTTGATAACCTAGATGTACATTATTTGCTATATGCTGATGATCTAAAATTATATTTCTGCATAAACTCTGATCTTGATTGCCTGAGACTCCAGCATAATCTTGACGATTTTAATAACTGATGCGTTAACAATCGTTTTTCTTTAAATGCTACCAAATGTAAAGTCATGTCATTTCACGGAAAACAAATCCATTTATATTTGACTATAGTTTGAACAACCCTAGAGAGACACGAGTTACTGAAAGACCTTGGCATTACATTTGATACCAAACTAACTTTTTCTAAACATATTTTAGAATGTAATAGAAAAGTTTTTAGACCGACTTATTAATTGTTGGAAAAATTTTTTTGGGTAAGGGTCCTTATTTTGAGAAAAACTACTTTTTTAACTTGCCGACGTTTCGGTAATTTTTATTACCATCTTCAGGGCAATTAATTATGAGTTTTTCCTGGTCACCATAAAATATATATAAAACAGGAAACAAACAGATAAAATCTTTGGGTATTAAGAAACCTTCCTTATTGTACTTATGTAACATATATACACATATATATATATATATATATATATATATATATATATATATATATATATATATATATATATATATATATATATATATCACTTATAAATGTACAGTTATCAGACTCTAGTGTGTAATGGTAATTAATTACCATTACCCAAAAAAAATTTTCCAATATTTTAGAATGTGTATTTGGAGCTTTCAAAAGTTTAGGTTTTGTTTTGCGCAACAGCAAAGATTTTAAGAAATTTTCTACTCTACGCATGTTATTTGTTAGTTTTGTTACGTCCAAACTAGAATATGCTTCTATTGTTTGGAATCCTAGTTACAATATTTACATAACAGTACTAGAAAAAGTACAACGAAGATTTTTCAAATCTGCAATTTTCATTTTGGAAGGTACATATCCAGTTAGAGGAACACCTCAAGAATTATTTTTAAATAAATTTGAAATGAGTAGTATAATTAGGAGACGCGTGATGCACTCAGTAATTTTTTTGTACAAAATAATTAATAATGAGATTGACTGTCCCCCTATAACCTCACTTATTGAATATAGAACTACCAAATTAAGTGCAAGGACAAATAATTTAGTTATGTTTCCTACCTCTCCTACAAACATTTTATTTGCATCTTTTACGTATCAGATGTGCTTAAATTATAGTAATATCGAGAACAGTCTGGATGTTTTTAACTGTAAAATTGCTGATATAAAAAATATTTATTTAATGCATGTTTAATTAATGTCTTTATATTCTATTTATTGTGTGATATTTTATTTTAATTTATATTATTCTGTTAAATAAATAAATAATAAATAATACAGTAGGAAAATCCAGAAAGCATAACTTACAGATTGAAATTGAAGACAAAGGGTAAACTTTGATTCCTACTGATTGTGCCTTCAATGATTTTTTTTTTATATCAACTTCAAAAGATATTGTCTCAAATCTACCTACGGCTATAGACCATCAGTTTATAGATCTTGCTTAAAACAGTCTACTAACTCATTATTTTTAAGAGCTCTGACAGAAGACGAAGTTCTAGAATTAATAAAAAAGTTGAAAATTTCAAATTCTTCTGGGATAGATGAGATATCTAACTCTTTATTAAACATTATCGGCCAGTATATAGTTCAACCTCGTACTTATATAATCAATCTGTCTATTGAACAAGGTACATATCCTGACAAAGTAAAAGTGTCCAATGTAATACCTCTTTTAAAAAAAGGTGATCCAAACTTGATAATCAATTACAGTGGAATTAGCCTATGACCAAGTGTATTTAAAGTTTTTGAATCGGCTGTTAATGTACAACTAGTAAATTTTCTTACAATTAATAATATGATATCTCAAAATCAACAAGAATTTACAAAACAAAAAAAGTAGATTCAGCACTCAGCGAATTTGTAAATGGTATGGTAAGTACACTTGACAAATCCGAAATTGCTCTGGGACTATTTGTAGATTTCTCCAAAGCTTTTGACTGTGTTGATCATTCTTTATTATTATTGAAGTTGGAAAAATATGGAGTTGGGAAAATTGCTCATGAATGGTTTAAATCCTATTTATCTAACCGCTCTCAGCAGGTAAAAATTATAGACGCTTTTTCTACCCTAGCCTTTGTCATCACGGGAGTTCCTCAGGGATCGATTTTGGGTCCAACCCTATTTATCATATTCATTAACGATACGCTAAATTATTTAGAACATCCCCGCTGATGATACTAATATTTTGATAAAGTGTAGCAATCTATCTAATGCAGAGAACTGCGCAATATCTATGTACAAAAAAATTAATATTTGGGTTGAAAAAAAAACAAATTGTGTATAAGCCATGATAAGACAGCTGCCATAATTTTTAAAACATCACACTCTAATCTGATTATGAACAACTATATAGAATTAAACAATAAAGTGAGTCTGAAATACTCGACAGATTAGAAAATGTTAGGATTAAGGATGGATTTTCATTCTAGCATTAAATATACTATAGTTTATTGGGGACAGTCACCTGATACGCATAGTGTGTTACTTTTACAAAAATGAGCTGTGCGCTTCATGGCCAATTTAAAATACTATGAGTTGTGCAGGGAGGCATTTAAATTGTTGAACATACTCACTATGATCTCGTCTTACATTTATGAGATAACATATTTTGTAGACAAAAATAAAACAAAATTTTCTGAATATAAAGCTCAACATTTTCATAACACTTCAAAGAAGAACCTTCTTATACCACAGAAGCACGAGATAGCTCTCCATCAAAAAGGTCTTTCTTTTAATGGGTGTAAATTTTTCAATATTCTCCCCGATAACATTAAAACTTGCCAACGATTCACAAATTTAAAGCGGTGGTGAAATTATTATTATTAAATAAAAATTGCTACACCATAGATGAATTTTTATCTAGTTTTTGATATGCTTGTGTTACTTTTTATAATGTGATACGTTATTACTTTTTTAATTTATACATATTTTATTCTTAAGTAGGCTATTTTCAAAATTGCCACATTGAATTAAAATATGTAGGTAATTTTAATGACAAAATAATTCTTAAGAAAGATTATTTTTCACATTTTACTTTTACATTTATTATACATTTTATACTAAATGTTTTTACGTGTTGTAATTGTTTTATTATATTATATTGTTTATTTTACATTTCTTGTAAAATATTGACAAGATTTCTTTAATTGACTTTTTTGTAGTTTTCTGAAATTAATAAATATATCTATCTATCTATATATCTATCTATCTATCTATGATATATCGTTATCTAAAAAGCTCTATATAAAAATCAATACAAAAAAAATTTAATTATGTTATTATATATAGCATATTATTGTTAGTGAAAGTGCGAGGCATGTTTGCTTTATTTTTTTTTTTTATAAAAAAATCACGATTTTACAAAAAGGGCCCGTTTTACTACAATTATCAATTGCAAACTAATTACTACTAACATTTTACGATTAACTATGGATTAACAATTAATTACTACTAATGCTTTACTAAAGATTCACTAAAATTATGTCACGAACCACAAGTTTATTTAACAGCAACCATTTTTTTTAATATTGCAATTTTCCAAACACCCGTGTGGATCAAGACTATTTTATTTCTTTATTCAAAAACTATCAGTTAGATAAAAAAAATTTGAAAAGAGATAAAATAGTTTCTAAATGAATCAAGCTTTCCAAGATATATTTTTATATGATAAAATTCGGGCCCGTTAAAAAGTTCTAAAAAAAAAAAACAAGATGGTTGCCGATTTAATCCATATTATCAATAAAGAAAGATTAAAAAAAATATGCCTAAAAAGCGATCTGATTAGTAGAGAATCTCTACCAAAGTTAATATGTTTTTTCTTACTTAAAATTTGAGAAAAAAATTAAAAAACCTAACTTTAGTCTCCATCTTTGGAGAAGTGTAACTCTTTAAGGAAGCGTTTCCGGACATGCCGCCTTTGTTCTTATTTTGAGATGCTAAATTCAAATTTTAAGTCTGTCAAGTAAATCCTGAAACACCTAGTATAATTGATACATCGTTAACATTTGATAATTTACTACAAAGAAAAGTTTGAGCGATAGCTCAATAAATAATCTTTTATTTTAGCCAGTTATAAGCAAAAAAATTTTAAATCCACTATTTGTGGGTAAGAATGACATTTTCGAACGTGGAAAGACTGGCGCCTCCGCCATAAGTGCGAAAACCTTAAGACCTCTGTTATTTTTATTACCTGCTGTTAGGAGTAGACGATTTACAATAATAATAATTTGTTAACAAAAAATATCAATACATATAAACAGTCATTATGGGGCATTATGTAAATAATTTGAGGGGAAGTCCATTTAAGTCTAGGGATAGTAGAAAGTAACGATTCCATTCAAAAAGCAAAAAACAAAAGAATTTTTCCTTAACAACAAAAATCCAATCTTAGTTTACCAACAAACTGATAATTATTAGGGTATCTCGTGAAAAAGCTAACACCGAATACAGAATTGTAATGAATGAAACTAACAAGCAGGAGACGAACAAGAAATATAATTCTGGGGTTGAGATGTTTGTCAGAGCTTTTTTATATTGACTTGACACCATAACTATTCCTTTATTTATTTGTTTGTATCTTGACCACCTTCTAAGTCAACGAGACAGATCTCTATATCCAGAAAATCTAAGAATTAAATAAAGGTGACGCTCATTGCTCCAAAATGCGAAATAGTATCGAAAATCATAGTGTCATAATGAAAACTACTTGGAGGGTAAAAATTGGTACGCCTACATCCTTTGCGTTGTAGAATGAGATTTTGGGGTTAATTTTAAAATTCAATAAATATTTCACCCTTAAAACACGAGTTGCGTGTTCACTGTCTAGTGGTGGATTAAAGAATTATCCCTTGAAAACGGACGATTTCTGAAAAAACTGAAATAAGACAAAATTTATGAGAACAAATAAACATTAATATTATTGGGGGCATAGAAACTAGTTATGAGGTTTCTATTTGTATTTGCAGGTTAAGATTCATGCAGTACCAAAGAGGTTATGCTGGAATACATAAAACACATGAATAGCTAGAGAGGTGTATGCTAAATGAACTAAATTGTGAAAAAAAAATGAAAAAAACAATGTTAATCACAATTATCTGACAAAACTTCTTTATCAGCATCAGATTCTTGGTTGTCTTCTTTTTTCTCTTCCTAATATTTCAGGGTCCTTCAGATGCTTTTTTTCATCACTTCTATGAGGAGAACCGAAGTATGGGTCCAAACGAAGCAAGTCTTTTATACAAATAGTCATTATTATTCATTTTGGACGATTTTCTCCTTTAGTGTTCTCTAAATCGACGAATTTCCTTATTTTTGTCTCTTGGGCCTTTTCAGATAATTCCCCAATTGATAGTATGGCATTATTAATGACACTAGCCCCATGTATTAATATTTTATGTACAGACGTAGGGAAGGCGTGTAGTACAGGTGTGCGTATCGCTCTGCTGTTTCTCAGCAGTAGTTGTCAAATTCATATTCATATTTTATTTCTTGTCACGATACAACGGTTTTTAAAATTACATTCTTTTTGGCTTCCAGCACGTTTTGATACGACGAATATAATTCATACCCAAGAATATTAGCTGCCTTTCTAAACATCGAATATGTGTTTTTCGATAAATTTAGATGAATTATGAAGATAACGGCCTCTCCTAAAGACAATGGTATCATTTGTTTGGTAGAATTCATCCACATCTGCAAAATCCATTTAGTCCTTGTTGTAGTGGTAGTAGTAATTTTCATAATCATTTTGCACTACCAATATTTTTTGACGAAGTTTCATTGTTACAGCGAACACTAAATCTACACTGGTTTTAATCTTGCTTAAATCGTCTGTTTTTCTTTGTTTTATAACGCCAGAGCAATCTTTAAATTTCTTCGATGAATACCCACGTGAACTTGTGTCGCTTGTGAAAGGTACATCTGAAGATATTAGGCAACTGCGCACTGTTTCAGGGAAACTGATGTCATGCACTGTACTTATACAGGAATTGCAAATTATTTCTAGAACACTCTCACCACCTCTTCATATACGGGGCGAAAAATTGAGTTTTCATAAATATTGCAAGGTCCTTAGTTGCCTTTTCATTTCCGTTTGTTAGAAATATCTCTTTTAAATATCCTAAGAAACGATCTTTTTATTCATCGTGACTATGGCATCATTATTTCTTGCAGTATCATGCGTATTATTTTCACCGGTTTCGACATGATTACGGCACTTAAAGTACGCGTTAAACAATTAATAAAATTATAAATAGTGATACTACATAGTTTACAATAAGGTTCAGAGAAAACGCTATGCGATAAATTATGAGACAGTAACTAGTAACACTGACCACAAATACGATACTGGCGATAATTAACGTCGACGTGAAGCTGCGCAGGCAAAATAAGACTTTATTAGGACACCCATTCTTCAAAGAAACGACCCCGTCTTAAGTAATTGTGTAACCTCCTATAACATTTGTTGTACAAACTGCAAAATGAAAATAGAAGCAAAAAGAAGATGACAATTTAATGACCGTAATTGGGACCTTATTTCTAGGTACTTCATATAACCGTCTTTTAACCTGGGGTTAGTAATTTACTGTACTGGATATTTGCTCGGATTACTGAGGGAAAAGAATAAAAATATTCAAATTAGTTATTAATTCTAAGAACGTTTAAATTTTAGACTACTTTGAGGGTTTCTTATAATTTTACATGTAATATAGGATTTGAGACAATTATCTCTAAAGTTAATATAATATTTTAAGATTTATATACAACAATTTGAGCGTCCTGAGTTGTATTTATAGTTACTCCATCATCTTTGAGCCTTCAGCTAATTTGTTTGAAGCAATTAGCTGAATTAAGAACGAGAAAGAATATATTGACAACTTTAATTATGAAACAATTATTATACCAAAATTGAATTGATACAAACATATAATTTATTTTTATCCGTAGATGAATTTACCTACACTAATGTAAACTTCCTAAATACAATTTGCCTAATGCCTATCTTTGACAAATCTGCTTCATGATTCCATAATTTATCCTTGCAATTAAAATCACAACAATTTCGATACTTACCTATATGGTAACCTTCTGATTTGATGCATTCGTATACGAACATGCAAGTGCCTTGTTGTCCGTCCACCCAACACGGTTTGGGACTTATCTGAAAAGCTGCAAATAAATTATAAATTATTATATGGGGCTTTCTGAGCTATATGTATGTGTGTATATATATATATGTATATATATATATGTATATATATATATATATATATATATATATATATATATATATATATATATATATATATATATATATATATATATATATATATATATGAATAGTGGTGAGAGGTATGAAACTTCTCATATGGTATGAATGCTACTATCCGACCGACATCCTAGATGTCTCTGTGGCGGATAGCGACTTGCATCACAGCAAGTACCGAGAGCGGCGACCACTAGACCAGGTGGACTAAACTAATGTGTTATTAAATATGATTTGAAGGAAACAACTACTCAGCGGGCAAATACCCCGATCTGCATTGAATTACACCTTCAAATCATGATATATCGATAGCCAATATCATTTGTCAATTCCTAACCAGACATAGATCGATTTCGAACTTATTTGTTCTCTTCAGTATGCCATAGGTTATGGAACAGACAAATGATAGTGGCCAACCTGCTAGTTATATACTAACTATGGTGAAGTGAATAGTGGTGACAGGTATGAAACTTCTCATATGGTCTGAATGCTACTATCCGACCGACATCCTAGATGTCTCTGTGGCGGATAGCGACTTGCATCACAGCAAGTACCGAGAGCGGCGACCCCTAGACCAGGTGGACTAAACTAATGTGTTATTAAATATGATTTGAAGGAAACAACTACTCAGCGGGCAAATACCCCGATCTGCATTGAATTACACCTTCAAATCATGATATATCGATAGCCAATATCATTTGTCAATTCCTAACCAGACATAGATCGATTTCGAACTTATTTGTTCTCTTCAGTATGCCATAGGTTATGGAACAGACAAATGATAGTGGCCAACCTGCTAGTTATATACTAACTATGGTGAAGTGAATAGTGGTGAGAGGTATGAAACTTCTCATATGGTCTGAATGCTACTATCCGACCGACATCCTCAATGTCTCTGTGGCGGATAGTGACTTTATCACAGCAAGTACCGAGAGCGGCGACCCCTAGCCCAGGTGGACTAAACTAATGTAGTTGTTTCCTTCAAATCATATTTAATCACATTAGTTTAGTCCACCTGGGCTAGGGTCGCCGCTCTCGGTACTTGCTGTGATGCAAGTCTCTATCCGCCACAGAGACATCGAGGATGTCGGTCGGATAGTAGCATTCAGACCATATGAGAAGTTTCATACCTGTCACCACTATTCACTTCACCATAGTTAGTATATAACTAACAGGTTGGCCACTATCATTTGTCTGTTCCATAACCTATGGCATACTGAAGAGAACAAATAAGTTCGAAATCGATCTATGTCTGGTTCGGAATTGACAAATGATATTGGCTATCGATCTATCATGATTTGAAGGTGTAATTCAATGCAGGTCGGGGTATTTGCCCGCTGAGTAGTTGTTTCCTTCAAATCATATATATATATATATATATATATATATATATATATATATATATATATATATATATATATATATATATATATATATATATATATATACATATATATATATATATATGTATATATATATCTATATATATATATATATATATATATATATATATATATATATATATATATATATATATATATATATATATATATATATATATATATAACAAGGTGTTTTTAAATTTAATACCTCAAATTATATAGTGTTATTTTACGTACAAAAATATGATGTAAAGCTAGCTAAACAAACATTTCCTCTCACTCTAGTTTTCGAACTACAAGATTATAAAAATAGGAGAAATTTTTTTGTGTTTCTTCTAAACTACTTTTAATAAGTTAGTAGGATTTGGTATCTTCCTATGATTATCTCGAACTTAAATTAAATAATGTGTAAAAAATCGTTCATATGGAAATAACTTTTAAATAAATTAAAATATGTATTTAATTCTTATTACAACTTATTCTACTCACTGGTGAAAATTTCCAAAATGTTAAACAAAAATAAATTTAAATTGAATATGTTTGGATTTGAAATGTCAATAGTGATAACGAAAATGGATCCCAGGCGTAGGTCCTTGCAAGGAAGGATCTTTGTGGTCGAATAATGTTCAAGGTTGAATTCAAGTACTGCTTTTTAGCGTAAATTTTCGTTGAACTTTGGGGACATCAGAGTCAGAGGAAATTTACCATTTGTACTACCTATTCATAGATAGGTCAGAAAATGACAAGATAGAGGAACTGTTCGAGACAAAAAGAATAGGCAAATATGTAAGAACTCTTTAAAATATCGAATGAGTCTGAATTGCCATGGAGTGAAGTCCCAGGCATTCTGCAAAAATACACTCGCTACTGTAAAAAATTTCGGTCATACAAAATACAAGTTGTTCATAAACTTGTTGCCAGTCATAAAGAAAATCGACTGGAATATTGCCAGAATATTCTAAACAGAATTCAAGACAATCCAAAGTTGCCAAATATGCTCTTGATTTCTGACGAAGTAAATTTTTATTTTTCCGGTATAGTTAATAAGCAGACTAATCGTTATTGGTACAACACAAATCTTAGAAATGTTTACCAAGAACCACTGCACAGTGCAAAGGTGTGTTGCTGGTTTAATATGAAACATTGGACTTTATTTCTTTGAGGACGTAAACGGTCAGTCGGCAACAGTAAATTCAGAACGTTACGTAGACCTGTTAAATGACGTTGTTCTACCGGAATTACAACAGTAAGGAATAGAAAATATGTGGTTTTAACAACTGCACATACCGCTCGCCTATCTTTGGGAACACTATGTCTTTCTGGATGTTGAATTTCGCGTTTTGGAGATATTTTCTGGCCATTACAGAGTCTAGACTTAACAGCCCCAGATTTTTTCTTATGGGGCTACCTATAACAGGCTATTTCAAAAACATTAAGAAATTGAATGAACTGCATTTGTGAGGAAAATTTACGAAAAGTAATGAGTAATTTCACCGAGAAACTTCGTACTGTGTTATGTTGTGTGTGATATGATTAAAAAACGTAAAAATTAGAAATTAGTCAAATGATTAGATCTTCCTTATTTGAAAAGATCTGAAAAAGAAAGAGATGAATGTTAATGGCAATGTTATAGAGAACACAGCTGCTGGGTGGTTCAATTGTTTCCAGATCTTATTGTTTTTGCTGCACTCTCTTAGATTTACGAAAAAATTTGCAGTTACATGTTCATTCACCTACATTTCTTTTGTTTTAAGAGAAATTGAAAAAAATTCTGATTGTAAAAGGAACACGATTGCTTTGCTCAAGTATTCCTAAATATAATTTTTTGTATGTACTGTTGGGGTCAATTGTCTTGACATTTCAAGAGAGCACAACAAAAACAATAAGATTTGGAAAAAAATGTTATTCTATAATACTGCCATTAACTTTGCTACTTATTTCTTTCATATCTTTTCAAATAAGGAAGATATAAAAGTTTGAGTAAGTATTTCTATTTTTTTATGTCTTTTCTTCATGTCTCACACAGAAGGTCAAGGTATTAAAATGTGTTATTCATTAATGTTATGTAGCTTATAGAAAATGAAATAAATTTTATGCAAAAATTTTTTTTCCACCATGAATATTAAACGAGATATCTGGGTCGGCCCTCATCAAATGAACAGTCTGTATATTTATATTTCTTCAAAAGTGATTATGTATTCCAAATGGTAAAAAAATTTAGCCCAACCCTGTATATATTCCTAGCTGGTAGCTATGATCGAAGCTGTGAGCAATAGACTCCATAATTTTTATATTATACAATTACATCTAGCAATAATTTATAACTTTTAATTGCTAATAGAAACTGGTTATAACTAATGTTATAGTTGAGCATTAACATAATGAATCGGTTTAAAATCCTATTAAATTTATACATGCACCAATAAAACAAATATTTTTTTTACAATTAATTTACAATAATGAGATGTAGAACATTAATTACGTAGTTTTACATCGAGGCTAAAAAGCATTCAATATTTTATTCCTACAAGTACTACTGTTCTGTCATATATTTTTAACATAACTGATTATCTTTGCAGAGTCTGGGATTACAGAGTTTAATTTTCTTGAAGGATAAATTTATCGAAATGATACACGAAATACATATTATAGCATTGAATTATGATAAGTTCTTATTTTAACAGTTGATTCAATACAATATAAATCATATTCGATAATATATGTAATATCCAGTATAGTAAAAAACTTCAACATGCACAGTTTTTATAAGTTGTTTCATTTTACGAAAATGCTAACATGTTATATTAGTTTTAGATTAATTACAAGTAGTTCATATGTTTTATTTCAATCTGTTTTCAAGAGAAAAAATTAGTAAAGCTCTCATTCGGGATCTGTTTAATCCAATAGATATATCAAAAACACGGAAGTTTTTCAAAATATTATCAAATAGCTGTTTTAAAATGATATAGTAATTTATTGCAGACACTCAATTTCGTAAATATCTTTGGTCCTAATCAGTGTAATAATATACTAAACTCTCAGGCCGCATACTGGATTTAGTATTATGTAATAACAATTTTGGAGTTAAAGCTAATGTAGTTGTAATAGATTATACCATCAGAAGACTCTTATCACCCAACTCTGATTGTAGAAATTAAAACCACTAAAACCAATAAAAAAGAAATAATCTTCCCACCAAAATGCAAACTTTCTATCTTTATATGAAGAAATTAATAACACTGACTGAGGATTTCTTAAATCAATATGCAAACCTAAACATGGCTATTGATGATTTAAATAATAAATTGCATACTATTTTCGAAAATAATATACCTAGAAAAAGGGGTTACTGGTAAATATTACCCGCCTTGGTATAAATTCTAAAAGGAATGTTTCCTCTATCCTCACAATTGTGAGAATGGAGAAAATATTGAAATCCCCAACTAATGGTTAATAGCATTGCTATTTTTTTTTTAAATCAAGAAAAAATCTTGTTGCATTTAATTATAAGTTGGGCGGTATATCACTGAACGCGCCTGATTATGTAAATACTCTTAGAGTAACTTTCGACCCTAAACTAACATTCTTAAAACATTTTGAAATTGTCACGTCATCTACAATTAAATGTATAGTTTTTGTTATTAGAAGCTCAAAAGAATTTTCGAACACGTTTACTTTTCGATTGTTATATATGAGTACATCCTTCGTTGAAAGAGATGAGTGGAATCGGAATAAAACCGACCTACTGAAGGCAGACAGTTGCTGGTTTACAGACGGCTCCAAAACTCCCAAGGGAACAGCAGCCAGAGTACATAGCTACAGACCAAGGGTGAGGATATTCTCAAGCCTAGGTACTCATGCAACTGTTTTTCAGGCTTAGGTTCATGCCATTGAACTGTGTGTACGAAGGCTGGAATATATGCATCTTATACGCAGATCAATAAAAATTTTCTCAGATAGCCAAGCAGCTATAAAAGCTCTTGGCTCCTACCGGTGTAACTCCAAAATGGTATTGAGTTGTCAGAAAGCTCTAAATCATTTGAGCAAAAGTAACAAAGTGACTCTGGTCTGGATACCCGGCCACTCTGGTATGGAAGGTAACGAAATAGCAGACTCCTTAGCCAGAAAATGAGCGGGATCACGAATCATTGGACCAGAACCAATACTTGGCATATCCTCAAGTACTGCCAAGATGGCTATCTCAACCTGGGCTGAAAGGAAAACTCTCCAGTATTGGCAAGAGTTAGCAGGATTAGTATATTCGAAGGCGTTTATAAAATACCCTTTGAAATCAAGAGCTAAGAAACTTTTAGAGTTAAACAGGGTACACCTGAAAACTCTAACAGGGGCTCTATATACCGGGCACTGCCGACTAAACTATCATCTGCATAAACTCGGCCTAGCGGAAAACGCCGAGTGCCGTCTATGCCTGGAGGATGTTGAGAAGGCAGACCACATCTTATACATCTGTCCCGCTGTGGAGAGGATCCGATTCTCAATATTTGGCAAAGGACAACTGCTGCCAGAGGATCTGGACACATTTTCACCCAATAAAGTTATCAATTTCATTAAGAGACTGAACTTATTGGGTGAAATATAATTAGGCGTGAGCCACAATAGGCCTGCTGCTGAGACCCACTCACAACAAACCTAACCTAACCTAACATCCTTCGTTAGATCGAAATTATAATATGTATCGATAATCTGGAACTCTATCAACGTTACTCATGTAGCGACGTTTTAAATCATCGAGGTATGTTTATCTTTATAATTCAATACTAACATTTTTCTTTACTGAGAAACATATTTGTACCGAATAATAAATGCATTTGCATACGTGTATTCTACAAATAAGTTTTTAGAATTCCAGAAACAGGGAAACATAGATACCGTGTGTCCCAAATTCGATGCTCACCATTAGGATCTTCGAAACGGAAAGAGCTACAAAGAAATCACAGCTAACTGAAACCGTTTTTGAGACTTTCCCAAAAAACGAAAATTATGTGATTTCGCTTATTGTCTGTAGCCAAGTAATCCTTGGTCAGACATGTTTTAGTCTTGTATATTATTAGGACACTTTTTGAATACTAATATATTGTCTAGAAGAACATGCTCGATAGTCTTTTATTTTCGAGATATCCGAGGTAACTTTTGTTTTTCTTATGGCAGCCATATTGGATTTTTTGTTTTCAAGGGACTTATTTAAGAAAAGTTTTTCATTGCTTAATAAAACAAAATAGTACGCCATGCAAAATCAAAAAGTTTGGTAAAGCCAGAGACAAGGCAGTTGCTTTTTCAGATGGCGACTAATTATTATCTATGTAATTAAAATATACTGTTTATTTGTACAATTTTCTAAAAATATTAATTCTTAGATGATTATTAAGGTTTTATTTGTCATAAAATTGTCAACAAAACGTTCAAAATTTAAACAAAGAAATCCTCTTCATCAAGGGCATTTTTGCGTGCAAACTAGTTAGTAATTAGCAAAATTTTAAAAACGCTTTTCTAAAAACGACCAAATTCACACATAACTTTCAGTAAAATTTAGTAGGCTGTGGTTTAAAACAAATAATAAGCATTATTGTTAGTTGACATTTGTTCACTAAATAGTAGTGGCATTATTGTAAATTGTTCAAGAATACTTATTATTACTGTTCAAGAGTGTGAATGTTGCAAAATGACGCACGAATTCTCAAATGATGAAAAATAATAT
The DNA here is from genome assembly GCA_029963845.1 of Rhamnusium bicolor. NCBI lineage: Eukaryota > Metazoa > Arthropoda > Insecta > Coleoptera > Cerambycidae > Rhamnusium > Rhamnusium bicolor. Next base: position 1,379,114 of record JANEYF010005663.1, on the reverse strand, counting down.
ATATTAGAATGTTATTTAAAAGTAAATATAAATTCGCAAAATGCATGGCCTTCCTATCTACACATTTCCGAAGAGAATGCAACCACATAGAACAGTTTTTGGAAGAATTGTAAGCAATTTGTTAAATTACGGGAGTTTTGATAATAAAAGAGACCGGTATGATATCGATAATGTTGACCGTCAAATAATATTCTCGAAGCTATAACAATAATCCCCACATGTCAGTGCGACAAATTGCAGGCGAAACAAATATTCCTAAGACAACTGTACCCAAGAAATTAAAACAAAGAAAAATCATCCGTGCAAAACTACGATTGTAAAAGCTTTAAATAATAATGATTTTGGTAGAAGACTTGATTTTGTCGTTGGTTTAATCAGAAATGCGAATTTCAATCGAGAGTTATATGGACCGATGAAAGTCGTTTTATAAATTGTCTTTAACAAGCACAATTATCACCACTGGGCACAGAAAATCCACATGTAACTACGCTAAGATTCTGAACTAGGTTTGGATTCAATGCTTGGTGCGGCATCATAGGTATTACCTTTTCTCTTCCTATTCTACTCCTATGATCTGCCTATAACCTTTTCCTTAATTATTATTTTTAGATCGTCATTTAATTGATTCATTCAATTTCTACAACAATTTAACTGGAGCAGCTTATCGTAAACTTCTAGAAAATCAAGTTTTACCAGAGATAAGACGGCTTCTTACAGAACAAGAAATAAACGAATTGTGGTTCCAACAAGATGGCTGTCCTGCACATAATACTAATAATGCTAACGGATATTGCAGGGAATATTTGGTAACCGCATAATTTCAAATAGAAGTCCAGTATTGTGGCCTCCCCCGCTCGCCTGATATAACCACTCTTGATTTTTTTCATGGGGTACGGCAAAAATGAAATGTATGATTTTGAAAGCCCGGAAACTATCGATATTTTGAAAGATAAAGTTAGGGACGTCTTCGACACAATAAATGCCAATATTCTCAGCACAGTTAGGCGTCATATTGAACAGCTTTATTAAATCTTCATCTTTACTATCATTTCTTCTATTATGTTAATTTCCTATTATTGAAAAATTTTCTCCATATCGATTACGTTCAGTATTCTAACAGAAAATTAAAATTATTTAAACATGTTAAACTGGTAACCCTAATATTACTGTTATTTTTATGATGGTTGGTATTAGGTATATCCATGAAATCAAAATAACTCTGATTTTCCACGGCCTACTATTTTGTTTTGTTAAACAACTTTTCTTAAATTAGTCCCTTGAAAAACAATTTTTCCTCAGCATGTGATACATCATTTGAATGCTCTTGTTAAGCGCAATCTGAAAAATGAAAAATCCAATATGGCTGTCATAAGAAAAATAAAAGTTATCTCGGATATCTCGAAAACAAAAGAATATCGAATATTTGTTTCTACACCAAAATATTAGTCTCCAAAAAGTGACATAACAATGTAAAGTCTAAAACCTGTTTGACCAAGAATTACTTGGCTACAGCCAAAAAGAGAAAACACAAAATTTTAGTTTTTTGGAAAACCCAACAACGGTTTAAGTTTGCCGTGATTTCTTAACGGATTAGGAATCACCATAAAATTTGCTAAAACTTATCCCATTTAATCGACTTTGTAGCTCTTATGGTTTCCGAGATCGCAATGCTTACCATCGAATTTGGGACACACGGTATATGTTAGGAATCTAGTTTTCGATTTAATGAAGGGCCGGCAGTTTAGTGGTTCACTTAACTAGTTGAGCTATGAAATGGATTTTTCATTTAAAATTATTCCCAATTGATTCCAATTTAACTAAAAGCTGTAGAGAATCGTCACACAAATCCATATTTCTTAGATTTCAGTGTTACTTCAGTGAGGCGGTTAACATTTTACAATTTTTTTTTATCATACTTGTAAAAAACTAACAGGTATGATTTGATTTTCTAATGTACTAAGAACTTGAATTAGTGTAAGAGAAAATGTGGTCACAGCATTTAACTGGAATCAACACCTTATCTTCTTATTTTAACTACAAATTCTTTAATTATTATGGTGAAGTAACAAAGACATTATAAATTAACTTAACTTATTTTTTCAATGTCCAGTTTGAAACAGCTGCATTGTTAATCAACCATGCGTCTATTAGCATATTACACTAAACAATTAGCGCAATCTTCTATTAACAACTATGGAACTTAAAGCAACATCATAAACAAATAGTTACAATGGTACAATTGAACTTTATATTTTTTCCATTGAACACTAACATCTATTAAAAGAGGTCTCCAGTAGTCGATGCTTTATGAATGTATCGAACGTTTAACATTTTATACATGTATAAGTAATGTCATTAACGTCCCAGTTACATTCTAAAAAAGGTAAATTTTAAGGTAATTGATAAACTAATTTTGTTCCAAAAATTATACCGTCCGTCATTATCTTTTTTTCATACTGGCTGCTTCCAGAAAAGCATGATCATATTTAAGTCTCATAACATTTAATCAGAATACATGTGGAAAGACACGACACTATAAACCCCGTTTAGACTAAGATTTTGCGAGGATTTTCGTCTGACGATATGTAAAAATATGCTTGTTGAGAACCCAAATGAGAATTGGCCTCATATGTCATTAGGATATCTCAAAAAAACACAAGTAATGCAATCCATAAAGGTACCTAGAAGTACCTTGTGCAGGGTGAGCCACATAAATAGAGACAACGGACACACAGCCAATATTCGAGTATGCTAGGATTAATTTTTGCTTGAGAAAAAATTCCAACTTCTCGTTTTGGGATCGAATACGAATCTTCCGAACTTCCAGAACTCTAGACCTCCCAGGACTCCAGGTAAGGAAGTGTTCTTATCTCTGGACCACAAAGCCATGAAAATTGTGTAATATTTGATGATTTATATCATTAATATTCAAAAAATTCCTGACAAAATATTTATCTTGACTTTTTATTCTACATAATGAAAACAATTTTTATCTATATTTCTATATTACCCATGTAATTTTTATTTAAAAATATCTGATGTAGCCTGCAACTTTCTCATATCATATATCATCCTGATGTAAAAAAATCATTCTATTTAATTCTTCACTTAAATCAAATGTTTCATTAAAATTTCTAATTAATAATTATCAGCGTGATTCGATACTGTCAATAATAATTCATGTCATATATTTTAATAATTTTTTGTTATTGACATTTACATTTTTGTAACTAAGTTGGACCTTCCAAATGTCAAACTGTTAAATTTATCCTAACCTCATTTTATGAGGCCAAATGTGTAAAATATTTCAGTTTACATCAGCTTTATTTAAATACTTGGAAAATATATTTTATTGGCTTTATATTGTAGACATGATTTATAAACTTCCATCAAGAATACATTTTTTTGTAAAGGAAAATATAATAAAATTTGGGTCTCGTGGACCTCCTTTCAGCTGGTCAATTTTGCTCATCACCGAATTTTTTATTGTCTTTGGCCTTTAGAACAAGTGTACCAAACTTGAAAGCTTTATCTCAAAAACTGTGGCTGTACTACAGACATGTGGACAGATTTTTTTTTCATAAAGTTATGTTTTTTCATTACAATTTGTCGAGATTCGTCCAGAAATGCAATAAATTTTTTTTAATTTTTTTCCCGAAATTGTACCTTTTTTCTTCTTTCATTCATTACGTCTCTTCTGGTGGCACCACATTCACCGAATTTAATGTGTCACCTAAAATGTTGTTGACAATCTTAACTGCCAAATTTGGGAAGTCTCCCGTTAGTATTTTTTAAGTTAGCGCGTATAGACACACACACACACACACACACACACACACACACACATACACACACACGCGCGTGCGTGCGCGTACACACGGGTTCAAAACGTATATATCAATCAAAATCTCGAGGTCGAAAAAAATCACGATTACTATACTTCCTTATATTAGGTATAAGAAAGCAAAAAAGTAGGACTAATTCAATGCTTATCTTAAAATAAAGTGAATCTTATTTAATTTAGCGACGAACGCCTATGTTTGAGATATTATATTTCCCGGTATTGTATAGCAAAATATATAGCACAATATACCTTTGTGTGAAGAGTTGATAGCGGCACCCGGGGCTGTAGTCCATACCAATATGGCGCCCAGAATGGACATCCACAGCATACTTAATCCTGAAACAGATAGAAATATAGTTGTATTTACCAAAATAATTTAATTGGTAAAAATTAAAATGAAATGACAACTGATATTAGTCGGGAACAAGTTATTTTCAAATTATATGTTTAAACGGCAGTGTAATTTGGATCATATTAAACAAAGAAATATAGTTTTTTCGTTGTCGTTTACAATTTCTTTATGTGTTACAACTCTAAAATACGGACGAGCATAGATCTGACTTAACATACTCGTATTTCGATACGAAAAGTTAACTAACGGTAGTCGCAGTCAGTAATTTGATGGTTATACAAGTGAAACTCGACGACCTTGTCCCGTCTTCTAGCTGCTTGTATATCAGCGTATACGCAGAAGCTATGAAATCTTAGACGAGGATTGTGTAGGTGATACACCATTCTATGGAGGGGATGTAAAGCAGTCCGTCCTTTGTCTAACATCTAAACAAGTAAAAAATTCCTACTCTGCGGCAAAACTTCCAGGTTGGGGCAGCTCGTCTCCTGGCGTCGGTGATTGGCCATAGTAGGGAAAATAGGCCGAAGTTAATAAATTATATTTGGTAGTATTTTTTTGGGATTTTCAGTTAGATATACACGTAAATTTTTTCTGACGTTTCGGTTTATTAAACCATCATCAGAGAAACCATTCATTAGGGGTTCATATTAATTTACAGTAATATCTGACAGAAAATCCCTAAAAAATACTATAATATTATTACCGAATGATGTACGTCCGACGGGTACATGGGTACTGTTAACAATGCAGTTATGTATAGGGCGACAGTATGCGTCTATCGCATACTACCGCATAACCATTTACTCCAACCATCTCTCTGAATCGCACAGCCCCGTATCCCATATAAGTAGACCAACCTGTATGGATGTTAAATAAGAGAATAAAAAGAAACTTTAAAATAATATCAGAAAGTGATCATTTACTCTTTGTATTTGTCTCTTTCGAATATTGTCTATTAAATCATGCGTGGCAATTTTCAATAGTTAATTGCAGCTAGAAACTTACACTCATGCATACTCAGTCATTAACTGAAATATTAAGGGAGGATTATAATTATAATTACCTCGCGCTTACATAAAATGATTACTTTTAAGGATACCTATCCTTAAGCCAAAGCTGACTTTTCACCTGTATCTTGAGAATATCCGCTCTGCAGTTATAAAAAAAATCATTGACATTACATATGTAAGACTGGAATATTTTCAGTTAACTTTTCACAGTTTTCACAAAATTAGGACTCAAATAGTGACGGGTAGTATTTTATATCTTCTTTGTTTTTTAGGTTTTTAACATCCATTATTATGCTGATCACTCACAAATTTGCATGTAGATGCAGATTTTTTTTAAATTTCAGTTTTCATAATTGTCTCCAAGCATGTATAACTTGATTTCCAAGATATAAGAGATACCTCATATCTTGGAAATCAAGTTATACATAAAGGACATGTTCAAATTTGACAATTTAGTGATTTTTTGTTGAAATCCAAAAAAAAAGTTATTTAAAATCATTTTTGGAGACAATTATGAAAACTGAAATCTAAAAAAAATCTGCATCCATATGCAACTTTTTTTCTTGAGAATGTATCCAATCAGAAGAAAGTTATCTACCGGATATTCTGAGCATGTATAGCTTGATTTATAGAAACGTCGTCAGGCTAACCTCAAAATTACTCATTTAAGTACAAAATGAAATCTTCCTCTAATCTCTGAGAGTATATTTGTATTAAAAATGACTTAAAATCTCTTAGCTATTATTCAAAATTTATAACATATTATGGTAACGTAAAAATCTAAATTTTCAATAAGGTATTGATTATACAATTCCTGATAACAAAAATTCTGTTTTTGCCACAGTTACTATTAAATTATTAACTACACCATTTCAGTCTGTTGAAATAAAATAAATTTGTGAGTCATCAGCATAATAATGGATGTTAAAAACCTAAAAAAATCTGCAAAACAAAGAAGATATAAAATACTACCGGTCACTATTTGAGTCCTAATTTTGCGAAAACTGTGAAAAGTTAACTAAAATTATTCCAGTGTTACATATGTAATGTCGATGATTTTTTTATTATAACTGCAGAGCGGATATTCTCAAGATACCGGTGAAAAGTCAGCTTTGGCTTATGGATAAGTATCCTTAAAAGTAATCAATTTTATGTAATCGCGAGGTAATTATAATTATAATCCTCCCTTAATATTTCAGGTAATGCACTGGGTATGTATGTGTGTAAGTTTCTAGCTACAATTAACTATAGAAAATTGCCACACATGATTTAATAGACAATATTTGAAAGAGACAAATACAAAGAGTAAATGGTCACTTTCTGATATTATTTTAAATTTTTTTTATTCTTTTATTTAACATCTATACAGGTTGGACTACTTATATCGGATACTGGGCTGTGCGATTCAGTGAGATGGTTGGAGTAAATGGTTATACAGTAGTATGCGATAGACGCGTACTGTTGCCCTATACATAACTGCATTGTTAACAGTGCCCATGTACCTGCCGGACGTACATCAATCGGTATATATATTTTCTTTACTTGACCGTTGATATAAAATAATATTATAGTATTTTTTAGGGATTTTCGATCAGATATTACTGTAAAATTATTATAAACCCCTAATGAACAGTTTCTCTGATGATGGTTTAATAAACCGAAACGTTAGAAAAAAAATTACGTGTATATCTAACCGAAAATCCCAAAAAAATACTATCAAATATTATTTATTAACGTCGGCCTGTTTTCCCTACCATGGCCAATCACCGATGCTAGGAGACGAGCTGCCCCAATCTGGAAGTTTGGCCGCAGAGTAGGAATTTTTTACTTGTTTAACATCTAATAGACAAAGGACCTCCATAGAATGGTGTATCACCTACACAATCCTCGTCTAAGATTTCACAGCTTCTGCGTATACGCTGATATACAAGCAGCTAGAAGACGGGACAAGGTCGCCGAGCTTCACTTGTATAACCATAAAATTACTGACTGCGACTACCGTTACTTAATTTTTCGTATCGAAATACGAGTATGTTAAGTCAGATCTATGCTCGTCCCTGTTTTAGAGTTGTAACACATAAGGAAATTGTAAACGACAACGAAAAAACGGAGAACTAATTAAACAATTTTAGACATTATTCACGCACGCATATGTCCTCCTGTGTATTCAATTAGATTACAATAATTTGTACTGTACAAGACTGGAGAAAAGTGGTAACTTAGAGAAGCATTACAAGATAGTGAAAACATTTTAATATTTGGGAATTATAATAACGCTGTAAATGAAAGAATTTATACATTTATTGCATTTGTAAAAAAAAACAAATATTGTATGTATTGAAGAAATTGAAATTTAAATGGAGAGTTACGTTACATTACATTAAATTATTAACTAAGAATTGTATAACAACAAGTCGTACCTAAAGTTTCTTTAAAGAATCCTTACAGAATTAAACATGATTTTTGTCAATTTTAAGTAGTAAATATATCAGAAGAATAAAAGAATCAGTGGCTCTCTGGTTTTGTTTCGTGCGTTTAATGTGTCCCTACGTCCCGAGTTATAGATTCTTTTATTAGTTTTACTGTGCCTTTAGTAGTACGTATTTATATACTTTACTTATTTTTTCTTTGTTTTTTAATGTAGTGTGATGGAAGCGGCAAAGAAAAAGGCATGTAAATAGAAGCTCCGTATCGGCATTTTTCTAAAATATTGAAAAAAAATTTGCTTTAAGGAAGAAAAACGAATATTTTATTTACACTCTTAAATTTATTAATAGAACTTTTAAAACTGGCAAACAAAACACAAAATTAATAATTTGGAGCCATCAATAATTTTTTTTTATTTTGCAACCTAAAAAATGTTTATCATTCGTTATTCAATTATTAATAAAAAATCTTTCACCTATTGTGTATTTTGTTTCATTTCTAGATATAGAAAATATACAGATTTTTTATTTTAAACACGTAAAATTTCAAAAAATAAAATACTCCTACCAGGTTAATTTTCAAAATACACCTTACTATTTACATCCTTTATTAATTATGCAAATGTGCGATGACAACCATAAACAACTGATAATATAAAAGGCGAGTCTTTATAAGTTACACCATACCCCTACCGACGCCAGTCGATTTCTTAAAATGGGCCTGATATACTTATAAATTTTAGCTATCTAAATATACTTTATGCTTTAAACTAACATTTTATTTTATGTTTTAAACTAAAGAGGTTAATAGGTCTATAACTAGGGAGAATAAAGAATATGCTTATAAAACGTTGTTGACAAATTATTAATATTTTTATATTTATTTTGTATGCAACTTTCATACACATTTTCGCATATTCATAGTCAAGCACGATTTTGGGATGCATGACTAAAATATAACTGTGATTTTAAAGTCCACGGCAATAAAACAATTTTTTCTAAATTTACCTTTAGATACTTTTGTGTAAATATAAAGTTATTTTATTGTCTGACCTATACTTTAGTAATCTTCTTGTGTATGTACATAAAATAAACAGAACATTGATCTACTTCTTGTTACGGGAAAATGCAGAATAATTTATTAATATTTAATCATTGAAATTCCCTTGGTCACCATTTTGAGAAATTTGTCTCTAAAGAACATCAACGTTTTTCTAAAAATAAAAAACAAATAGAATATTGCCAAATTTCTATTTCACCATGTTTGTTGTGATGGTTTTACCCAATATGTCATCTCTGTTCGTTTAATAATCAACCCACATAACCAGATAATGAAAAAGTCCAATTAGCTACGTGCTGTTCCTTATTGACAGGTGGACTTTATTAGTGCAAAAATGTGTCTGCAAGTCACTACAAACAACAAAAAGCAGTAGGCTCGGAGGCACTTTCTGATCCCATTTCGCTTTTGTCCGAATTTACAAGAGACCGCATCTCAATTGTAATTTGCAAAGCATTCTATAAAGAGAAAATATTTAATTATTCTGTACAGATATATACAACTTATTAATCAACAATGCTAATCGAATTGATACAGATGGCCTTAGGGGAACTCTTTTCTTTTATAAGATGGTGATTAGTGAGCTTTTTAAATTTATGGCGCCGTACAAATTCTTATATGGATATCCCTCGAGCATTTCAAATTAATACCGCCTTTTAAATCAATTGTTAAATTCAATACCACAAATATATACTGTACCATAAGATTAAGGTCTTGAGAAATAATTCCTCTAAATGAAGCTTAATCTGGCAATGATTCAAAACAGTTTGTGTATTTTTTGGTTATTTCGGAGTAGGGCGCACCTTTCGGGTGAGATTGATGCAAACGTCAATGTTTTAAATGTAATCATTTTATATAGACGTGACAGTTTGTTGATAACATAACACCAAAAAGAAAAATTGATTAATCCGGCTGCTATGCGCCAGATTCTTTGAGTAAAAACTTTAATACTCGTCTTGTATTCCACCACACTTTGCAATTATTTTTTTGTATTATTTTTTTTGCCCCGGTTTCCTGATGCCGGTCAGTCCTCCCGTGGCCTCCGACGCCTCACGGGAGTCGCGCCGGCGCATTAACTACAGCCACTCCCCACATCCCGCAGGGTTAGTGACTGTAAATACCAGAATCATGTGCCCTAAGCAGACGGGGAGAACCCAGAATGACCGCCTTCTGCATTTGGCCTGCCAGCCACTCGGCTGATTTTTGGCAGGCCGGTATGATCTTCAGTTCCGAGAGCAGCGTAGGCTTTATCCCTCCGAGTACACCGATTATTAGGACGACCATTTTGACTGAGTAACCTTGGTACAGAACTTGGAGCTCGTACCGGGGATCGCGATATTTGGTCCGTTTCTCCTCCTCCTTCAAGGTGATGTTTTTCTCCGTAGGTGCCGAGAACTCGATGAGATACATCACCTTGAGTTGATGGTCGAGGAGGACTATGTCAGGCTTGTTGGCTTGGATTAGCCTGACAGTCGGGAACGAGTAATTCCAGTAAATCCGGCATTTCTCGTTCTCGACAATGGACTCAATATCTCCGGGGACGTAAGGCAGCACTGGTGTCTGGTCTACCCCGTACGAGTGCCTTAGATGGTAGTATAGCACTCGTAAAGCCGCGTTATGTCGGTGGATGTAGGCCAAAATCGCATATATGGGGCATGCAGAAAGTAAGTGCATGAGCGATTCCGGCGCCTGATGGCAGGTCCTGCAGTTGATATCAGGAACCTCTACACGCCACACGCGGCTACGGTAGACCAAGGTGTTGATAACACCATCCTGGCAGACCATAATGAATCCCTCGGTCTCTGACTTAAGCCCGGCTGACCTTAGAAAGGCGAATGCCAGCCTGGTCGATAAACCCAGTGTTTCTATGTTCTTATAGAAGACACCATGCTGGGGTTTATCGACATGCTGCCGAAACAGATTTTCCTGTTCGGCAGCTCTGATTCGGGGTTTCAGACGATTTGGCTGAAGTTCGGTGACTGACTCAACATCAGCACCTCGCCGGCGTCCTCGCCCGATGTCAAATGCGAGACCGAGTTCATCTGCGGCTCTTTTTGCTGCCTTGAACAATCCTGCTCCCACTCCTACAGTTTTGTGATGTTTCACAAACTGCAAGAGGGGGATCTGAGCTCCTGAGGATGTTACATGCCATACTCAGTACTACTCTGCCATGCGTGCACTCCAGGCTCCCCGTTGACGTGGGAGGTACACACGAGGAACGGACGATCTAGGATGAATACTTCTGTGAATATTCATCATCTTGCGGGTATCTCTATCTAATTGGCGCAACTCATCTACCCTCCACTTTACTACGCCGAAGGAGTAGAGCAGAATCGGAACGGCAAGCATATTAGTTGCAGACACCTTGTTCTTCCCCGAAAGTTCGGAAGACCAAATCTTTCGGAGGCGGTGTCTGTACTTGCCGCGGAGAGAATCCTTTATTTGTGTTACATCTTGGATGTGCGTTTGTTTCTCACCCAGATATGTATAGGGCTCTCCGACATCCACATGTCTTAGGATGCTTCCATCTGCGAGCTGCGCATCTTCAGGGAATTCCTCGCATCGTCCTCTCTTGAGGTGGACGACTGCACACTTGTCCAACCCGAACTCCATACCAATTGCCCGCGTATATTCTTCGACCACCTACAGAGCGTTTTGTAGTTCACGCTCTCCGCAGGCATAAAGTTTAAGGTCATCCATATAAAGTAGATGGGTGACCTTATGCCTCCGGTCGCTGGGTAGCCCACATTGATATCCGCGGGTTTGGCGGAGCCCAACAGACAACGGCAGTAGTGAGATGCAGAAGAGGAGAGGACTCAGGGAGTCACCCTGGAAAACTCCTCTCCTAAATGCCACCTGCTCTGTCGTGACCCGCTGTGCACCTGATGTTATGGTGAAACGGGTCTTCCAGAGCGGCAGAAGCTGTTCTATGCATCTCACTAGTGGTGCTGGTACCGCAAGACATTCGAGCAAGTACAACAATGTGGCATGTGATGTTGTATCAAATGCCTTGCGGTAATCAATCCAGGCCATCGATAGATTCCGCTTGTATTGCACAGAATCCTGTGTAATACAGCGGTTTATCAGCAGGCTGTCCTTGCAATCTGCCATGCCCTTCTTGGCACCACGCTGTTCGTGTATCCGCTGGAAGACCGGATCAACAGACCTCAGTGTCCTAGCATACAAGATACGTGTAAATATCTTGTAGCAAGAGTTAAGGCAAGTGATCGGCCTATAATTCCTCGGGTCGGAAAGATCCCCCTTTTTGGGGATAAGCACAGTACGTCCCTCGACGAACTAGTCCGGAATCTGCTGCCCCTCGTTCAACCATGAGTTGAAAACTCGCGCCAGACGGCGGTGAGTGGAAGGAAATTTCTTCCACCACCAGTTGTTAATGCTGTCTGGGCCCGAGGCAGCGAAGTTCTTGGTACCAACAAGTGCTTGTTGGACTTCCTCCGTACTGATTGCCGGGCACACTTCTTCTGGCTCTTCAAGATGTCTGTGACATAGAGCCCTGAAATGTGCAATTGCTGGAGTGTCGCTATTGAATGGACGCATCGTTTCGTAGATTCCCTTCCAGAAGGTTTCGACATCTTCTACAGTCGGCGGATTCTCGACTACACGCTGTGGCTCTTGAAAGAGGCGAGTAGGATTCGTACGGAACAAATTGTTTTGTTCCATACTCCTCACCCGCCTCTTCAATGTTTTCTTTATCGCCATGAGCGCTCGGATCCTATCTAGACAGTGCTGCTTGATGGTAAGCATCACTGTCAGATTTAGAGTATGGTGTTGACGTCTTAATCAGGCTGCTATGCGCCGGATTCTGGGAGTAAAAACTCTACCAGTCGTCTTATATTCTACCACACTCTGGATCCGAGAAGCATGTTGTCTGGCCGACTGTATCTTGCCCTCGATTTTCTGTACACGCCGCTTGGCTTTCTCGACCCCGTGATTGGTTGACCTCTCACGGGGGACGAGTTGCTTCGCGGCGTTGTACACGGCACAGTTGATTAGCCAGATGTCTGCATCTTCCGGAATTTCCTCATCGATGACCACGTCCATTCTAGCCAGGTCTTGTGGCTTTAGGTTAGCCCTGGTGTTAAGGCTAACCCTCGTCCTTAAGTCTACGTCGGTGAACTCTAAAGGATGTTCCCCATCAGCTGGTAATTGCCGCGGTGGGACTGCGGCTGGCAGTTCTTCCGGCTAACGGGGTGCCTTACATAAACTGTCCTGAGCAGAAAGGATACTTGATCTCTCAGATGTTGTTGAGAGAAGGCGCGATGTTCTGGATGCATTTCGCACCAAAGTGCATGCAATCGCGCCATGTATCCCCTTCGCTCAGGTTCGCTACTCTCGCGGCAGGTCAGCAAGTCATCCCGAAGTTCCCTCGTCCACTTAAAGCGTCCTTGTCCATTGCGTTCGTTACCATTGAGACGTTCCGGTGAGGCCCCTCCCACTTGTCTCTGACTCCCATCCGATTGGGGTACTAGGTGGTTACCCTTGGTACCCCCCGGCCGGCATTTGTCAGGCAGAGTTGCTTCTGCCTATCCAGGATGCACCAGCGCCGAGGTTGCCGGTCCTTTGCACCCCGTATTATTATATTTTGACCTGCCAGCCACTCGGCTGGTTCTTGGCAGGCCGGTATGATCTTCAGTTCCGAGAGCAGCGTAGGCTTTATCCCTCCGAGTACACCGATAATAAGGACGACCATTTTGACCGAGTAGCCTGGGTACAGCACTTGGAGCTCGTACCGGAGATTGCGATATTTGGTCCGTTTCTCCTCCTCCTTCAAGGTGATGTTTTTCTCCGCAGGTGCCGAGAACTCGATGACATACATCACCTTGAGTTGATGGTCGAGGAGGACTATGTCAGGCTTATTGGCTTGGATTAGCCTGACAGTCGGGAACGAGTAGTTCCAGTAAATCCGGCATTTCTCGTTCTCGACAACGGACTCAATATCTCCGGGGACGTAAGGCAGCACTGGTGTCTGGTCTACCCCGTACGAATGCCTTAGATGGTAGTATAGCACTCGTAAGGCCGCGTTATGTCGGTGGATGTAGGCCGAAATCGCATATATGGGGCATGCAGAAAGTAAATGCATGAGCGATTCCAGCGCCTAATGGCAGGTCCTGCAGTTGATATCAGGAACCTCTACACGCCACACGCGGCTACGGTAGACCAAGGTGTTGATAACACCATCTTGGCAGGCGATAATGAATCCCTTGGTCTCCGACTTAAGCCCTGCTGACCTTAGAAGGGCGAAGGTCAGCCTGGTCGATAAACTCAGTTTTTTTTTATTTTTTTTTTTATTATTATTATTATTGTTCACTAGGGTGATTTACAATAGTCAGGCGTGTCGTAAAATTCACCTTCGTGAATAATAGCCATTACTCGAATTTATGCTTACAATTTGTGTAATAATATTTAACTACGAGATTAATAAAGCTTCTATTTGCTTAATAAATTCAGTTAATACTATACATATAGAATAAAATCCTGTCATTTTTTGAGGCGCCTTCAGCTACAGTGTCAGTCTTGCCTAAATAAAAAATAGCTTTAAAGTCTATGAATCTTTCTGTAATGAATAGTAATCACAAAATGAAACACATTTTATGGATATGGAATTTCAGTAGATTGAAATCGACAATGACAAGTGGAGGAGAAAGTAATTAATTAGATGGTCTAATTCAACTAATAACTGCAATCAACTGTTATCTAAAAGAAGGTCATTATATCAGAAACAAGAGAAAGAAGCTAATTAATGAGAAATGTTTTACAAAAAGTTGCTACTGATATGCATACGAATATGAAATTAATGGTACTGCAATCTAAAGACATAATTGCATCTAAATATATGAAGTAAAATTAGTTTCTTTAATCTCTTTTGGAGTATATAAAACGATGAACGACGAGATCTTAATGCACTATTAGCAAAACGAGAAAATCATGTTAAAATAATTTATTTAATTTCTTGTGTAACATATAAAATGATTAGGTTTTAAATGCATTATTAGTAAAAAGAGAACGTCAAACACTGTAGAATTATTAAAATTATGAAATTATAGAACTTATTCGAGAGAACTCTCCAACCCTTTATGTTTTAATAAACTATTTAATAATAATTCTAAATCTAAATGTTACTTTTAGGCTGAAACCGTAACTCCTGTATCTTTTAACTTGTTGAACGTAGTTTATATCATATTACGAAGAATCAACGTGTTTCTTAAGTGGGGCCACAAAAAATGCTAGTAGAGTGAGATCCAGTGAGTGAGAAGGTCAAGGAATCAGAAAATTTCTGCTTATCCAGCTACCATAGCAATGCTATTGAAAATCTCTGATTTTTTTAAAAATGTGGGGCAAACCTGTCTAAATTAAAAGAATGAGATTTCCAATAAACCAGGTAGTTCATGTTCTACGAAATTAAATAAAATGTCTTTATTTACTCGTTTTCTCTTCTCATTTCTAATAATTATACTACACCAAACTTCAAGTGTAGAATGAGAATTTTGCGAGCTATAATAGTTAATATTTGTGAGATTTAACTAACTATTGGGAGCGAACGTAATACCAACTTTACATTGTGTAACGAAGTGATTTTTCCGGTAACTATTTTCGGATGTAATAAGACCTAGTTGGGTCCATCTTTCACTTTGGTACACTCTGTATACTATAACTAGTATGAATGTTTCAGTTAAAACCGTTTTGAACCAGAGCTCAAGTTCTCTTAGAAGTCCAGTACGTGCAATAGCAATTATTTACTAAACATAATTCTTTCAAACCGGTTTTTTTTCACGGTAATCTTAAGTTATTTTATTATCTTAATGCTAAACCATTTGTTGTGTTTTAAAACAGCCGTCAAGTAAGACGTTGAATATAGAATTTAATATAGTTTATCAATCGTAAATGGCCAAGTGGAGAGTAGTTATTAATGACAAAAGAGTATGCTTCTATTTTTGTTTAAATAATTTATAGAATAAATTGTTGTTAGATTTATAGTACAATATTAATTCATGGCCGTTTTTAAAGATTTCTTTTTGTAAATATAGGTTTAAAATTATGAGAAAACGATTTCCAGCGTCGGAATATATTGTAAACCTTCGGTCTATTAATAACGCAGTGAATTTGTTTATGCATAGTACGTCAAGCTTGCTTGCTTTACGACGCGCGCAATTGATTCAGTTTCCTTTGAAACACTTAGGCACGTGATTCCCGGGCGAGGAATTTGTGAATAAAACCGTAAGCACGAGCCACATATATCATCTTCTGACAACTAGTCAGGTATTCCGGCCGTACCGAAAAAACCTCTTCCGAACTCCTGGGTACTCCGACGAATCCTCCAGTGGTAAGAAATTCTGTTTTACTATTTTATTGCTTTATTGGTTTTGGTGCATTTCCGTCATTTGTGTCCGCATTTTTGCTATATTCTCTTGTCCGTTAATTGTCTACAAATACCGGACGATCCGAGATGTCTGGAAAATATCGTGGCTTAACAAAGTAAATCCGGGTTATCTATTTTAGCTACGAGCTTGTCGGAATTTCATTAGTAAATTCAGGACGAGTGAGGTTTGGTTCTAGAACTATGAAATGAACCTCACCGTGTCGGGAAAGTAGTAACAGTTCTGTTCAACACGAGTAAGGTTTGCTTCTAGAACTATGAAATAAACCTCACCGTGCCCCGCGGCGCAGTTGTCAATCCGTAGCCATTCCCTCAGAGTAGTAAAACAAGAAGGCTCGCAGATAAAGGTGATAACCCCTCGTTCCATCGATACCTAGTGCGGAAATACGCTTTAACTCCCCCGCATATCTCTGATCTAGTCAGTTTCATGGGACACTGTGCTTTAAAAACACGAATTAGTAAATTAGAGTCTAGCGCTATATCATGAGGTCAGCGTCAAGCATATCGGGATTTCATTAGTAAATACCGCACGAGTAAGGTTTGGTTTGGTAGGTCAAATAAAGCTATAAATTAAAATTTTGTAAACATTTTGGCAACATCATAAAATTTTAATTTTGAATGACACTTTTTAAAATTTGAAATGTCTAAAAAAAAATATTAGTGACATTCCACCAACGTGACTTTTTTGCAACGTCAAAAATTACTCTTATTACAATCTCCATCACATATCGAGTTTTACTACTGTGACGCGCTTACTTACCCACCACCAAAATGTTTATTTTGCGTGGGTGTTGTGTTACTTTGGCACCCTCCAGTACAGTTGCTGTACTTTGAACTTTTTATTACGGTAACGGTCTAGAGCGCCAGTTCCTATTTTAAAGTGTAGGAACACCTCTTTATTCTATCAGCGTTATGATAGAAGCTAGCGTAACTCAGTGAAGATACGAAATGCCAGGTCGTTTCGTATGTGTGGTTGTAGTTTGCGAAGCAATGGACAACTTCACCTTACCTGCCGAAAATAATTCTCAGTGTACCAACAAATTTATTACTTATATCTTAGCTTTGAGTAAAAGACAGAATTTAAACTGTACTTATCCTATTTATTTACAATTGATTTCATCGAAGAATAAAAAACCAAATACACCGACAAAAGAAAATGAAATCTATTTACATCTCTAAAAAGAAACGTGGGAACAGAAAAAAATGTAAATATTACTTTTTATATACAAGCAATCAGCCTAGGAACCAAGCAAGAGGTTTATGATATATCAGTTTCGGAGACTACATCTACGGTATTTATTATAAGCAAGCAATATCAAAATAATTACTACAAGCAGTTATGAAAGCAATCTACGGTTACTGGTGTTTACGGCAAGCGGTTAGTGACTCTATGGTCGCTGGTGCTTAAGGCGGAATTACAGCAGTCGGGCAGTGCAGAACTATCCATGTGCTAGTGCACGGAAAGATGTCGATCCAGGGACAGACGGTATATTTGACTTATTACTCGCGGACGTGCTATATCGGTAGCACAGTGACTTATGTCTCTAGTGAATACACTTTATCAAACGTTATGTTTATAATATTACGCCACGCGGCACGAGGAGGTTTATTTAATAGTTCTAAAACCAAACCTTACTCGTGCTGAACAGAACGGTTATTACCTTCCCCGGTACGGTGAGATTCATTTCATAGTTCTAGAACCAAACCTTGTTCGTGCGGTATTTACTAATGAAATCCCGATATGCTTGACGCTGACCTCGTGATATAGCGCTAGACTCTAATTTATTAATTCTTGTTTTTAAAGCACACTGTCCCTCGAAACTGACTAGACCAGAGACATGTGGACAGAGTTAAACCGTATTTTCGCACTAGGTATCGATGGAACGAGGGGTTATCACCTTTATCTGCGAGCTTTCTTGTTTTACCACTCTGAGGGAGTGGCTACGGATTGGCAATTATGTCGCGAGGCACGCTGAGGTTCATTTCATAGTTCTAGAACCAAACCTTACTCGTGTTGAACAGAACGGTTACTACTTTCCCGACACGGTGAGGTTAATTTCATGGTTCTAGAACCAAACCTCACTCGTGCTGAATCTACTAATGAAATCCCGATATGCTCGTAGCTAAAATAGATAACTCGAATTTACTTTGTTAAACCACGATATTTTCCAGACATCTCGGGTTGTTCGGTATTTGTAGACAATTAACGGACAAGAGAATATAGCAAAAATGCGGACACAAACGGTAAATGATGGAAATGCACCAAAATCAACAATAAAGCAATAAAATAGTAAAACAGAATTTCTTACCACTAGAGGATTCGTCGGAGCACCCTGAAGTTCGGAATCGGTTTTTACGATACGGCCGAGTGTCTGACCAGTTGTCAGAAGATGCTATTTGTGGCTCGTATTTGCAGTTTTATTCACCAATCCCCCACCCGGGAATCACGTGCTTACGTCACATTTATGCTGTGCCTAAGTGGTGTTTCAAAGGATACTGAATCAATTGCGCGTGTCGTAAACGTATTCCAAGTAAGCTTGGCGTACTGTGTATAAACAAATTCCCTGCGTTGTTAACATAATCGAAAGTTTATAAAATATTCCGACGCCGGTAATCGTTTCTCATAATTTTAAACCTATATTTACAAAAAAGAAATCTTTAAAAACGGTCATGGATTTTAATATTTTACTATAAATCCAACAATAATTTATTCTATAAATTATTTAAACAAAAATAGAAGCATACTCCTTTATCATTAATAACTACTCTCCACTTGGCTACTTATGATTGATAAACTATATTAAATTCTATTCTCAGTGTTTTACTTGGCGGCTGTTTTAAAACACTACAAATGGTTTACCATTAAGATAATAAAAATAATTTAAGATTACCCTGAAAATAAACCGGTTTGACACAATTATGTTTAGTAAATAATAGCTATTCCACATATTGGACTTCTACAAGTACTTGAACTCTGGTTCAATACGGTTTTAACTGAAACATTTATACAAGTTATAGTATACAGGGTGTACCAAAATGAAAGATGGACCCAACTAGGTCTTTTTACATCCGAAAATGGTTACCGGAAAAATCACTTCATTACACTACGGTGAGGAAGTTCTGATCCCCAAGTAACTGGCAGCGGTGTCTTATTTGTTAAACTTAGAAAACCACAAGCAGGCTCGTACGGACGTAGGCGGTCTACTAATAAAAAATTAAACGTTATTGCGAAAGAACATCATCTACTGAGATCTCCAAGGAGACGTAAGTAGTGACTTACATACTTAGAGACTTATTTTTCAAAATTATTTTTTTCGCGAAGCTAGGCTTTTAAGAACATTTTCGAACCTCATTTTATATAAATAATTTAACTTGTTTCAAAATCAAAGCTTCACTCGACTTAAAATTCATTTCTTTGACAAAAATTGGTTAGTTCTAAGTTTCCCAGGTGTTTACCAGGCTGCCATAAAAGAATAAATTTCATCAAAATATTTTGTTAATCCAAGACATAGAAAAGCTCATTTTTAAATTTTTAATTGCTTTCGACTTTTGAAAATAAATTTTCAAATTTATTTTTATTTTAGTAAAATTACATTAAGCATAGAAAGATACACTGCTCAAACAAATTTTTTTTTTGATGCTGACAGAAAATTTTTAATAATTTTTTTTTTTTTGGTTTTACAAATCGATCATTATTAAGAAAAGTTGTGAAGTCTTGCGCGACCTTTTAGGCAGGATAGTTGTATCTGAGTTGTAGGTCAACTTGCTGTTCAGTCTTCTGATTTCGACAATTTTTCAAGAAAATTTTAAAAGTGTTTTGTGATTGTGAATTTTATGTTCATCTAAAGGACCCCCTGTCCAATTTTATTTTTTGGTCTTAATGACTTAGTCAAAAAATTTTACACTTTCACAAATCGCCTGATCTCGTCAGTAAAATTCAATTTTGTAAGGAAACCTCTGTTCAAAATATTTTTTGGCCTTCAGCGACTTTGAAATAATAAGTTTCATAATTCAAAAAAAAACTTACAGGAAACCAAAAAGACATTTTTGCATTTTATTTCCGCATAAAAGCTGATTGACAAAAATATTTCCAGCATTTCATAGTCATTTTCAGGCCAGAGAAAAACCAAATTGCACAGGGGGTCCCTGTGCAATTTTTTAGCCCTAATAAATAAATCAAAAGCATACGCCGCTTGATTAAATCTTTCAGTTAGAAAGTCTGAGGTCTCTCAGGTCTCTCAAGCGAGGTGCGCCTAAGAGGATACGCTAAAGTCGTGCTCAGTTCTGCTAGCGTGGCCAAAGGCACACAGAAATATTCAACGAGGATAAGAACAGGCTACATTACCTCTCCAGATAGAAAAAATCGACCTTGAGAAAATTCCATTCCAGGGAGAAATAAAAACACAGATCTTCAAATTCATAAACTGAGCCTTGACCTATTTGTGACAATATCAGTAGAACATAGCTTAGTGGCTTGTATACAAGCTTAAAGTGCAAAAGCTCTGTAATTTTAGATGAGGATTTTGTAGTGGATATACCAACCTTCGGAGTTCGGAGGGGATGTAAAGCAGACTATTCCTTGTCTATAATATGTTAGACACACAACAAACACACTGATTAATTCTCGATATGTCTTCTATATTGGTCAAAACATATTTGAAATATTTTCTTTGAATGTTATGCAACTATCAAAATTATAGCATCTTCTAAACATGCATACGCATCTGTTATATTTTGTTTCAGGGATGGTTTTGATTACACAATATGGTGTTCCCCATAAAAAATAATCCAATGGATTTAAGTCTGGGGACCGGAGTGGTCACTGAATCGATCCATGTATTATAAAATTGGATATTAAGGTAATTCTGAACCAATCTGTTATGATAGCAAACAGCCCCATCTTGGTGAAACCACAGAACTTGTAGAAGACTTGAAAGTATTTTTTGAGAAATTAGTGAAATGTGGTTTTCAAAAAATGCAATTACACATCCCAAATGATTCTGCCTTCAAGAAATTATGGCCCTATAATGTATTTTTCCGTAAGTCCACATCAAAGTGATTTCGATGTTGTAGTTCACCAACATTGAGAGGGTTTTGATCTGTCCAATGAAGATTTTTATGCCTATTAGAAATTCCATTAGTCCTAAACATACATAGAATAGGCAGGTATTACTTGCGTATACTAGTTTTCTTTATAACAATGCTACTACCAGAGACTATATGTACTAGTCTCTGCTACTACTATTGAAATAGACATTTAGCTTTCTGAAGAACTGTGTTAACTTCTCATACGCTAAAGTATGTTGTAGATATTCTGGCTGTAGAGAGTTGTATCATTCCATTCTATATAGTTTAATTTGCTGTCTTATCCATGCTTTTTCTTATCTGTCGTTTAAATAAATACTAGTGGGATATTTATCTTTATTTAAATGGAGTGACGGTGTATAAAAGCGTTATAACTCATAAACGAATCTACACTGTTATTACAGCTATTTTACTTCCGTTTTTAAACATTAGGTAGGTTTACCGACTAGAGTAATGTGTGTAAACTATATTAATTTACCTGAATTCTTATAAATTTACGATCTGAAAATTTCCGATTTAGTCACGTATTAGGCATTACACATACATTTTACTTCCACATTTTCTACATATTCCTTTTTAGTATATATACCATAAAAGTGAAATTCTTTAGGGAATTGTAAGATTAATAGTAATAGAACTCAGGTAATATTTATATTGCTTTGTGTTGTTTATCCCGTTAAGATAATAAGTGTAGATAAATGTTCAGTGTTTAAGTAATGCAATGGATATTCATATCATATTTCAATTTAAAAATTCTGTAAAAAATAATGAAAATATGCATTTGCATGTATTTTTTTGTTTTTCTACGACTGCTTTGAAAAGTGTTTGAAAATGCACTACTAACTACCCTTGAAAATTCTTGTTTTGACATAGCGTGTGATAAATCCTTAACACACGCTTGATCGAAATTTATATATTTTAATATATATAAATATATATATATATATATATATATATATATATATATATATATATATATATATATATATATATATATATATATATATATATATATATATATATATATATATATATATATATATATATATATATATATATATATATATATATATATATATATGTTTATCACTTTATTTTGTTTATTTTATTATAATATTATAATACTATTATTAGATAAATAAACTTGTTTTATACTTACTTTTTGACTATTTTTATTTTCTTTTATTTCAGAGTGGCCGATTCAAAGCTCTTAGACACTTATTTGAAATCTCTTGTTATGAATTTATTGAAATTTATAAAATTTTAATGTGCTCTTGTGTCATGAAATTCAAATAAAATATTCAGTTCAGAGATAACAAATCACAACTAACCATAATGACACATAAAAACCTTAATCTAACCTATCTAAATAAAAAATAGGTGCTCGAGACTTTATTTGTGTGAAATTTTGCAAAAGACTATATTTAGCTACGACCTTATCAGGATTTTCGGTATCCGGTTGTTGAATGAAATCTTCCTTTCTATTTGCTCATTAATTTCGGTGTCCCTCCGGTTCCTAACTTACTGACTCTAATATCAGCTTGTGAAGTTTCACCATGGAATACTTCTTTTTTATTAACTATTGAATTCGTTTATTTCTTCCCCTTTTGATAAAAACTTTCCAAGGTAAGTTCCACACATTTACCTCAATATGGATATTTTATTTCCACCAGTTATATTTATTACTTTTCTTCTTATAATCTGCTTGGTTTTAATTATTATATATTCTTATTTCTGTCGTTGTCCTTTGCATATTTTAAAATCATGTCTTACTACCATTTATTTTAATTCATAATTATTTTTAAATTTTAAGGTTATGTTTTTTCTTTAAAATTTACATGCGTCTCGTTCAATGATCGAAAGGTGACTAAAACTAATTTGATTTTTTCCAAAAACTGCCAAAATTTGACACCAACAACTTAAAATTGGATATCTTGATTTTCAGTTTCAAATTTTTTATTTTTGAATTTGGAATTCTTAAACTTATGCCCTCATTAGATATACCTTGTTTTATTCTTTTCAGATTCCTGAGAGTACTCTTCTTTCACTTGGTGTGTTATACACTTAATTACGATAGATTTTTGTGATGGTAAATGTTTCGGAGCACATTTATAAATATTTTGTTAAACATAGTAATAAACATCTTATAACTAATGCACACTACAAATTGCTTATTTTACTACCTATTCAATGTAGTTTTTACATAAATATTAATAATTTTATGATTTTTGTTTTAGCACGAGTGTGTCCTTGAGAACCAGGTCTTTTTTTTCTTAAAAAACTCTTTTAAAAGTCATTCAACTATGCGGTTTTACAGTTAGATTCATCATACGACTGTAGTAGACATAGTGAGTGGTAAATGGTGGTGCTCAGTGCTACTACCCGTCAGACATCACTGATATCTTAGTGACTGATAGCGACCTGCAAAGCAGGTACCGAGAGCTGCGACCTCTAACTCTGGTGGTATCAACTATATACTGAATAAGATTTACAGGAAACAACTACTCAGCGAATAAAAGCCCCGACCTGCGCTGAATTAAACCTGCAAGTCTTGTTTGGTAGTTAGATGACTATCAATAATCACTCCAAGATATTTAATGAAAGTTACTTTTTGAATTACTTGGTGTTATCTTCTGTTGTGATATTTGAAAAATGTGGAAGGTGGCTTTTATATAAGCAAAATGGTAAGTATTTTGTTTTATCTATATTAATGGTAATAAGATGTGCATCTAATAATCTTTTATTAGTTTTAAATTTTTACCTATAAGTTGCTTTAATCTTTCCTAAGATACTGCAGTAAATAATATTGCAGTATCATCTGCGAATAAAATAACTGAACCGTCTAGTGGTAAATTCAGGAGACCGTTTAAATATATACTAAACAAGATTGGCCCAAGAACCGTTCCCTGTGGTAAACCATAAAGAACACTTCTGGAGTCGCTGAATGTATCTCCTATTTTGCACATTTGGGACTGGTTGTCTAACTTGTTAATAAGCTGTGGGTTTTTCCTCTAAATTCCATATCCTAAAGTTTATTCAATATTTTCTTATGGCTTGTCATATCAAATGCTTTGGCAAGGTCAATAAAAACACAAATAGAAGAGAGACTTCGATCAACAGCATTATAAATCTTTTCAGTGAATTTAACAATAATTGCATCCTGAGTAAAGGTTTTCTCACGAAAACTATACTGTTTGTTGGATAGTAATTTAAATTTGTTTAGGAATGATGCCATTCTAACTTTTAGTGCTTTTTCAAATATCTTTGAAATATAAGTTGTGAGAGAAATCAGTCTATAGTTTATTTTCTCCAGTTTATTTCCACTTTTATAAATCGGTTTTTTAACTGCTGTTTTAAAATGAGAGGGGCATATACCAGTATCAATGATATTATTAATTAAATGGGTTAACAATGGAGTTGTTGTGACAGCAATATCTTTAAGAAATTCCGTTTTCAAATTGTCATAATCTGGTGATTTTTTATTTTTTAAATTTGGGGTATAATTTAGAATTTCTATCTCTGCAAAGATTAATTAATTTTCCTATAATTCCTACAATTTTGGGTAAATCTAAACCATTCTACATGTGAGGAGCTAATTTTCAAAACGCAATTTCTGCAAAACACTTTTTTTATGAGTAATTGAATAATTTTCTATATTAAAAAAATATGTCCCCTATATTTTTCATGTATTTTAAATTACAAAAACTGTATTTTGTTAAAAGTAAATATACTGCTTTTAAAAGAGATCATTAAGACGAGTTAAATACCATCTATATCTCAATAAACATTTTGTCAGAAATTTCGTTTTGAAATTAAGCTCCTTATGTAACATGTCAGGCAAATATTGAATTAGTTCGTTCCATACACTTCACATATAAAACGGAACCAAATTGATTTTCTAAAGATTATAATCTTAATTCACGCCCTTGTAAAAACAGTAAATCTATTTTTTAATAACAGTAAATTGTTACTTAGAAACATATAATTCTCATGTGATGATATCGAAAATTCCATTGAGAATAAGAAAACCAAGAAAAGAGTATTTCACTTTAGCAGCATGTACAAAATAAAAATGCAAAAATTAATAATAAAAATAATGTAACATTTTGAACACTACTATTCGGTATTAATTTGTTCCGTTGTAATAACTATATTATTAATGCTTATCGTTAAATTCTGTGATTAATTTGAAAATACTTTTCCAATTAATGAATTCCATTATGGTACTATCATAATGGTTTTATTATGACAGTCCGAAAATGTGTCATTTTAATATTCAAATTGTTGTTCATAGTTCATTATGACACGCTAGCAGATAGAATAATATAATTAGATATTCAATAATAAAGATTCGCAATATTTAACAGTTTTATCTTCCTAATAATATATTGGCATCCAGTGCTTCTAAAAGGAATCTATTAACATATTTCTAGTAAAAACCTCAGGTATATTCCATAAATTTCATTTTATTCTCTTTAGAAATGCAATTATTTAGAAAACTTGCTTATATCGATATTGTTCTTCAATAACCGAGTATTTTTCAACATAGAATAATGAGATCGACTTGGTGATTTAATTGGACGGAAGTGTCAGAGAAATATGCTAATAGGACATTTTCTGAATGGTTCTTAAACTTCTTGAGGGTGCACTATTGCATGAATTTACCACATGGCTACTATTGTCCTTCACTCTAGACTTCGCTGGCAGTAAATTAGATATCGCAGTATTCGCCGAATCATATATTTAAAGAATAGTACAAGAAAAATCGCTTTCCTCCGGCTTCACTCATATTGAGTGTACAGTCCGCTTTTGTAAGATAAATAATTTGGATCACTTTTCTTATAAATTAGATAGAATGGTTTGAGTTATATGGGGTGGGACAATAGTGTATCCGACTTCGATATGTCGAGTTCTTTGACAGATAGAAACTTGATTTAAAAATATAAATGAAATAGACAAAAATTCTATAACCGAAAATTATTTTCGAATATACAGGTTGAGCCAAGGTCAACTAAATTTTTTTTAATTGGAATGCCATGAATATCAGAAAATTTTTTGAAACTTCTTTGTGGCCTCCTTCTATTCCTGTATTATTATTGACTCTCTCCCAACCACTTGGATGTAGTGATTTTTTTTATTGAAATTATGCCATTTACACGTGTATATTAAAAAAATCACTACAGTCACAATTATAGGTTTAAAAAAATATATGTTAGTACAGTTATGAAACATCTGTGTGCTTATAGTCAGCAATTTTCACTTCCTAAAAGTATACAGGGTGGCCAATAATAATTTTTAAACGTACAATTATTTGAACTGAATTTACTCACTTTTTTCAAATGGAACACCCTGTATATTTTTAGACGATGTGATGTAGAATTAAAAAATGAAAATTTTTTTGTACGTACATCCCTGTGGCTATTTGTAACCATTTTCGATTTATTAAACAATAACTGCAAAATTTAGCAATAAAAATTTTTATTTTTTTTGTAATTCAAGAGAAGATATTATAAAAAGTGCTTCATATGTTGCCCATTTTGATTGACATACATTTCTATGCGTCTTTGGAATGAGGTTTCTACTGTTCATAAAATTGCCGGAGTGATACTTCTAAAAGCATTTATTATCCTTTCCCTCAAATTTTGAATTGTTGTTGGTGTGATGATTTTATGGGCATCATGTAATACGCTTATTATAATACCTTCTCTTGAATTATTTGAGAAAAAAACCCTTATTTTTAATTTTTATTGCTGAGTTCTGCAATTATTGTTATATAATTGAAAATGATCACAGATAGCCATAGTACGTACAAAATATGTTCGTTTTTCAATTCTACATCACATCGTCCAAAAATATACGGGTTATTCCGTTTGAAAAAATTTAAAAAATACAATAAAAAAAATTGTAAATTTAAAAATCTTTTTTTGGCCACCCTGTATACTTTTAGGAAGTGAAATGGTTGAGTGTCATCACACAGATGTCTCATAACTGATACTAATATAGTTTTTCATAAAATTGATAGTTGTGATTGTAGTGATATTTTTAATACACACGTGCAAATGGTATAATTTCAACAAAAAAAAAATCATTACATTCAAGTGGTTGGGAGAAAGTCGATAATAATGCAGGAGTGAAAGGAGGCCACAAAGAGGTTTCAAAAAATGTTCTGATATACATGACATTTCATTTAAAAAATGTTACTTGACCCTGTAGAATCGTCATGGCTCACCCTGTATATTCGAAAAGAAATTTCGGTTATAGACTTTTGGTCTAATTTACTTATGTTTTTAAATCAAATTTCTAGCTATCATAGAACTCGACATGTCGAAGTCGGACGCACTATTGCCTCACCCTGTAGATTAACTTCCAAATTCAATTAAAATGAATTCATTAAACCCTATTGTACATTTAGACTAACTTCTTTTAAAGTGCTATACATTTATGTGTGGTTCATTAGCACTGATTGTTTATATAACCACCTATTTTCCACCTTTTAAAGGAAGCGAGTTGTTTATTAGTTAAGGAGAATAACTGTATATTTTAAACTTAAAAAAATGGTGGCGCCCAATAACAACTAATTAAGTTGGATTGATATTTTGTATAATTTGAATTGGCAATTGCTATATATATTTTTGTTGTTTTTTTTATTCATTTAGTCTTAAGTTTTTTTGATTTGCCTAGTTAACTACTCTGCTTCCCCGCTCGTAGAAACGAGTCATACATATTGCTACTTTGAATAAATGTATTTTGTTATTAGTTTTTTGTTTTATTCACTACAATTCGATTTAACTATTTTAATGTTAGGGTGAACCCCGTTATATGTGATGCACGCAAGTTCATAAATTGGCCCAAAATTTTGAATGTCTGCCATTGTGTGCTTAGTCTCCATTGTATTGATGTCAGATTGAAACATTTGTATCAAACAGATTTTTCTAAGCTTGGACGCTCGTAGAAAAATTAGTGTATGCAACACATGCGCAAAGTAATTTTGTCGAATCCGATTATTTTTTGGAACTCGGCTTCATCTAAATCAACAATCACCACATTCACGCGATGAAAAATCATTTTACGGAACGAAAATTATATATACTTTTTGCTATGCACATTTGTTATAGAAATAAGTATTATTTAATACGTATATTTGCAAAGCATTATCCTTTACAACTACAGTGTTAAGTGAATGCTTTTTACCATCACATTCCGAAATTTAACATAATCAATTACCATATAAAATAAAATTCCCCGTTGCATCTGCAACTTATAATTAATTACTTTTGATCGATTACGAAGCTGTTTGTCGTGCAACACAATTTTTTGGGAAAATACGTCACACTGTCATATTACTGTAATTAATTACATAGCTTGGCATATTTTAACATACGTTATAGTTAAAACGAGGTATTTTATTAGGCGAAAGTGTTATTGCTTCTATAAATAAGTTATATTACGAAATGTTTGTGTGGGTAAAAGTAACTGAACATTCATGCAAATAGAAGGTAGCATATTTATGCCTCCTTTTTTGTATTGCTATTTGTTTTGTTTAAGATATTTACAAAGTGTTTTTGCTAATAAAAAAAACTACTAGTAATATTAATGTTAACTAATTACCTACTATATTGATATATACTTTCTTAAAAGAACAATAATCATTAATAATGTTAATTGAAATGAATTGACATTACTATTGTATTGTATATTAGAGGATTGTTCTGGAGGATTTTTAATTTCATATTATCAAGTTATGTTGCTTCTAGTAAAAAACTGTTTAGCAAAATATTAATATTATAATATTTATTAACATATATATATATATATATATATATATATATATATATATATATATATATATATATATATATATATATATATATATATATATATATATATATATATATTAAACAGAGAATGAGTTAGACGCGGGTTTAATTACATTACAGTAAAAAAACAAAATTGCACGGTGGAAAATGCAAAAATTGCAAATGGCAGAAAGATGCAAACCGTGGACACGTGTTTCTGACTAATTGGTCTTCATCAGCACGGTGTAGCTGAGTTAAAATGATGGACAAAACTCAAAAAAGACACTAAAGGAAAACCACTGTCAGGGAGCCAGTCGCACCTTTGTGGCTTCCACTTGGATGGCTCTGATATGAGAGCATCGTCCAAGCATCGCACACGCGGGCAACTATAGCAACCTGCGTGGGTTTCCGGACCCAGGAAAATGAATAGGAACAGAGAATGACTTAGACGCGGGTTAAATTACATTACAGTAAAAAAAACAGTAAATTATCGGGTATGCCCGCATAAAGAAAATAATTTTTGCTATTTCTGAAACATTTTTTTTTGAAATTTTATACATTTTATGTAATTAATTTTTTAAATAACTTGAAAAATAACTGAGTACAGAAAAAATCCAATGGGTTCAAATCTAGCAATCTTGGAAGCCACGATTGATTTGGAATTTCCGCTCCCCTTCCTATCTAGCGATTAGCACACGTTGTTCAATAACTGGCGAGCTGTTAGGCTGTAGTGGGCTAGAGCACCATCATGCATAAACCACATTCGTATTAAAGCATGTCTGGAACACTGTCTAGTAAGATAGGTAATGCATTTTCAAGAAAAAACGGCATGATGCACCATTAAATCTTAGCAGAAGAAAGAAAAGGTCAATTAAAGAATTGCTAATAACTCTTATTACATTCAATGAAAATCAGTCCTGAAAAAGAATTACTTATCGCATGTGGTTTTCCTCGCATCAATGATGGTTATTTTGAAAATTCATAATTACGTCTCTGGAGTAGCTATTTTCATCGGTAAATAGCATCTTAGCTATAAATTAAAGATTTTCTGCAATTTCTTTCAGCAACCACTTACAAAAAATTATGTATTGCGGGTTAATGTCGTGCCTGTACGCGCTGAATTTAGACGGGCCACAACTGCTGATCTTTTAACATTACAGTAGTCTGGTCACTTGCATCAACTACAGTAGCAATTTTACTGGTACTCGTTTCTGTATGTTATTCGATTTCATTCAGAACAGTTTCCTCAAGTGCAGGTATTTTGAATTTTACAGGCCTCCCAGGAATATTCCTTTTACCAAATAATTCTGATTCCATGAGACGACGATGAATATTCGTAGACGTCATAGACGTTACAGGACAAGATAGAACGCACCGTTTCATAATAAAGAGGCCAAGGCATTATAGCCATTATCGTCAACAAGATTGTACACAAAGTCTATTTTTGACATATCAGCATTTATGTAGCTAACCATAATTATGCACTGATTTTGTGGAAATGTTTAAAATAATATGTGTTAAAATCTCTAGCATTTTCGGGCATTTGCAAAAAGTGTATTATGTGTATTTATTCCTTTTATTGCACTGCCGCAAACACCTTCAATTATTTATTGTTAATGTTATAAATAATTAACAACTTATGAAAAATTGAGGACAGATTTACGTGAAAAGTTCACTAAATATATACATTTTTATAGAAATTTTGAAATTCAATTTTTAATTAAATTTCAAAATTTCAAACTAATTAGAGATAGAAATTTTATTTAAAAGTAAAACCAATAATTCTGTTTAAGTGATGAAATCACGTTGAGGAGATATATTTATTTAAATAAGGAATGTTTCTGTGCGTACATGCGGCAGCTACAGCTAGAAGGCAACTAATTAAAGTCTTCAATAACTAGATTGCATTTACTGATAGACAGAATTTAACAAGGAATTATTTTGTAATTTTCTAGGTTAAACACCAGTACTTGTCAATGTTAATTAATTACAGATTACAGTGAAATTATTAACAGTGGATGGGCAAATAGAACTTTGCTTGCTGCAATCGGTCGCATTTTCAAATACCTAATTATTTCAGTAAAGACGTACTTATTAACATAACACTAGCATAAATACATAACTTTTTTTTAATGCACAACAAGAAAGTGATAAAAGTGGTCCTTCGTTCGCAGAAATAATTATTGTGCTTTTAAAAAGAGCAAAAACAATAAGCTAGAATAGCATAATGAATAAATATTTGTTAAACAATTCGTATTCTTTGAATTATTCAAACGTGGATGTTAAGTTTTTTGCAATCGATCACTAAGAAGAAATACACCTAATTATGCAATTGCATAATTTCACAGATAAACCCTTTTACTGCACAACATGGTTTTGTTATTGATTTCAATCAGTTAAATTGGAACCTAAACAATAAAAACAAACCATAGGTGGATATGGTTTTTATGCTTCACACTTTAAAAAAAAATTTCTTGAAATCTAACGTACTGATTTTTTTGTATTTTGGAAAGTCATTAATATATTGTACCCCACGAGGGATTTTTCTTCAGTTTATTTCTGAATCATCCTGTATTTATTAATTATTATCTTCCATACCAGTCCTACTGGTATTGTTGTAAATTACCATTTGTACAAAGAACAAATAATGTGTTTTGGTTTTATCCCCGTATTAACACGATTTATATCATTTTAAGTGTTACAAGTTGCAATTTTTGAGACATTAGAAGTTTATAATTATAAATGAGAATATTATGTTCAATCAAAGTTAAAACATGTCAGAGAAAAATGTCTATAACAGAATATATCTTGGAGTTTTATTAATATTATCTGTTTAAATAAAATTAAATACAAAACTGTGGATATCTATCCTAACACACCTTGCACCTGACAATCATTTTCTTTGAAAAATTAAACTATATAAAGTGAATAAAGAAAGGAAAATGAAAGGCAGATTGTAGTAATTTTAATGGAACGTTATTTATATGCATTCTAGTTATGTCAAAATTAATTTGGGCGTAACTGAATCAACAAAAGAAGTAAACGATTCATAAGTGATTAGATCTAGTTCTAATCTAAGAAAAGAAATTAGTTAACTGGAGCAAAAGTGGTAATTCATTTATATTTTCAACAGTAAAGCGATATAGAATCAATATTACCTAACATGACGCAATCATTTCATAAAGGTGACATCTTTCTATATAGGTACTATATAAAAATAAATAAATAATAATAATAATAATAATAATAATATTTATTTATTTGCCCAACAGAAAATCCACTTACAGGACAAAATGTATGAAATACAATAAGAAAAAAAAATTATATTATAAGGGTACATAGTAGAATTAACTTAAACAAAGTAATACATATAATTACAATAATATAGCACTATAGGGTGACAATAATATAAAATAATAATGACAGCAATTTAGATCGAGTTATAAACATAATTATTCAATAAAGTAGGTAACATAACAATAATGGTGGGATAGTTAAGCTATGGATGAAAGTGTCTATGAATGGTTTCTTTTAAGGATAGAACTGAACAGAGATTAATATCACACAGATCAGATACAGAGTTAAAATTATGTGACATAATGTAAATAGGCGACTTTTTAATGACATTGGTTCTTGCATTAGGTGTATAAAAAGTGATATTTTGTCTGGAATTGAAAGTTGGTACTCTAAAATTAAGGAGTTCAAGAAGTGGTGAGCAGTCAATTTTATTATGAAGCAGATTGTGGAGAAAAATTAAACTGTTCATAATCCGTCGAGTCTTTAATGATGACATCTCGAATCTAGATAAAAGTAATTCGTGGTTGAAGCCTCGACCAGGATATACACGATCATTTTTATAAGCTAAGAATTTTAAAAATTTTCTTTGGATAGATTCGAGATATGTTGAATGGTTCTCATAAATTGGGTACCAAATTAGAGATCCATACTCCAATTTGGAACGTACAAGTGAATAATAAAGAACATTCAACGCAGCGTCGTTAATGAAAGATTTACAATTTCTGATAATGAAACCTAAAGTCTTTGAGGATGATAGTCCTAGATTGTTTATGTGTTCGGCAAAAGATAATTTATTATCAAACAGTATGCCTAAATCTTTTGTTGAATTTTGCCTATCTAACACTTGGTCGTTTAGAGAATACTCATATAAAATTGGCTTGTTCTTTCGCGAGTAGCTTACGACTTTACACTTAGATACATTTAGATTAAGTTTGGAAGTAGTACACCACTCTATAAGCAAGAATGGTTTTCAAAAATTTTCCTATTTCCATATTCACGATTTATACTTTTTGGTAGTCTTTGTTGCTAAAATTTTGATTAATGTTGGCAAAGTAGACACAGTGTCTCGATTTTTCCATCTGCTTCAGAATCCTGATATTAAAATTTTTCTTTGCTTCTCCAGATATCACTTTTAAGATATTTTATTGTAAAATAAAAACAAAAAACTAAAATAAAGTGCTTAGAAATTGAAACGGAAGAAACAATAATTTTGGTAAATTTTGAGGTCGTATAAATCCAAAAAGATACGTTCGATTTTCAATTGGTTTGCGGATTCGGAAAGTCTCATCTTTTTTTCTATAAGTGTTTATGTCAATTTTTTAAATTGTTTACCATCCAGATTATATAGGGCGAGAAACAAGACCCTACGAAATTCGTAAATCCGCAAGTGTCTCTAGATGTGTGTGAACATTACTCGATTTCATTTATAATAAGTGAGTAAACAACGATTTCATTACGTGATTTTTATCATTTTTGAACAAGTCACAGTTACATAATGTGTAATAACCACATTTCACTGTACAAAATGATTTAATATAATGAAATTGAAGAAAAAGTTGACAACGATTTCTGTTTCAAAGTAGAACGATATCTTCTTAAACAAATGACATAAGCAATTATCGTCCTTTCAGATTATCAACGATTACTCTAAGAATCATCGTTTATTGTCTACGCCACTGTCGCAATAGTTCGAGCTAGAGGTCTGGAAAAAAAATTAAAAAGGTATACAGTTTTTTTAATAATTTAGATGAAAAAATGATGGAAAAGGGCATGTTTTCCATTTAAATCAAGTTGTGGTCAGCTAAAACTATGATTATTTTTCGTGTCATTTTATTTATTGTGAAATGTGCAGAATTACATTTTGTCTCCGAAAATGCATAGAATGTCTAAAAACGAAATGAACACTATCATTTGGGTGAGAAACAGGGGCTACAATATTACACTGTTGGCAAAAATACATCGTACATTGAATAAAGCTCAACAAATGAGCCATGTAGCTTATGGGCATAGTGAAGGGCGATCGAGAAGTACAACCGAGAGTACAACCATTGGTCAAGATAATTTTATAAGGTCATCAGTCTGGAGGCGACGCACCCATAATGCCGCTCAATTAAATAACGCTCTGACTTCTGTCACTAGGGTGCAAATCTCTAACTATACTGTTAGAAGAAGTCTTCGTGGGTCAAAATTAAAAGCAAGACGACGGACAGGAACTGAGGAATAGTGGAATGAAGTAGATGCTTGTTCACGGATGAATCAAAATTCACTTTGTGTCAGTCAGATGGAAAAATTTTGACAAGGAGAGATATACATGAACGTGTTGACGAAAGGAATATGAGTGTAAAGCTTGCGTTTGGGGGAAATGGAGTAACTATTTTAGGGTAGCGCGGAAACACTCAATTGGTGATATTGATGGGAAAGAATATGAATACAGAAAGACATAGGGATATGTATGTAAGAGATATTGTTGTTCGTTTTGCACGCGACTTAACTCTTGTCGATGAAAATGCTCAACCTCATCGAACACAAATCGTGAATGAAAAGCTGAGGAATGGAGTAGCCTGTTAGGTCATCAGATATAAATGCCATAGTGCATGCCTGGTGTTGAATGAAACTATGATTAAGCAAACGGGCGGAAATGTTTGTAAGAATCAGTTGATGGATTATTAAAAAAAAACTTTTGCTTTTAAAAGTTTCAGAAATATTTTATTAAAACTATACACGTGTTTCGGAATTTTAGGCCTTTCTCAAGAGTACTAAATTCTAAATCGTGTTTCTCACTTATATATCAAATCTGAGCATCTGACAAAATATTATAATTTAAAGAAATTTTCATCGCTTCATACCATACAATTAAATACTTGTATATGTATACAAGTATTTAATTGTATGGTATGAAGCGATGAAAATTTCTTTTAAATTATAATATTTTGTCAAAAATGTTGTGATTGGTAAAAATAATTTAATCATTAACCACTCAGAGCAGAGCTATTTCACTTGTAATCATCGTTTATTGACAGGAAAAATTGTGCATATGGCAACTTCCACTTTTTCCAGTAATCTTTAAAAAAATGCGCCAGCACCAGCACGACTAGTCAACAATGTTATGACATTTGCATTCTGAAATGTCAAAGCCGCTACCAGACAAATAATGTGTCAGGTGATGATCATCGGTATAACTGGTTCTGAAGCATATACTTAAAAATGTGAAATGAAGAACAACTTTCTGATACTAATATTTACTCAGCAACTATGATACCTAGAATAACTCACTTAGTACCATTTTGTTCGTAATTTGACAAACTTTTATTTTGATAACTGCCGATCGATTAGAAATCGATAAATTTAATATTAGCCGAGTTATTTGTGAAAAACTGCAAAAAAGGAACACGTTTTCCAAGATGGCGGCAGATATCTGAGTCCCCACTTCTTTTTATTTAATGAAAGAGCATCCTCGAAAACCCCTAGCCACAAAATTCCACTTTTGTTTTACCGATTGACTCACTTTTTCCCCGGCGACTGAGTTATTGATGGTTACAGGAATAAATGTGGACAAATTTTTTGACATATAAAATGACACTTTTCAACACTGACCTAAATATCAAAACGTCCGATTTTTCATCACCAGTTATAGAACTGGTGAGGAAAAGTTCGTGATATCATCAATTAAGAAAAATAAACAGCTCTCAAAACAAAAAAGAAAACAGCGTTTATTCAAAACATAAAGTTTATAGTAAAATTTTGCTTTTTAATTATAAATGTTTACAATACAGTTTGTGCAGTTTGTTAAAGTAACTCCTGGTAAAGGTTTATTTGTTGAATTTGTAATAATATTATGTGCTGTACTTGCTTCACCTAAAATATCAGTGGATTTTATTTTTGTTTTCTCTTGAGTTTTCCACATAATCCTCCGCCACACTGTTGGACTTCCAACCGCTATGTTGTTTTACTTTCAAAAGATTAGCCCCAAAATCTGCTAGTAAAGTGGCCGAAGACCTTCTACAGCAGTGGCCAGTAAATAAAACAGGATTTGGCAATTCAATTTTTTGAGCAATGGACTAATACACTTAGGATTTTTGTTATATTTTAATTATATGGTCCGATCGGTGAGGCCTAAATAATGCCAAAATAATTATTACCCTAATTTGTTAATACCTGGATTAGGTTAAAATTAAATAAATTGGTGGTCCTGACGTCATTATCCCCTGTGATTTCACCTGCATTAAATTGCCGTTTAATTACAATTATCCTATAATAAACATAATCTGTGTGAAATGTTTATGAGTTTACTTTTATTGATGCCAAAATAAATAGCAAATATGGCGAATAATTGGGTTTCAAATTATTAAATTTTAAGTGATTACAAGAATCGACAACGCCGCGATATATTCCTGTTATGTTCTGTGACATTGAACTATTTCAACTATTTGGCAAAATTTGCTGAACAGAATCTCAATTATTTTTAATACTTAGTTTTACCAATTTCTTGAGTAAAAACTGTTTCAAGCCGCAGTTTTTTTTTTGTTACGATGGAAGAAGGGTTCGTCAAAGCCTATTCTGACAATCTACCCCATGTAGACTTTGCGATGGTGTGTTTATTTACATAGGTACGTAGGTGTAAAGCCAGACTGAATAAATAGACATTTTGTTGATACTTACTTCAAAATGGTCCTCACAGCAGAATAGTCTGCTTGTTTTTGTTGTTCTCTCAATATTAACGTTTTTAGCCATCGACTTCGGCGATTTTCCTCTCTAGGAACTGACAAAAATAACTTTAATGAGTTTTTCGAAGTATTTGAACAACAAGGCACAAAACATGATTTTGCTTCCATGTCTCGATTAATACACGACACACTAATTTTAACAGGAAAGAATCGAAAAAAACTACTAATTACCATAACCCGTACTTGACAAGAAGTGACAACTGTCAACTGAATACATAACTGTAGATTTGGGAACAGGACACTGCATTGTTGCCGGCTTCATTTCGTGACGTCACGGGTAAATTGACGTCAGAGTGGAAAATTTTTCAGCTTTATTTTTTTACGGATAAACAGTTAAGAAAAAAAAATCCACAAAAAAATTCCATAAACCCCTCTTATCAACTACTATCTGATAACGTAGTTAATGAAAATTGGTGTATTAGTCCATTATTTTCGTTAACAAACCAATGGTGATAATTCCCACTGGATGGACATAACACTTTCTATTTGTAAATTTAACAAAAAGTCTGGTGTGTTTGACATTGATAGACGTAAATTAATATATTTTCTAATAATATCGATAAAATTTAGTCTTTCTATATCACAAAAGTAATTACGAATTCTCGAATTACTTTTGTTTTGGTATTAGGAATGTGAACTCTAAAGTAGGATCCTTCATCCACAACATCCTCAACGTGTAAAAACATTAATTCCGCTTTCCGGCATACTCCGGATATACCAACAAATTAAAACAACCTATAAAAAATAATCATATTAAAAACTGTCAACCAAATATCAAGTTATTTTCCCTTACCTTAGCCATTAAAAATTATAGTTATTGGCCTCTATCAAGAAGTTGGAAATATTCTGTTTTAACAAGACGTTTGATTTCTTAGCGTGATATCCATCTGATTGTCTTTTTATAAATGCTATTAGATTAGGGCATGACTATATATCTACATCCTTTATCAAAGAGAGCTCACATCTTAGCATTGAATACTGAGTCCATAAAGTGGAAACTTTTAAGTTATACTTTATTTCGAAATATGCTAACAAAACTTTTTCATTAACAGGATTTACCTTCTTTTCTTCGCACCACTATTCAAACATTTTATATGTTAAATCATATTTCGCTTTCGACTTTTCAGAAATTAATGACAAAACAGCATTTCTTGCGGCCTCTTTTATATCACTGAACGGGAATCAGAATTTTTTTTTTGTATAAAATACAAGAATATGCTATTAATTAATTAGGATATCAAATACTATATAACTTCGTTTTTAAAATTGACTAAATAGCGTTTGTCAATTTTGACATTAAAATTATAATGTGTAGTCACAGCAACAAAGGTAACTATGGATACATGAATTTCTACTTAATTTACAAGATTTTTAAATAGGTATACCTATTATTTCTTCACCCCTCAAAGTGAGGAATTTATGTATTCGTGAAAAAAATTTTGAAAATTTTTATTGCATTTTTGGATGAATCTCGACGAATTATGACGATACATAAAATTTCAGACAGAAAAATTTTCTGTCTGTGTGTCTGTCTGTATGGTTCGCGATAGCAGCTACAGCTAAAGCTTTCAAATTTGGTACACACATTCTAGAGGTCAAGGAAGAGATTGACTTCGTTGATGAGCAAAATCGGTCCCAATGTCTAAAAAAAATATTAGTGACATTCCACCAATGTGACTTTTTTGAAACGTCAAAATGTGACTTTTTTGATACGTCAAAAATTACTTTTATTATAAACTCCATCACATGTCGAGTTTTACTACGGTGAGGAAGTTCTGAGCCCCAAGAAATAATTGGCAGCGGTTCTTTATTTATGTTTAAGGGGTTTTTAGATGTTTAAAATTAGAAAAAATCTTATATGTAACATGTTACGTGTTACATCCACTGATTACACAAAATAAAGTCTTTCGTAACTGGTTACATAAATAGCTATTATTTATCTAACATTTTATACCTATAGCACAATTTATTTAATAATAAAAATTTATGTATATCATTGTGTGCTAATTGAAAATTAACATTTTTTTGCAACTTAATCAATTTAACTTAATCTATTATGCATGAAATAAAGATAAAGTGGAATAATTTAAAAGAAAACTACTTTTCCTTTCAATTTATATCACAGTAGTAGCCATAATGTCTCGTCTCCGTTAACGATAAGATAAAACCAGTTGATTTAATTTTACGCTCCATTTGCATGTTCATATGAATATAAAATTATATCAATCCAATTTACTATGATGATAAGTATATAATTTTAATAAGAAATAGTCTAATATTTAAAAACTAATGTTTTACATCACCAAGAAGAAGGTATAATTGTGAGTGAGTAAAAAACGTCGAATTATTTTTTTCCTTTATGCTGAATATTCTTAATATAATTTCCACCATAATAATAATTATAATCCTTATTTTTTTTTTAAAATTTTGTCATCTTAAAAACTTATTTAATTAAGAAAGAATAAATGTAGAATGAGACCTTTTTAATCGCACATTAGTGATATTTGATCTTGTATACAAATATCATTATATTCTACAAGTTCAGGGATCATTAAAGGTATGTTCTAAGTATTTGGTTGTGGCGGCTAACTACAGGAAAAAAATAAAATATAAGACGATATCGCCCACACAGTACCAATGCATCCCTACGACATATTAAGGAAAGCTCATTCGGATGAAGAGATATCTTATAAGCTAAAATGGGTTGAGTTAAGCCTTATTTAAAAAACTCTAATGACAAATACGAAAGCGTGTTAAGGACACACTGAGGACTTAATTAAGCTAATAAGTACTAACTTTCGTAAACAAAATTTTATTCAATATGATAAGCCTTTGAAATATTACTGTTAGTAATATATAAATTTTTGCATAATTATTACTTCCTTCAGGTTACTATTTGGTATTTATTTGCGGTAACTAATGTAATCAAGTTTACTTAATGTGTTGAGAGAAGCTATTAAAGGAAGCTGAACTAATTTGATTTAATTTCACTGGTATTTCAGAGTTTTACATCGTAAGACACATAATTAAAGTTTTCTTAGAAATATAAACACGTATATAAACAGACGCTAATCGTCGTTACTCCAATTTGCTTGCCGTTGAAGTGTTGAAATCTATATCTTATCTATGCAGAATAGTATTAATTTGCATAAATTAATTCTACATTATGTTTATAAAGACTCGATAGACAATTACGTAACTTTAAATTAGCTACTAAATAGGTAGACATGTTTTCTTTCGTACGTAAATCATAGTTTTCAGTTCTTTCCGATAAATTGGATATTAGTTGGAGGATATTGCAGATCCTAAAATAATTATGAACTAAAATAAAGTTACGATATTTGGTTCTATGTCAAAAATTGCATATTGCCTTAGTCAAAAGTATAAAAATTTTAATGATGTTGGGATGTGGGGACCGTAAATAGCTATTTGTATGACAAGGGAGAAAAGTGAATAATTTCCTCCCGCGGATAGTTTGATGCCCGACGCGAAGCGAAGGGCATCAATATCCAAGGGAGGAAATGACACTTTGCTCCTGTGTAATACATATGATTTTTTCTACGACCATTTACAGTGTTTTACATTCGTTTTACATATATTTTATTATATTTTCTTATGCATGACAATCAAAAAACCAAATATGTCAAAATGTCATAATAGATATTTAGATAAGTAAATATTGTTAAAAATCAAAGTACATGGAACGTTGCTAAGGTTGCTTCTTGTTTTCAAAATAAACAAGCTTCCAAAAAGTTTATAATAATGTATTCCGAATGTGAAGATGAAGTTCGTCAAGATATTCTGGAAGAAGCAAACGTGGTTTCGTTAAATCTATTACCGTTAAAGTCTCGTGAAAAATATGAAAAAGAGTACCAGCTATTTAATTGTTGGATGGAGACTAGGCAAATAAGGAAAATATGTGAAGAAGTGGTCCTATTTTACTTTTCCAAAAAATGCGCCGATTTGAAGCCTTCAACATTATGGAGCAAATACAGCATGTTGCGATCTACACTCCAAATTAAAGACAATATCGACATTAAGTTTCCTAAATTAGTAGCTTTTTTAAAAAGGAAATCTGCTGGATATAAAGCCAAGAAAGCCAATACTTTTTCAAGGAAGGATATCAACAAGTTTATTGCAGAAGGTCCAGATGAAACTTACTTACATATGAAGGTAAGATTGATCGTTATTGTTGAATAATAAATAAAAACGTAATGCAGCATTTTTTATTAGAAAGTATATATATGACAATTAAGTGACATTTTAGGCAGTTATCATAAGTGCATTTTCCTTTTTCAGGTTGTGCTTATACTTGGAATTGCTGGGGCATGCCGCCGTAGCGATGAATTAGTTAAAATGGTACTTGAGGATATCAGTGAAAAGGCGACATTTTGGTGGTGCAAATACCTGACTCAAAAATATCAAAAGGACATTTACAATAACAAATGAGATTTTAAACGGAGTATCTGTCTTGGATATGTATAGAAAATATCTGGACTGTAGGTCCCCTAAAACATGTCATTCTAGATTTTTTTGTAACTTATGCTAAAGGGAAATGTACAAATCAGGTAATTGGCAAAAACGCAATTGCCAAAATTCCATACAGAATAGCAATATTTTTAAATTTGGATGATTCGAAAGGCTATACTGGACACAGTTTCCGTCGTACTTCAGCTACGTTATTAGTCAATGCTGGAAGTGACATTCTCACTCGAAAAAGACATGGGGGATGGCGAATAAATGCAGTAGCAGAAGGGTACTTAGATGATTGTATTTCTAAAAAATGTGAGGTAGCCAGCCAAATAATTACGGGAGAAAGTACTACTTGAAGTACCAAAAAACGTTGTCTTGTTTTTTGAAAATTTTGTTTCTACAAGTACTTCATCAGCGACCAAGACTTTGGAAAACAACAGGAACTGATCTCCACCAGCAGAGCCAATATTTCTTCAGGGGCAATCTCCATTAGTAATTTAATTAATTGTACCATAAATTTTAACAATATTTAGTTACTGATGTTAATTCAAACCTCGATTTAAACTGTTTTCAATTTTTATAAATAAAAATAAGTAATAAAACATCTGTTTCAAAGAAAAGCATTAATTTTCAGGAAGTTTGTGTATCAATAAAAGAAGTCTATACACTACTATTACAGCTATTTGAAGTTTTTACTTGTTTGCTTCCAGAGGAAGCCAAAGTATTTTCCTCCCTAGGGAAGCAAAGTATTTTCCTCCCGAGGGAGGAAAAGTACTACTTTCCCTGAAATGAGGGAGCAAAATAGTATTTTCTATGCAGGGAGTAGAAAAAAGTATTTTAAGGTTGTGGGTCAAGTATTTAATGAAAAATATGCCATTGTGGATTCTGATCACTCCAATATCTCACATTCTATTTGTTCATATTTCTGTTTGGCAAAGATGAGCATTCATCACTGAAGAAAATGCTCCTAAGATAATCTAAACGTCAAACGATTCTTTCAGTCATGATCTCACAAAGCTTAATTCTTCTGTTTGAATTGCCCTCGGTCCACTCATGCACTATTTTCGTCTTGTGTGGTGAAATTTACTTTTTTGGGGACTTTGTGGATAAACCATGGGCACACATCTTGTAATAAGGCAACTCGAAATGTGAGTTGTGTGGGATTCACCACCATTTCTGCCATAATCAATTTTGTTATCCACAGAAAGATATGGCTGTGATTTTTTGCGTTGCTAAGGATTTATAATAAATAAACACATTGGCTTGTAGCCATTTTATGTGGTAAAATTAATCGTTTCGGTGTGTTCTCTCTGAAAAATATTACACAAAATATCGATAAAAACACGTCCGAGAACACGAAAAAATGCGAAATATGGAAACAATTTTCCATATTTTGCAAGGAAAGATAGTACCAATTTAATAGAACTACATCAGATGCACATTTGGCTAAGATACTTAACGATTGGGCGTATAACTTGAGTAAAATTAATGGAAACAAGGAAATGACTATCAAAACAATCTGGAACACCACAGCCAAGATGCTCATGATCATTTTTTAACGAGTATGGAGGAAAAATTAATCTAACCCATTTGATGCAATAGACTACAAGGGAACAAGAGGGGCCAAAGATTCGAAATGGAAAGAATTACAGGCAGTTCCATTGAAGTGCAAAGTAAGTTCGACACCATTATGCTACAATGAATTCAAAATACTTGTTGACATTTGGCACAAAACACTCCTGAAGTACTGCAGAAAAAAAGTGTTGTACGTATTTTCTTACGAGTTAGCCTGGAGGGAATGAGAAGCCATAATTGTTTAGTATCTTATTTTGATGAAGTAGACAATTTAAGGAACAAAACTGGAAGGATTCGCCATAATCCGATCTTTGGAAAAACTGCTCAAGGTGGAGCTAAAAAGTGATAAATTGTAAACAGAATCTATGTAGATTTGTGCCCTATAAGATTGTACAAATAGTTCATAGAAAAACGAGGAAATGGGAAAAGCAATCGTTTCTTCATCACTTTAAACCCTCACTAGAAATTCAGTTCAAAATGGTATAAATACATACCTATTGAAAGGAATGAACTTTCGAAATGGACTAAAAATACAACAAAAGAAGTTGAACTAGATGTTTCAGTGAAAAAAAATTACCAATCCTGCGGTCTTCCGCGGTTTCAGCTTTGGCAAAAGGAGGAGCTGGTGAAAAGTAGCTAATAAAAATCACTGGTGATTCAAGCACAGGTTCAATTAAACCATATCTCCAACTGGATGATCAACATCATGAAAAAATAATTAAGAAACTGAGAGGTGAAGTAGATTCAACTACACTAAAGGAAACAACACATCAGGTTAAGCCTTCGACGTCGTCCGCTTCAGCTTATAATCAGGAAATTGCACAGTTTGAGTCTGCTACGTTAAATAATCAATAAAATATACTGATACAAACGTCTACATCTACCTCGGTCAGTCATATAACTTACAATTTCAATTTTCATTGTAATAATTTGAATTGTTAATTCAGTTAATAATAAAAAATATTTCTTGTTCTATATTTCATTCTGGAAATAGTCTAATAAATATATTTAGTGCATTAAAAATAATCTGAAAATTCAGCATTCAAAGTGTGGCCTTTAAGAAACCGCTTTCGTTCATTTTGATGTGATTTGACTGAAAAACTCTCGACTGCATCTCGGACACTTTTTGTCAAA
Source organism: Rhamnusium bicolor (assembly GCA_029963845.1). Classification (NCBI taxonomy): domain Eukaryota; kingdom Metazoa; phylum Arthropoda; class Insecta; order Coleoptera; family Cerambycidae; genus Rhamnusium; species Rhamnusium bicolor. The sequence goes on along the minus strand of JANEYF010005663.1, from coordinate 1,334,945 downwards.
TTACATCAAAATGAAATCAAGCAGTTTCTAGGCAACACGTTTTCATGCGCTGATTTTCGATAATTTTTAATGCATTTATTTACAGATAAATTTTTTGTAGAAGTATAAAAAATAATAATTGGTAATTTCTGTTATTTTATTATCATATTATTCCTTATTATTTTTATAACAATTTACTATTAGTATTCTTCTTAAATAAACCGAGCATTTTGTACTCCTCTTTAATGTTCTGTATTAATCCAAATAAAATTAATATGAATTGACACATTAGATTTATTTCATCCATTATAAGTAATAGAGTTAGACTGAATTATTACAGGAACTGTCATCGTTAAACTAATGTGGAGCCATTCCAGTGATCGCGTAATTTAATTGGAATATTAAAACTGCATTGATTTAAAATGGCTGTGCATTATTAACTTGACAATTTTATATCTATTAAATAACAAATTTAACGAAACATTTAACTGGTCATCAATGTATTTATTTTAATAATTTCACCAACAAGGTGCATCAGTGCTTCCATAAAGTATTGCACGAATTTATTTTCAGCTAGGATTTTTATGTTAATAAAAAATCCCCAGATAGATCAAGTTTTTATCCTAATTGCGAATTTTTTGAAAGAGAGAATTTGATCAAACGTCTTTGCTACTTTTTGCAGCAAAATGGTAATGCTTTCGAATATTTGTTGTAACTGAAATCTATGAAACTTTAATTTACAAATAAATAAACCGTTTATACATTTTTATTTGTTTTCATAGATGATCATGTTTTAAAAGATATATTTGTGTTATTTTAATTTTATACCTCAATAAATAATTAACTATGGTAAAATATAACCATTTGAACAAAGTTCTACGTTAACTACACTGCTGATTTCAGATTGGCTTATAACGAGGTGTTAATATTTGCTAATATACCATTGATAGAAAATTAACTGTACTTTTTGAATAGTAGTTCTACGTATTTCACTTTTAATTTCATAAACTAATTTTTACCTCCCGTTGTTAGAAGAAAGTTATTTAATTAAATTTTTTAATATGGTGCTATTAGCTGTAATTGAGAATGAAAGAAAGCAATTATGTGCCAATGATATGGTACATTATAATTAATCATAATCATTATCGTTCTAAAGCTAACTAAATAATTCATTTAACTATGGTCATCACTGGTGTCCTAGCAATCAAGAAATGAAAGTTTAGTATATGACTCCTAAGAAATTGAAATTGAAAAAGAAAATACTAGTCTTATTTTTTTGAGTCATAATTTGTCCAGTCAGAAATTATATATGCATTAAAGATTTTTTTCAGATGGACGGATAAAACCCCTCCATAGAACACCATTTAACATGATACATACATGATCATGTGACTACTGCAATATTTAAACTTCTTTTTTTATTCGCTATTCATAATGAGAAATTATGAATGTTTACGTTATGTGCAGATATCGTTGCAATTTCCGACTAAAACGAGTGCTGTGATTCAAATTATGGCTACAGCTAAAAAAGCAGAAGATCTCATCTGAGTTTTGTATTTAATTCCATAACACACGAAAGGCAGTAATACCACGTTTTTCTGCGATATTGTCGATTACATATTTTGTGAAAAGTTGTTCCTCTAAATTTACTATAGCTAATGGTATTTTATCGCCATATTTTCCTCATAATACCGGGTGAATATTAAAAAACGTATCATGTTTGAAACTTCATAACTCTACATTGAGAAATCAATTTGAAATTTTTATCTCTTACAGACAAAAGGTTGAAAGGTGTTCCCAACAAATTTCAAACATTTACCTGAAAAAAACAAGCAAAGAATGACTTTTTATTTTCAGAAAAAAATCAATTATACATATTCTAAAAACTGATGTGGATATTTTAATACCAGTACTACTACTTAAAAACATGTTATATTGGACCTTCATTTTGTAGACTTACTACTCTTACCTTATGTTTAAATTGTAGAATAACCTTTATGATTAAACTTAGGGACACTTCTGGCCACATTTCTTCTATTCGACGATCGCGATACAGATCTTCCAAGTTGTCAAAAATGTGTCGTCTTTGGGCATATGTTTTTTCGTGTAATGCATTCTATACTGAATACTCCAATTGATTATAATCAGGAGAATTTGGTGACCGCTGATTTGCTTGAATAAAGGTTGGCGCACTTTCTGCTAAGAAATGTTGTGTTGTTAGAGTCATGTGTGACGAGGCACCATCCTGATAAAAACATAATTACTGTTCGGATACATTTCAGGTATTAGATTCTCTCGCAAATGGTGGACGTAGTTATCTGCATTAATTTTTGTCAACTGCGGATTAGTAAAAAATAAGCGACTTCTGCCATTTCCAGGATATTACTCAGGATATTATGAGTTTCTTGAATAACCTGGACTTGTACAGATGTTTATGTTGATGAACGTTTTTTTCTTGTAGTTGAATAACTCTGTTATTTTGCCTATTTTGAGGGACTTGGAGCGTAAAATTTTTTCATGTTGTAAAACTAAACGCCGTAGATTTTCATTCGAAAATTTCCTATAAAACTGCAAGGCTCATAATGATTGACACATTTTTGCATATAATAAAATTGCCGACGTTTTACAATGATTTAAATAGTGATTCTAAGTAAAAAATATGAGGTCATTAGAAAGAGGTTTTAACAGTCCAAATCTACTTTTCAATAACTGTGTCAATAGACACTATTATCAAATATGCCCTCAAGTATTGTCTTCTTTACCTGCAGCAGGTAAAAAAGATTTAAAGGAGACGTCCGATTACAACATTCTCATCAGTTTTGCTCAATCAGTACATGTGGAAAATGATACCTAGTGTAAACTTAAATCTGCATTCCAAATAGGCATGCGTCATATAGGACAGTGGTTATCCACCAGTCAGTAAATTGCATATTAATAATTGTGTTTCCATCATAATTACACCCCATTTAATCATGTAAGTGACGATGTCTTACGAAAATTACGAGAAATGTGGTATGCTAGAATGCTTTATTCAAAGTAATAACAATTGTGATATTGCATCTGAAATACATTTCAATCTATATCCAGAAAGAAGACAACCTAATAAAGCTAGGTTCAAGAGGTTAAAAGAAAATCTCATTATTGTCGGTCCTTCAATAAGACAAATTTCTATAACTGTAATTGAAATAGCGGTTATAAATCCCTCAATTTCAAGTCGTCAAATTGAAGCTGATTCTGGGGTTTCAAGACGTCGAGCTTTGGGTACTTTAAGGACACACAAATTCAGGCCTTATATAATATGGAATCATCTGCAACCAACTGATCTTCAACGACAATTGAACTTTTGCATATGGTATCATCGAAAAAGTCAACAAGATCCATTCTTCTCTAGAAATGTAGTTTGGATAGATGAAGCCTACATTAGCGGTACAGGAATTTTCAACAAGCATAACTAGCGCTATTGGTCCGATATGAACCCTCACCGTACCGTTGACGTGCGATCTCAGAGACGCTTTGGTTTTAGTGTTTGATGTACTCTACGTGGCAATCGTGTTTTAACATATCACATATATCAAGAAAATCTTAATGGCCAACGGTACTACGAAATCTTAAACCAGTAAATTATTGAGGAATTTATGGATAATCTACCCTTAAGTGAGGCAAAAAATCAGTTCTTCCAACAAGATGGTGCACCACGTAATAATATCAGAACCGTCTCAGAATTATAAAATACCAATTTTGGAAATAACTGGATAGGAAGTAACGGACCAGTGAGGTGGCCACCACAATCACCTGACCTAACACATTGGATTTTTCTTTTGGGGCCACAAATTATTCAAGAAAACCAGTACCGACATAAATGAACTCAGACAAAATGTGATAGATTGTGTGAATTTCATTTCAAATGTTCATATTTATAATGCAGTTCAGAGTGTTATGAAGAGGTGTAATTTGTGTGTTGAATACAACGGACATCATTTTGAACATTTACTTCAATTTGAATTTTTATTTTGTAATTGTAATGCATTAAAAAATTAAAGATAAATATCTGATTTCTTGGTCTTGGCTTGTTGAAGGACTCACAATTAATGAGATTTTCTTTTAACCTCTTAAAAATAGCTTTATTAGGTTGTCTTCTTTCTGGATAGCGATTTAGATATATTTCGGATGCAATATCACAATTGTTATTACTTTAAATAAAGCATTCTAGCATATCATATTTTTTTTACAGTTACCATCTTACCCTATACAAAAATCGAAATTTCCCCATCCTGTATTTCGGAGTTATGGAACTTCAAAAAGGATTCGTTTTTTAATAGCCACCCGGTATACTTGTTTTCTGAAAGCCAATGAATAATTTCAGCTTTTTTCAAAAAACAAACAAGTCAATTGTTAACAGAAGTGACCGTGGATCACACGTGAGTTAATTGGCACTTTCTAGTCAAAATATGTAACTTATCTGGATAAGTTACATATTTGCGGAGACTAATGTCTGGACATTAGTCTCCGTATTGCTATTAAAATTTTTCACTGCGGGTTAAATAACTCCCTACTATGAATTTAAGTGGTTTCATTTTGTACGTTTTTGAAACAAAAATGTATTGTAAAATAACTGAACCTTTTACTGTTCTATTTCTAGTAACTATTATATTCATACGTGTTATTTCTGCATGCATTTGCACCTGACTTCCTTATGCTAAATTATTAGATAACGTATGGTAGCGTTAGTGCTGAAAAATTATAAGTTTAATGCATAGTATAATATGACTTGGAAAACAAAGGAAAGTCGTAAATATGGGTAGTTAAAAGAGTTTACGACTATTTGTGTTGATGTTGATATTTCAACTAGGTCATACAAATAATGCTGTTAGTGAGCAATGTTTTGCTTTAGAAATTAGTTTTTCAGTACCATTAGAATATGTTTGTTTTACACAGTTAAACATTCGTCACCTCAATACTTGAATACAAAATGTAAACGGGAGCTTGCTTAAATAAATATGAAAAATCACAATAGTTTCTACAGTAGAATAATTTTGAAATTTTTTGCCATGAATTTATACATCCTGAATATATCGTTGCTGTAAAAGATGTCCAAATTTTTTTTCTCCTAAACTAGGTTTAAAGAAAAATAAATCCAACAAATCCGTTTTAAATGTAGGTAGACAAACTTTATTTTTCCGTGTTTTTTTTCAAATCGAAAGGCACTCGACCTCGCGATGTCATTTATACTTTTTTCCAGGAACACACATATTCTATACAACATTCAAGAGGATTATTAACTTCCAAGAAAAATACTCAAATACAGTTTTATTCTGTTTACAACTGTTAAGAAGTTACAACAAAAACAATATTAAAAAATATATTAGAAAAAAATCCTATTTAAACATAGTGGCCTAATTTTTTTTATGTCCAGAAGGCTTATATCAAATAAAATGACATTTTGTAATTTTTATTTATAAAGTTGTGATTATTGCTTGACATATGTATATGTGCTAATTGCACTCTTAGCAGGACGACCTTACAGTGCACGCTATCTGGATAGGATAGATCATAATAGCAATTTATCTAACAAAGTCCATAATGTAAGTCTTTATGGAACGACACCAGCTTATGACTGAGCGAGCGTAGCGAGCAAAGCTATAAAGAGGACGTGTTTCCAATTTATGACCAAACGAGTGTAGCGAGCAAGGCTATAAAGAGAACGAGTTCAATAAAGCCCTATTATGGAGGAGTTGCATACAAGGCCATATTATGTCTGACTGCTAAAATTGGCTCTTTATCGAAAAACACTGATTTTATAAATTCTATATCTACTCCATCAGAAACGAGCAAAGTGTACTTTTTCAGTTGCTTGGTTACCAAATTGTTTATTACTTATGTGAAAACTGTATTTGACATAGTACCTCTCTATATACTAGTAAAATAAAGTTATTTTATTTTACTAGTATTATAAAGACTTACTTTATGACCACAAAACTATGTCGTAAACAGTACTTTATAACGCAGTCGTATATAAAACAATTTTAAAATTGGAAAGAAATTTGTGAACTGAGTCTTTTCATCAATAAAAGGTGAAAGAATTAACAATAGTGTAATAAGTGATGACAATGTCCCCAATATAATTAACTATATTGGAGAAAATCCACAAAGTTCCATTCGTCAGGCTTCCACTGACATGAGCATTTCAAAATCAACTATTCAGAGCGTTTCAAAAAAGAATAAATTTCAATACACTGACTGAATAGTTTTCATGATTACGAAATATCAAATTTACAAATGCTCACTGATAATGACTGCCAACGAATAATACATTTTATTACTCAAATTATAGTGGTTGCTGATGATGAAAATAATTTTTGTAGTCATATCATTTGGACTAATGAAAGTAGATTTTTAAGTAATACCCATTACTAGCCCGATGAATACCCATTACTAGCTCTATGAATATCTCCATGAAATAAATCGAATTCATAATCAAGGTTATTTTGGAGCAAATAGTGGTGCAATATAGTTGAATGGCATTTGGTAAGATTTATTTGTTTGAAGAAGCTCTGATAGGCCAAGACTTTTATAGTTATTCTTTAGAGAACTTGCTGATTTGTTGGTGTTAATTCTATTAACAATATATGGTTTCAGTTAGTTGGTGCACCTGTATAGTTCCCTAGTGGTAAGAAACTATTTAAATCGGCAATATTCAAATCGTTGGATAGGACCGATGATCTAAATCAATGGCCTTCCAAATCACCTTACCTAAGCCCATGAGACTAGTTTCTGTGTGGAAGGCTCAAGAATCTAGTATATACACAATGGCCAGAGAATCTTATTCAATTAAAGCAAAATATACAATTAGCCTGTGAGACAAAAATGAAAGAAATGTTACAAAAAACTACAAGTGATGAACTTGCAAAAAGATTTTATTGGTGTTTAGATGATGGTAAACAAGTAGAACAATTTTAGTAATTGTTTTCTTTATGATTCTTTTGTTAATATTTATTTCATTTAATTTGTTAGATATAAGCTACTATGATTAAACAGGAATTTTTGTTATATTTTTTAAATATTTTTTTGTTATTACTTCTTAAAAGTTGCACATAAATTAAAATTGAATTTGAGTGTATTTCCTGAAATTTAATTTGGTTTTAAATTTCATATGGATATATGCGAGTTTCTGATAAAAAAAAATTACGTCGCGACTCTGAGAGCTGCTCGACTTGAAAAACGAAAATCACGTAAAAATAGAGTTTGAACAACTATCTTTAAAATGGCTTTGTTTATTTTTTTTTCTACTAAACCTAGTTTAGGAGAAATAGACCCGGAGAGGGAACTTTGGGACACCTTGTACGTACACCCAGGTATATGAATATTGGTTCCTTCAGCAGATATTTTTAGCATTATTTTCACGGAAATTGTTCAACATAACGCAAAATGCTATTAATTTTTTGACCTCGTAACCTTTGGGTATCACTTTTATATACATCGTAAACTACTTTTTAATACCCAAACATAAAAGAATAATGTAGGGCCTGAAATTAAGAAAAGTAATTCCTATAAACTCATTAAAATTCTCCGTTACAGAGATGGAGTAGTTAAAAATTAACGCTTCCTTATCGTATTTGTTTAAAAACTTGTGAGTTATTTTTTTTTTAAATATTGTATTTAACACCTAAGCATAAATACGATAATTTGGGTCATTAGTGGATATTTTGTCATCTAGTGATGCCGAAATAAGGTGTCTTTATGTTTTCTAATATTTTTTTCCTAATATTTGCAACGTCGCTAAATAAACGACAGAAAATTTTACTTTTCTGATTTAGCATTCACAACAAATTTTAAAATGAAAATTATTCTATGAAAACGTTGTAGGAATAGTATGGAAAATTAAATACAATATTTTTCTAAGAACAGAAAATAAAATACGTTATTTGTGGAATAAACTGCTGTATAAATTCTTTACATAAAACTTCACTAATTTCTTTGAGCTTCCCTCAAATCTTCCTTAGCAACTTCCAAAACTACCAACTCCACTACTTTTAAACATATATGTACATTAAGTTCATGGATATGTTTACTTTCTAAAAAGAATTCAATGATATTTCCTTTTCAAAAACTAAATGAAAAATATAAAAAATTTAAAATTTTGTCATTTACTAGGTGTCGTAGTAAATAACGGTAAAAATAGAGACACAGTGTCCATGGAGCCTATGGATTTCAACTGCAGGGCATACTTTTATATGGCCTTCTTTTCTCAATTTCAGGCCTTTAATTCATCCTGCCAGTTTGGGGATTAAAAAACTAAATCATCTTGTATATCCTTTTTGACACGCATAGTAAAGTTATTAAACATACATTAGGTTTAAAGTATATATTCTCAAATATTCCCCCATCACTTTAAGTAAAGTGGAATAAACTATGGTAGTAAACTATCGTCGTTTCCATATAAGCTCGGTAAGTGCATTTAGCAATCTTTGAACGGAGATTAACTTTAATCACCCTAAAATGTTGATACTGTTATATTAGAAGAAGTCACTTAGGGTGTAGAATTGCATTAACTGTATTAACAAAAAGCTTTCCCAAGATGGCTTTCTTGTTTTTGTAGTTTTATCTAATTTTAACAGTGACTATAAGGAAGAATCTCTTGTGGTAAAGAACTAGTTTTTAATGCACTCAGATAATTTATGCTGTAAAGTTGCTAACATGAAAAAAATAAAAAACTCCGCTAACTGGAAACTCATCTACATTCAACTGACGTGCAATTGTTTTTATGTGTAATTGATACTTATTCCAAGCATTTTTAAATCTTAATTATTTCATCGAAACATTCCTTATTATCTTGATTATTGTTCCGAATATTTGACTCGCCAAAAAAAGTTGAAACGCTAATAACAGCATATTTGTCGGAAGCGTTACAATTAAATACAGTTATTTTAAAAGTAAACATAATCATGCTTTTTTGTATAAATATTTAAAATAATTGATGAGATTCTCGTTACAATTTAATTTTGTTTGTTCACTTGAATCAAAATAATAACAAGTTTTCATTTAAATTTTTCCCTGTTAATAATTTTGTATGAAAATAAACTCTCTCAAGCATTAAATGCTTTTAAAACAATAATTAGAGTGTGTAATAAAATGAATGCATTTTGTTTATATAATGATGCTACTTAAATAGACAAGATAATGTGGTAGGTACACCGATTACTAGAGTTAAATTTTATTGAATCTTTTTACAACAGCAAAAGCAGATGACTCTTTTAAATACATTTTAGATATCATGAGATATAATAAAGAAAAAAGACATATTATAAATTAATTGTCATCCTGAAGTGGGTTGGAACCTATGATGTCAAGCTAACACTAAAGTAATTTTTCACAACGCACCAAAACATCACATACTGCACTCGATGAGCGTTTCGCCAACCAAGTTGGCATCATCTGGAGATGATTTAAACTAGCCTTGTGCTAACAACGTATCTTATTTATACATAAACTATTATTGCGGTTCGGTGAATCGTGACTAACTAACCAATAGATCGGACTATATGTTAATGGCCCTGTGTCACTATTCATACTATTTTTGCACTTTATAATTTTTAAGGTTTCAAATGCATTGTTCATTCCTAATTAATCTTAAAATGCTACTCTCTATTTTATGATTGTTCTCAAACGGATGTTGGGCAACACTAGATTTAGCTGTTCTACAATATTTGAGATGAGCCATGTGCTCCTTGAATCTAATTTGAATTGATCATCTAGTCTGTCCAACATACTTTTGATTACAGTCCATATAGCAAATTTCGTAAATCCCCGACTTTTTGTTTGTTTCAATTTTGTCTTTTAGATTGTTTAAAAGTTGTAGTTTATTTCATAATAATAATAATAATAATAAATTTATTCACCATCAGACCAACTTACATGAAGGTATCGGTATCGTCAATCAAGTTTACAAAGCTATAGTCTAAAAGTATCTTAAAATTAAGTTAAACAAAATAAAAATCTAAAATAGCGTTTACAACAAATTCTAAAATTAATAATTTAAATGAATTTACTTAAAATGCATATTATCATTCAAAAGAATATTGTATAAATTCATCTACAGTATAAAACATATGATTGAGCAAAAATTTTTTTTACATCTCTCTTAAAATGTTTGATGTTATTGATTTTTTTTAATGTGTGCAGGAAGCTTATTATATAGTTTTGCTCCAACATATGTGGGGCTTTTCTCATAAAGAGACAAATAATGGTTAGGTGTCAATAAATTGTTTTGTCCGCGAGTATTATAATCATGGTGATAATTGTTTCTTAAAAAAGTATTTAAATTTGATTTTACAAATACAACTACTTCAATAATATAAATGCAAGCTAACGGTAGCAACTGTAACTCTTTAAAATAAGTTTTACAGGAAGTTCGTATACTGACCCCTACTATATTTCTAACTGCCTTTTTTTGTAATTTAAACACTCTCTCAAAATGATGGGACGAGCCCCAAAACATAATACCATATGAGACTTTTGAATGAAATTGGGTGTAATAATAAGACAGTACAACAGTTCTATTTGTAACATTTCTCAGTCTGTAGAGCGCAAAACAGACTGGAGATAGTTTTTTACATAACAGTGTAATATGCATATCCCAATTCAGAACACTGTCTATATGTATACCTAAGATTTTGTGGAAGTGACTTGCTCCAAAGATTTACTTTGAATTTTAAGTAAATAACTCTCGTAGTGATATATTAATCTAGGATAAAAATGAATAAACACAGTTTTATCGCCATTTAGTATCAATTTTTCATTTTCAAACTTAGAAACAAATGAATTAATTTTACTCTGAGTATCAGTCATAAGATTATTGATGTTTTCATTTACATTCAAAATTGAATTATCATCTGCAAACATTACCAGGAGACAGGAGTTTATTATGTTAGGTAAATCATTGATAAAAAGTAGTGGCCCCAGAATGGAGCCTTGAGGTACACCACGTTTAACAAGTAATTCATTAGATTTTACGTTGTCAATTTCTACCAGTTGCTTACGATTAGACAGGTATGACTCAAGCCACTCACCCAGCCTTCCACGAAATCCATATTCATTAAGTTTCCGTAAGAGTAAAGCATGATCCACCAAATCAAACGCTTTACTCAAATCCATAAAAACTCCGAAACATTTTTTATTTTTATCTAAATTTTCATAAAGTTTATTTAAAAGAGAAAGTATCGCGGAGTGTGTTGACCTGCCCACTCGAAACCCATGTTGCTCATCACTCAGTATATTATATTTATCACAAAATCTCAGCATTCTGTTATAAATTACTCTTTCCAGTATTTTTGATATTGATGATAACAACGAAATAGGCCTGTAATTATCCAAAATTAACTTATGAGTGAACCACTGTCGTACCTTTATCTTTAAAAATCTTGCCACTACCATGGGTGAGGGAATCGAAGATCGTATGGAATCAATATAAATTTAGGATTCTCTCCTTCATTTTGGTATGTCGAGGAATTCCTAAGTGTCTCTTTAAATTTACGTTTTCTAATTATTTTATCAACTAAACTAACAGAATATCCATTACTCACAACTTGATCAATGTCTTTCCTTTTTCAAGCCTCTCCTAGTTGAGGAGGAAGCTTAATAGGCGATGAACCAGAAAATTAAAATTCACCATTTTGTGTTGAGCAAAATGGTGAGAGGACATATTTTAAAATACTCGTATCTTTTCTGTTTAAATCAAATTCTAACTATTCTAAATTCTAAATTTCTAATTACTAATACATCTAAAAATATTAGTTGTCCACAGTTTTTAATTTCATGTATGAATTTAACGGATGCTAAACAACTGTTTAATTTGGAAACAAAGATGTTAATATCAGTGAAATGAAACTAGTTTCTCTGTGATAAATTCCAATGAATTCATTAATAATGTGAAAAATATCCAGTTGCAGTAGGTGAAATTTTGATCTTCTTTAAAGTTTGTTCATTCTTTCCAAGTGTGCAGATTCCACAGATCTTGGACTATCTTGAGGATTTACTCGAATCAAACAATCTCACAATCAGTCAAGGTGTAGTAAAAGAAAATATCCAATTCACTAAACTGCAACAAAATTGGTTTCGATTCACTCATAGTTGCTTCGAAGAACATGAAAGGACAGCAATGAACAACTAACTCCTTGTCACCATTCATTGCCAATCTTTTCATGAAGAGATTCGAAACAGAAGCAAAAGAAGAATTCAGGTATTTCCCCGAGGTTTGGCTTAGGTACGAATATTTGGATGATATTTTTGCAGCATTTGATACAAACAAAAATCACTGATATTGACAATTTCGTTTGTAAAATAAACAGTTGTTTTGTGTCAGTTTAATTCACATAAGAAATTGAAAAGTGTGAACAACTACCATTTTTAGACGTGAAAATAATTGGAAATAGTGAAATACATTTATGGAGAAATATAAAATATTCCGACTTCCAGAGGTTATTATGGTTTAAATTATTCCAGTTATGACAAGTTGTAGGCTTACATACAATTTTTACATATCAGGATATCCAGATGATTACATAACATTGTTGACGGCTGTAGTAAGGACCTATAATTAAGTAATGCAAATCAAACCTTATTACCCTAAGTCCTATAGCGATCTATAAAATGCGAATGAGATAATATCCCATTATCCACATAATATATTACAAGTTTCAGTGATTCATTATATAACATCATCGTATATATCATAATAAAAAATCCATCTAATCACTGTAGCAAGTGAGAGCAGAAGAAGTAGGAAGATGGATATTAATTTATTCATAATAACTACCGTCGTAATACGAGGGAATCTTGAATAATAATCTATTCTCAAAAGTTGAAATTTTTAAATAAATTGATTCACATATAGGAAATTGTATGTTTTTGATTTTTGAAAGAAAAAACAAATAATGAAATATTGAGAAAACCAAGGAAACATGACTTTATTTTCAAAAAATGTTGAAACAAAATAACATTTTGAGTTACTTATCTAAAACTTAGATTTTTTCTACGCATGGGGCTAATAAATGACCCTTTACACCTCATTTGTGATACATACATTCACGAAAATGGCACTTACAGGATTTTCCTACCACAAACTTTGCATTAATTAAATTGGCAAAAAAGTCACTTGTTTTGCTAGGTTTAATAATATGACTTTCATGACCACCTGATTCGATTTTAATTTTGGAAAACTATTGAAAAAATAATTCAAGCCTCTATCGGACAAGATTAAAAAACATACAGGATGCTAAAAAAGTTGATTGAAGATGAAGTTACTTTGTGAAAATCCGTTTTGATTTAAAAAATTATAAACACTTTTTTACTTGTCTAATTTTCACTTTATTTGTTATTTTATAACTAGTTTCATCCTATTCGGACATTTTCAAGTAAACTACTTGAAAATGTCCGAATAGGATGAAACTAGTTGTAAAATAACAAATAAAGTGAAAATTAGACAAGTAAAAAGTGTTTATAATTTTTTAAATACAGGATGCTATTTAAAATAAAGAAGTTACTAGTATTTCCGGTTAAACCGGAAGCGTATTTTTGGGTCCGGTTAGGTCAAAAAATTCATTTTTATGCCAAATATTCTGCACCCAAATTTCAAATTTTTATCTTGATAAATAAAGAAAATAGTCTGGTCTCGTGGTCTTCACGTATATTATGAGACGGTTTATGTATATTATGACGCACGTAATCTTCAGTTTGTCCAAAAATGTTTATACACTCTGTATTATGATGAATATACACTTAAATTGTTACTAATTAACATATATTTTGATATATTAATTTAGCAATACATCTTTAAGCCTAACTCGTCGAACTACACATACAAATAAATAAATGATGAAAAACAAAATAGAACCCACCCATACAATGAAATTAAAATAGGAAATTTATATTAGCTTTTAACCTTGAAAAAGTCCGAAAACTCGGACGAAACGTAGGACAAATTGTTCATGTACTTGGCTGGAAGTCCTCTAGAAATAAAAATAGGAAATAAAGTTTTTTCTGTTTTTTATTGAAGAAATAAAAATAAATTAGGTTTCCTCTTGGTAAAATATAAAGTGGAATGAAAAAAATAATAACGCTGAAGCATTTTTTTGCTAATTATTATTCATTACTTTTACAAAACTTATCATAGATAAGTACAACATATATCTTTTTAAACAATTATTTTCCCGGCTATTTGCCAAAATGCTGAAATTTGGATTACAAAAAAGATAATATACACAGTATATTCAGTGTGACTGACTCAATAATGCTATTTTTAATTCCAACTATTTTGTTCAGTAAAACCAAAAATAAATAAAACAAAAGGTACTCACCAGTTGAACAATCACTTTAAAACTTTAAAACATCTACCGACACGTGTTTCTGCTTTTAGCTTCGTCTGGATAGCTCATTTAAAAGATGCAAAGTAACTAAATACTAGTAAACCCAAATGTAATAAACATTGATGGTTTCAGAGAACAGGATAATTGAAATTATATAGTGGAAATTTCCCGTAGGGTAGAATAATATAAAAATAAAAATAAATTAGGTTTCCTCTTCTTGGTAAAAGTTTAAAATATAGAGAGGAATGAAAAATATTAACGCTGAAAATTTTTTTTGCTAATTATTATTTACTGCTTTTACAAAACTTATCATAGATAAGTACAACATATATCTTTTTAAAGAATTATTTTCCCGGCTATTTGCCAAAACACTGAAACTTGTATTACAAAATAGTAAAAACACGTGTCGGTAGATGTTTTAAAGTTTTTAAAGTGATTGTTCAACTGGTGAGAACCTTTTGTTTTACTAATTTTTGGTTTTATTGAACAGAATAGTTTGAATTAAAAATAACATTATTGAGTCAGTCACTTCGAACATAATGTGCATATTATCTTTTTTTGTAATAAAAGTTTCAGCGTTTTGGCAAATAGCCGGGAAAATAATTGTTTAAAAAGATAAATGTTTAATTATCTATGACAAGTAGTAAATAATAATTAGCAAAAAAATTTTTTAGCGTTAATATTTTTTTCATTCCACTCTATAAATATATTTTGGTTATTACACCTAAGGGAATCTAGACAGGGGTTATCTTAATTTCGTTAGATCTTATGTTTCATTAGACTTAATTTTTCTGCTAAAATTTTAAATATAAATGACTGGGGCAGGGAGGATGTCAAAGTTTTTATTGATGTATTGCTTAGTGTACAAGTGTGATAACTAGGTCTAGGCATTGGTGGACTAGAGTTTGATGTTTCCGAAATGGTTATAAAAGATTTGTGCTGAAAAATTAAGTGAGGGGGTGTATGAGTCATTAAAAAAAAATTTCGCAGTAGTGGGTAGATAATTTCTCCAATTGTGCATTAGCATTACTAACGTAATGTTTACGTTACTTGTGAATTACTAATCAAGAAAATAAGTTTACAATACAAATTATAGTATCCTTAATTTTTATTTCCATGGTTCGGCAAATATTCAATTCCCTCGTAATTTCAATATAATGGTTTATCGGTTAACGCATCTAAAACTAATAAAAAGTGAAATTTTCATGAAAAATAATGACTTTCATCTCACATTACACTCTCAATTACGTTGTAATTGGCTTAGAATAAAAAATTGCGTTGTAATGATATACTATTAGGCTGAATACCGTGGTAGTTGTTACAGTTATCGATAAATTGCTATACACGCATTCTGCAACTATATTAAAATTTAATTTATTATTTAATAAAATACTAGACTCAACTAATAACGGTGTAATGAAAACAAAAATTATTAACAGTTTCTGCACTTACAGGATGACCAGAACATACTCTTAAAAATCAAAGTAGAGAATCATGGTCTATTTTACCAACTGATTGCCATCACACCCTAAACCATATAATGAGAATTTCATGTGTTTCCATGAGAAGCAAATTATGTGTATTTCACGAGAGTGCTTGTATAGTTTAATAGTACACTGAAAAACCGACAAAAACGTTTCAAAAAATTTTTTTTAAGGTACAACCACATGGGACCTTCACAGAATAATAGATTAGGCCTTTGGCCATCTAAAATGGCCAATTACAACATTTTTTGGGAGGTCCAACTTTTTTTATTATGAAAAATGTCATAAATCTGTCAAAATTAATTTTTCGTACTTTTTCACACATCCCTCACGATATCTCCGGAACCAATTGAGATAATCAAGTTTTTTTTTTTTAGTCGATAAAGGAAACATGAGCGGAGGTGACTGAATTAATTTAGTCTTTATGGAAAACCTAGTTTTTTATAAAATTAGGTAATACTTTAACATTTATTTTTCTTGCAGTATTTTTTTTCAGTAAGCGTAAAACTTTTTTGTTTTAAGGAATTTTGCCACAGTATATGCATACGAAATAAAATTAACACATCAAGGAAGTTTTTTAAAAAAAAACGCAATACTCTACGACTTATACGTTTCAAGTTATTGTTATTTGAAATTAAGTTTCTGCGGGCAGGATATTTCCCCCGTTCTACTGTGCTTTAATCAGTGTGCTATGCGTGTTGTGGGTGCATATTATAAAGTATTATTTTTGACATATCTTTAATATAAATTTTATTTTCATAAGCACTTAGGTTTTATTTATCATTATTTACATTGCACATTATTTAAAATCCATTATATTTATACATTAAAACCTAAAATCGAATTAAAAAAAATACGAAATAATTATTTATTTTAAAATATAAATTTAAAACTTGTTATAAAAATATTTTAAAAATCGTCAACGTCGGTATCTAAAAATATCTAGACAGTTCCTTGGTTGCAGCAGTTTGCATATTTGCACTCACTCACTGCAGCATTTCAAACCTTGAGCAAAACAGGTACATCTGTTGTTACAGACCCTGTCGGAACATCTTATTGACAAACTTTGCCTTACAATATCGGGCACAGATTTTTGACAAGAAAAAGTTGCCTTCCAAACATTTTCTTCAAATGTCCAACCGTATCGAGTTGGATCTTCCATCTGTATGTATTGTATATGGCTATTGTACTAAATTTTTAATTGATATAGACACCTGGCTCCGTGGTCTAGAGGTAATGTAGTTGCCTCAAAACTTCGGGGTCCCGGGTTCGATTCCCGGTCGAGGAACTGGGATTTTTCTGTGAGAGAGATTAATCGTAGTATACTCGAACATTGGGTGTGTGTCCATTGTCTCTAAATGTGTAGCCCTCTCCCACACAAGGTCATTCCAGACCCTCAGGGATAAAGAGGGTTGTAATTTCATGTGGTGTTATTATTATTATATTATTATACCTAAAAAGAAAATAATTACATGTAGGTGTTTTGTTTCTTTTTTAATAGGTATGGGCGATCTAGAAAAATAATTATTACCTTTTTAAATGTTGTCTAAAAGCATGGTCAGTAGGAGGCAGCTCAGAAGCTGGCCGATTTGTACTTGTTGTTAAGTCCCATCGCAGTTCATTTAGGGATTTTATATTTTTGTTTTTATTCTTATATAAATAAAGCGTATATTTTACCACTAATTCCATCGCTTTATCCTCTGACAGAAAAGGAAGGTTTTCTAAATCTTTTAAATTATTTAAATTTTTATATAAAACATCGAATGCCGTTTTCTTCCCTATTTTATACATGGCATTAGTTGTGTCACAACCAGTTAGGCAATGAATCGTTAATACTTTCTTGCAAATTTCCTCTCCTAAATTTGCCACAATATTGTTAATTGACAAAAAATGTATATTCTTACTATGTCCTAATTGTATAAATATATTCCTTTGGGACATATCTGGTGTTTCACAGTAATAATGTAAAAGCAAAATCAGGACATCAGTATCAACAGATTTTACCAGAATTGTATTACCTGATTTTAATTCTGATAACATAAAATAAACATTCCATTGTTAAGCATTAAATAATATGTAAAAACTCAATAAAAATAATACTCATTCGCATTCACATTACACAAAGAAAAGTTTGTTTCTGACAATATATGTATAATATAAGATTACTTGTATTCAATAGTCTACACTCTACACACTTGAGTGGCGCCGCAGTGAGGCGCATCTAGGATCGAGAAACTCGTAACTTTAAAAAATAAAATCTCGAAAACTATAAGTCGTAGAGAACTGACTTTTTTTTTAAAACTTCCTTGAAGTGTAAGCTTTATTTCATACACATATGGTATGACAAAATTCCTTAAAATAAAAAAAGTTTTTCGCTTACCGAAAAAAATGCAGCAAGGAAAGTAAACGTTCCAGTTTTACCTAGTTTTACAAAAAAAATTAAATTTTCTATAAAAACAAAATTAAAGCAGTGACCTTCGCCCACATTTCCTTTATCAATTAAAAAAAAATACCTATAATTATCTCGATTGGTTCCGGAGATATCATGAGGGATGTGTGAAAAAGTAAGAAAAATTAATTTTGACAAATTTATGACATTCTTCGTAATAAAAAAAAGTTTGACCTCCAAAAAAATGTTGTAATTGGCCATTACAGATGGCCAAGGATCTAGGCTATCATGCTGTGAAGGTCCCAAGTGGTTGTACCTTAAAAAATTTTTTTTCAAGAAGGAAGCTACTTTTTCCCCGTTTTACGGTGCACTATAAGAGAAATTGCCTCAGATCTATCCGTCCTTGTTTGGTCTGTAACCGAAATTGATATATTTAGAGTTTTGGTTACAGACAATCTTAAATGTGTAAAATAGACAAGGACGGATAGAGCCAAGGGTAATTTTTCTTAAACTACACGAACGGAATATTCTCGTAAAATACTCTTTATAAAACGTAATGTTTTTTAACTGATTATAAAGGCAGTTACACACGTTACGATTAAACTGGGAGATTTATCTACACAAGCAGATATGTACAGGGCGGGCAAATTTCGAGGTTTGCATAAGGTAACTTGGTAACTGTAAGAGATACAAAAAAATGGAACACATTCTCAATCTCTCTTTTTGAGACAAATTCACTGGCGAAAACAAAAATTTGCTATCGTCTTTTGTTTTCGTGTTATAAACAAAAGTTCGATTTTTCGACTTTTAGACATGTCAATATCTTGGTTGTTTGTAAAGATATGAAAAAAACAACTTTTACATTCTTTAGGCACTTTTTTCTGTATAATACAGTGACGTTGAGAAAAATTAAAAAAGAAAGGTGCATTTTCGAGTTATGGCATAAAGTTTTGTTTCTTTTTTTAATAGGAATCATATTTGGCTATGATTTAGTTAAAAAGGAAATTTTTTTCACTTTTTCACTTTTGATGTATATTTAATAGCGAAAATAATCTTTTAGTAGATTACTATTTGCGTTTTTTTGATATTTATTCCAGGTAATTTCTCTATGACAGTGTTTATCCATTTGTCAGTAAATTGCATATTAATAATTTTGTTTCTATCATAATTACACCTCATTTAATCGTAAAAGTGAGGATGTCTTACGAAAATTACAAGAAATATGATATGCTAGAATGATTTATTCAAAGTAATAACAAATGTAATATTGCATCCGAAATATATTTCAATTGCTATCCAGAAAGAAGACAACCTAATAAAACTATTTGTAAGAGGTTAAAAGAAAATCAATTGTGGGTCCTTCAACAAGCCAAGACCAAAAAATTACAACATTGAAGATGCTGAAGAAGCTTCTATAACTGTAATTGGAATGGCGGTTGCAAATCCTTCAATTTCAAGTCGTCAAATTGAAGTTGATTCTGGGGTTTCAAGACGTCAAGCTTTGGATATTTTGAGGGCACAACTTCAAGCCTTATACAATAAGGAAACAACATCACCTGCAACCAACTGATCTTCAGCGACGATTAGAGTTTTGCATATGGTATCATCAAAAAATTCAATAAGATCCATTCTTCTCTAGAATGTAGTTTGGACAAATGAGACCTACCTTAGCAGTGCAGGAATTTTCAACAGGCATAACGAGCACTATTGCTGATATGCACCCTCACCGTACCGTTGACGTGCGATCTCAGGGACGCTTTGGTTTTAGTGTTTGGTATGCTCTACGTGGCAATCGTGTTTTAACTTATGGCATATATCAAGAAAATCTTAATAGCCAACGGTACTACGAAATATTAAAACAGAAAATTATTGAGGAATTTGTGGACAATCTACCCTTGAGGCAAGAAATCAATTCCTCCAACAAGATGGTGCGCCACCTCAGAACCGTTTCAGAATTATTAAATACCAATTTTGGAAATAACTGGATGGAAAGTAATGGACCACTGAGTTGGCCACCACGATCACCTGACTTAACGCCACTGGACTTGTTCTATTGGGCCACATTAGAGACATTATGCAAGAAAACTGGTAACGACATAAATGAACTCAGACGGAATTTTAGAGACTGTGTGAATTCCATTTCAAATCTTCATATTCATAATGCAGTTCAGAGTGTTATGAAGAGGTGTAATTTATGTATCGAACATAACAGACATTTACAGACAGTTTGACATTTACTTTAATTTGAATTTTTATTTTGTAATTGTAATGTCTTATAAAATTATATATAAATATCTGATTAATGAGATTTTCGTTTAACCTCTTAAAAATAGCTTCACTAGGTTGTGTTCTTTCCGGATAGCAATTAAAATTTAGTTCTGATGCAATATCACAACTGTTATTAATTTGAATAAAGCATTCTAGCATATCATATTTCTCGTAATTTTCGTAAGACATCTTCACTTTTACGATTAAATGGGGTGTAATTATGACGGAAACTAAATTATTAATATGCAGTTTACAGATAACGGATATACACTGTCATAGATGACACATGCCTATTTGGGATGAATATAAAAAAAGCAAAAAGTAATCTACTAAAAGATTATTTTCGCTTTTAAATATTTACACATCAAAACCGACCTCACATATGGTATATAGTTTGAAAGAGAATTTTCTTTTTAACTAAACCATAGCCAGCTATGATTCCCATTTAAAAAAAATACAACTTTATGCCATAACTTGAAAATGAATGTAAAAGTTCTCGAAAACAAAAGATAATAATAATTTTTTGTTTTTTTCCAGTAAATTTGTCTCAAAAAAAAATATCGAGAAAGTGTCTTCCATTTTTTTTGTATCTTTTATAGTTACCGAGTTACCCTATACAAACATCGAAATTTGTCCACCCTGTACAGTTGAATAGCACGCTCGTATACCACCCGCAATGTAGATAATGCAGATAAATCTGCACAAATCTGTTTATGCAGACATATCATCCAGTTCTGTCATACCGTGTGTAGTGGCCTCTAGCAACATTTCGTATCTCCGGAAGAATTAATAAACATAATTGTAGAATGTAATAAGCATGACATTTTTTAATACAAAAGAGATTCGCTAAAGATTAATCTCTGTCGTTGTCATCGTAGTTTTCAATAATTTTTTGCACTTTATGTACAAATGGTAATGACGGCACCATAATTAAAAGCGCTTTATGCGACAAACACCACTACGCACGCACCCACACACTTTCAGGTTGTCAAGATTACTAAACTAATAACACCACCGTCACCAGAAGACATGCTGATAAGCTCCACATAATTGTACACGGGAAAGTCACGGACACCCAGAAGGTAATGCCTCTGCCTCGATACTTTCTCCACTGGTTGCATATGTTACAGGTATATAAATAAACATACCATTTTTATGTGACGTATTTATTAGTAACCATATTTGTTTTACAAATGCCGGCTCTGAAAAATCGAATACAAATCCGGCCCTGATCATTTGTAATTTAGATAAAAAGTACAGATTTTTAACAAAAATTTTTTCAGGAATCATTTCCCGAATTTTCTCGATACACTACTTAATCACTGGATATTGAAAATTTAATTATAATGCAGCCTGTGTTTTTGTTGAAATTCATAGTATTTATTACAATGCCTCCCCACCCACTTTCACACTGAGTTTACAAAAAGTCTCTCTGAATAACCTGCGAACTATCTAAGCCTAGTTTTTCTGAATTGCACTTGACTAGAGATATTCTGGAATTAAAATTTAGTTGGGTAATATTTGAATGCTAATATTGTCAAAGATTATTTGTGTATAATAAATATGAAATCAAATATCTATGGCCGCATATCTTCAAAGAAGCTTAATATTAGCACAGGTGGTAAAACAGTAATTTTAATTCAGACATATTTTTATTAGATAATAGTGACCCCAAGTCCGATTCTGGATTATCGGACCATGTCTGAAAAGGTCCAGACTCTAGTGATGAACACTTATTTGGTCTTTCATATTCAGTTTTTTCTATTGATTGCATAATAAATTTAGAAAATAATAAATCTTTTCCCACACTAAATTGACAACACCGCCATGTAAGTTCAATTATGGAATTTCCTCCAACAATTAGTCTCATGTAATAATATAATTTTAGTAATTAAATGCAGTATTAACTACACATATTTTCACATGACAATGGTGTGAGATAGGAAATGTATTCGTCTAACATTAGCGTCAAACTATTCAAAAGTTTAAATTTCTAATGTGGGATAGAAAGTTTTCACTCCTTGATAGTTTGTTTTCTACATCAGTGACTTTCAGAGGCAGTTCTAAACCTAAAAAAATGGATGGGCCTAAAAATAAAACAATAATAGTTTCGTTAGTAACCTCATTTGTAAAGATTTTGAATAATTATTTTATTTATTTATTTATTTATTTTACTTTCATAATAATTTTATATTATTCTATCGGCATAGATTAAGTTTACGACAAGCCACATTTTTCATTTGAATACAATTTTTTGGTTCAAAGTAAAGGAGCAGTGATTATTATTTTCTTAAAATTTTTCTTCCCACACATGATATATTTCTGTAATCAGAAATATACTCTCTTTCATAAAATACCAAAAAGTACCCCATTGCTATTAAAAAATAATTACCTTGACCCCTTAGTGACGTCATAATATCTACAGATGTACCTAATCTATATCCTCCACATTTAGTTTTTTTTATATTAACGTTTTAGTTTTTTATACGCTTACATTGGATTTTACAAGGGCCGGTCCATACACTTGCCACATACTGTACATAAAATCGTCACATCTGAATATTCTAGCTCCTGGCAATATCTTGTTGCTAACATAATTTATTTATTTAGTTTATAAACTCAGCTCAAGAAGTTGGAGGGGCCTACCCCTCAAAAACGCCATTAGAACCGCCCCTGGTGATTTTCCAATTAGATCGTAATTGTTTAATATTTCAGTGTGTAGGAAGATTTTAATGTGACAAAATTCCTATAACCTGAAAATTTTTGTACATGTAGCTTTTCTCCTTCTTCTGATTTAATATTGTAAATATTCTGACAGAATCAGACAACATTTAGAAAACTATTTCTTAGTACGTACTACGAAACAATCCATTCTAATGGCGAATATTTAGGAAACGGCTAGCCAAAATGTTTTTGAAAAATATGCATTTATCATTGATGCACATTAAAACTTCAATAGTTTACGTTATAGTGTTACAAAGATTTGGTAGTTTTAAATTAAATAACATTTATTTTTAAAACATAATTGTTTCAAATTGGTTCGTTTCCAGGATAATCTTAAGTTGTTTATTATTCTAATGATAAATCATTTATTGTGTTTGTACTCAATCAAGTAAGAGAAAAGTAGTTTAATTTAATTGAGTCTAGTTGAAGTCATTTGTTCATGGTAAAGAGATATGTTTCTATTTGTTTAATAATTTACCAAATAAGTTATTAATTGATTTAATTTAAATATTAGTACATGGACGTTTTAAGTAATTCCTTTTCAGAAATATAGTTTAAAAATTATGAGAAAGCGATTCCCAGCCGTAGTATATTTGATAAACAATTGTTTATATTAAATAATGCAGGAAATTTGTTTAAACTAAGCTTGCTTGCTTAAAGAAATTTGCCCCTCTACATCAAACCGCAATTTCGTTCTTCACGCAGGAAATCACGTGACTTTTCGTTATCCGTTGGGAACAAAATTGCGGACACGACTTGAAATAATTATTTCTTCTCCGGTGAGTGCTCAAGTTAGCAGCACTCAGCTCCCGATCTACAGTGTGCTTCGAAACCAGGTAATGGTAAGAACTACTTTGACTATTTTACTGTTTTATTTGCATTTATCGTTTGTACCATTTTACTGTTTTATTTGCATTTACTGTTTGTACAATTTTACCATTTTATTAGCATTTACCGTTTGTACCATTTTACTGTTTTATTTGCATTTACCGTTTGCACCATTTTACCGTGTTTATGTGTATTCACCATTTGTATCTGAAATTTCTGTTGTCCGATTTAGTCAGAGATATTCGGGAGGCTCGCGATTCATTGACAATAGTCGGGTTATCGAATCAACGGCGAGCATCGGGAGTAATCGCTTGTCATTAGTTGCAGACATAAGGATTGGATATTAAGTCCATGATCTTAGGTTGAAATCCTATCTCAGTCATAGCTTAAAGTACCAGTAAGGCCTCAAGTTCATAATCTTAGGTTGGGGCTTTACCAGGTACACACGTCGCGGCACCCGTGAGGCTTTAAGTCCGTGATCTTAGGTTAGAATCTCACAGTACCCCGGAAGGCAATGTATTAACCGTTCCATCCGAACCACGTAGTCAATCAGCCCTAGTAAACGGACGTTAGGAGCTAATCTAAAAAATATAGCACGCTCGCAATTAAACAGTCATATATAACTTCTGTCCCTGTACTGCCATCATGCCGTTGTGTCACGCTTGTACTTCGTAACCACTTACTACTGAAATACCTGCTGCACCGACCGTCTGTTATAATACCGTCTTAAGCATTAGTAACTATAGTGTAGTTAACCGCTTGCTGCAAATAATAGTAGTAGTAACTGCCGTAACTGTGCTTTAT
The DNA here is from genome assembly GCA_029963845.1 of Rhamnusium bicolor. NCBI lineage: Eukaryota > Metazoa > Arthropoda > Insecta > Coleoptera > Cerambycidae > Rhamnusium > Rhamnusium bicolor. The sequence goes on along the minus strand of JANEYF010005663.1, from coordinate 1,310,109 downwards.
TTTGAATCACCGCATGCTTGCTTTTGTAGATGTTTGAATATTACCTGCTAATAGTAATACCATGGTAGTAGTTTCCGTAACTTAGCTAAACTTGGTATAACTAATCACTGCTTTTGCATTACCTAACCTCATGCTTGGTTCCTTGGTTACTTACTTGTTATATAGTTTAATATTTACGTTGTATTATAACATAACTGTTGTGTATACATTTATTTTTTTATCCTTTTGTGAAGCAGTCTTAAATAAATAGAGTAAGTGAATTGAGAGTCTGCCTTTTATTTAAAGCAAAGGTATAACTAAGTAAATTTGTTTGTACACCAAGAATCCTTTTCGGCAGGTAAGGTGAAGTTGTCCATTGCTACACAACCAACAACTACAAACATAGACCGCCTGGATTTACCGTTTTGTCACTGAGTTATCCTAGCTTCTACAATACCGCTGATAGAATAAAGTGGTATTCCTACACTTGAAAACAGCAACTGGGGCTCGAGACCGTTACCTGAATAAAAAGTTCAAAGTATCGCTGACTGAAGGGTGCCAAAGTGACACGTCACATACACACGAATAGCATTTTATTGTTTGTCATACCTCACAGTAGTGTAAATTAAGTACGACTGTTGATAAACAGAATACAATAATAATAATTTTATTTTTAAAGAAACTCTTGGTAAAAGCTCTATTAAAATATGGAATGAAATGAAAGTATAATAACGTAAAAAAAATTTTTTCTAATTATTATTTTCTAACTTTTACAGAAACTTATCACAGATGAGTGTAACATATATCTTTTTAAACAATTATTTTATGACTATTTTACGACTTCTGGGGTCCGTGTGAGATCTATTACCTGTGGAACGGTCAACAAGGTACTGTCCCAAGGGTTCTAAATCAGTTGGTGTTTAATAATGGGGTTCACACCCGGTTTTAAGTTAATTACTTGTCGTTCGTGGAATGACATCTAACTGTATGTATACAAAAAATGAAAATTTATACTTAACAAAATAATTTAGTACCACGATTCAGTGTCGAGTGGTATAATTGCCTCAACTTGTCTGAAATTTTATATTTATAGGGGTTGTGTCGTCATCTATTGCAATGTTAACATGATATCATGTTTTGAAAGTGCGTAGTTAAAATAAAATCTACCCCGCTCGAAAGCTCCCGATTTGGTAAAAGCTCTCGATGCGGCTTGTCTGTCTGAAAGGTCTGCTACACAGTATACCAATCTCCAATTTTAAAAGTATAAATAAATCTAGCTGTTAATGAGACGCGGTGGAAACAATGATTGTTGCCTGAAATTATTATTATTATTTTGTCTTAAACTATTTTACTTTAATATTAATTGTTATTTATTTAACTGATTTTGTAAAAATTAATTTTTAGATGTGTGCGACTAGCATCTTTTAAAATTTATATATATGTAGAAATACAGAAATTTAGATTTTACTATTTTATGATGGCCTCTGATAATTTTTTACTTCTGTCGGCCACTGAAATTAAAATTTTGTGGGGCCTCTCGGATTGCAATAAAATCATTCAGACCAGTTTGTAATTATTGCTTACGAAAGTCTTTATGAGTTTTGGTCGTTTTAATGTTTGTAAGTGCGCCGCGGCGCTTACCATCGCGCCTATACTGCGAAGCGGTTTTTTATTTTTTATCTAATTTGCTAAAAAAGGGTGGTGTGACAGGTGATATTTTGAAACCGTGTAATTTCGGTCTCGGGCATTTTTTTTAATGGCAAAAGGGCCTTCTATGTGATCTGGGTGATTTTTTTGGTAACATTATTTTTTAGAGTTAATTAAGCTTTTTGTAGAATTTTGGTTCTATAGCAGAGTCATCGATCGAATTGCCGGACTCGAACAGTGTTGCTTAACTTCAGTGATTGAATATTGGGAATTAAACGGATCACTATACCTCATGCCCTCATCCTGGAGTAAGTTAGAAATGTTATTTGCATTATGTTTCAGGCTAAGATGGGAGAGGGAATTGTCGATGTTCGAAATGTGGTTCGGACTCCACAATAAACTTTACGGACTCGTCTCTCTTAATCTAACACAAAATCCTAGGATGTTCTGGAGGTTACTTCGGTGACTTCAGAGGCGGTTAAGGAAATATTTTAATAGTTACATATTACTTTTACTAAAAAAAAATACTTTTTGGGTATTAGGACACAATATTAAAATTTTGCTATTTACTATTGTTAATTGATACTTTTATTATTATTTAAATTAATTTTTTGTAGTTACACTTATTTTATTTGTTATTTTATTGATTTTAGGATAAAATGTATTAGAGGCAATTAGCACAGACAACAAATATAACAGTTATATTTTTAATCTATGCTCGTGCTACAGAAGAAGAGGGGCACCTAAATCACATTAGTGACTCTTTACTGCAGAAATTTTCCCTGAGGCCTTGCTACTTAACTATAAATTATTGTTAATAAAATCTTGACTTAACGGGTTTTTTTAAAACATTAAAGATATTAAAATACTAGAAGCAATGTGTGTGGTCTTCTCTTAAGTTGCATACCAATTTTAACTGATTTGGCTACTTACAACAATAAACAGTATTTAACTCACCTCATTCAGCTAGGAAATCCAAATCAAGCACATTTTTGAGTGTTTCAATAATGGGTAATACTCATAGAAAGTTCAAGCACAATAAATATTTTTTAGAAAATTACTTCTTTCAATATTTACTTAAAAATAAATTAATTTAATTTAAATACAAATTTACAAGTATATAATATGGAGATAGGACTCGCAGACATTTTGAACACAATTTATGTTATTCGGTAGAGCACCATAAATCGGGGTTATAAGAGTGACGATGGAGATATCACGATCGAAACGTATCGCGTGCCAAGTGAATAAGCCGCCGACTGATACTCCTGATGTTCCGACTCTTTAGCATCACCAGTGTATAAATGTTCTTAACGGAACGGCCAACAAGTCGCTACGACCTCGACAAATACTCCGTTTTGTGATGCAGTTAGAAACCTTATAGATATATTTGTTATTGGGGTGAAATGGCTGACTGGCCAGTGATATCTTTTCATAAAACTTTGACAAATAACAATTTATTATTTGATGAAACCATTGATTGCAAGTTTGCACTATAAAAAAACAAATCGATTTGTATAAATGTCTACATAATCAAGAAAATTTTTAAAATATGTATTAAGAAAAAATATATACAGGGTGTCTATTAAAGAATGAGCCAAAGCGTAACAGTAGGTTCCTTAAGTAAAAATTTAGTTATTCAACAAAATAACCCACAATTTTAATATTTAACATAAGAAATTGCATAATATTTTTGTGTGTATACAAGTGACAACATCGGTTAAATTGTAGAAAAGATGCGTGATTTTCTTATTATGACCCTACATGGAAAAAATACTACAAGTGTATGGACTTTTACTACAAATTACGATACAAATAGGGACAACAAATTGAAGTAAAATTTAAGAAGAAATTGTAGTAAAATTAAACTAAAAATTATTAGGTTATTTACAACACAACTTATAAAAATTTGCAGAAGAAAGAGTGACTCGTCCAATTTCGATATTGAGATTTGTACTACAAAGTGTGGTTATAGTCAATGAAGCTTTGTAATAATATTTACTGTTTTATGTTTGGAGCATGTTCAGGTTTTTGTTGCCTATTCTACTACAATATTATACGATATATTGTGTACCACATAAATTAGTGAAAATTTAAATTATTATTATAACCGTTACGTACAATAATACTATATTTACCATGTCATAACTGGCAAGCTAGGGGTTCTTTGACTACGAGGAAATCATCGGACAAGTTGAATTAAGTAATACCACCCCAAATATTTTACGAAGAGAATATTTGTATATCGCGTATTGCGATGTGACCATTGTGATCTCGTTTTCGTTTTACCAATATTCGTGGAAGTTCTTGTGAATTAAAACTACAGGTGATACAACGCACCAACTCTTGATGGAAAAACTGTAGTTCAGAATATGTTTTACGAGTTTCCGCATATTTGACATTCCCAATTAACTATCAGTTAAATCAGTGTTGCCAAGTCTACTGATTTTTCAGTAGATCAACTGATTTGGTTTTTAGTCTACTGAAATATTGAAATTGAATTATATCTACTGATTTCTGTTTCTGATTTGTTTTTATTTAAATAAAAATATATGTAGAGTTCGATTGTTCGAATATATACACTGTACAATACCATATATCCTAGGTATTTAATTTATGGCAATAACTGATTCAAGTGAATAAACTGATAGTGGTATCACCTTATTACAGAGTGCAATAAGGCTCACTATTATCAGTTTATTCACATTTACCAGTTAAATCAGTTCGAAAAAATATACCTATTGTTGGACACTTGTATACCAACAATTGTTTTAAGAATAGAAACCAAAATTATTGAAACTCTGTTAATTTCCCAGAAGATATTTTTCATTTGCATAGTAATATGTACAGAAAAAACAATGACGATCTATTAACAGATTCTGATTGGAATATATGTTTTTCGAATTATTATTTAGGTACATTTCTTATTTTTATGCATTATTTTTAGTTTTAATTATACTTATTGTGAAGTTTACTGTTACTTTTAATTTTTTCGATATTACACTTTAATTTCAATATACTAAAATCTACTGAATTTTTAAATGTTAGTATACTGATGAAAATAAAATGGACCTGGCAACATCTCATTGTTATTATTTAACGGAATCAATTCTTTTACATCCACTTCAGTTAATGAAACGAGAACTTCTTCCTCAATTTTTGCTGTTTTAAAAATTATAAATAAAGATTTCCTGTAATGTTATTCAATATTAAAACTTATATCTCGAAATGATTCAGTTCAGGCAATGCCCCACTAAGTATTTAAGAGTGAGATAGGTATCTTTATAAAAATCACCACTGATAGCACTCACATTATAAATGTAATTGTACCAAAATCACAGAGATATGCATTAGATTTTCTGGACTGGCATGAAATGAAATGATACGTACGTAATCCATAACACAGAAACCAACAACTTAATGGTAAACATATCCGATGGTGACTTATTTCATGCGCGCTGCGCGCGCATACCACATATGTCTAAATTGAAACTATTACTGCATTCTGGAGCAGATTTTGCTACCAATTATTTCACAGTGTCACACAATTTATCAATTTCACACAATTTGTAGCGGAATTTCCCATTAGTCTTATTATCAAAATCTTTGCAATGATAGGTACTTTATATAGTGTTTATTTGAGTTCAACAAAGACCTCGTGGTAATTTTCTACACATTATAGTTAAGTTCTTCCTTTAACGTAAATGGTTATTTTTACCATCGTAGGAGAACAAGAAGTCAAACAACATTAATTGTTTATAACTACAACAATTTTACTGCAAATGTTTATAGTCCTTTTATATGTATTGTGTGACAATGAATTATAAACTTCGATGAAGGCAACTACAGTTTCCATCGTTTTCACCGTTATAGTAAAATAGTTAACACGTTTTCTTTCCATGTAAGACCAACAGAACTTAATTATCTGACTAGGTTTTTCAGATATCGAAAAAAACTGAAAAATTCTTATTTTGCTTTCTCCCTTATGTTGCTTATTTCAATAATTCGGGGCTTAAATCAAATTTTAATATAGGAATGTACGTCATCATTGTAATAAAAAAATTTCACTTTCTGATATGAAAATTCAATTACGCTGCTATAAGAAAAAAATAGGTTGATGATGACTCTGAGTGACGAAACGTAATAATTTTATTTTATAAAAATTTTACAAAACACAAAAACTTTATCTACAAATGCTTTTACAAGATATAGATTGGATGTCAAATAAGCAACATGAGAGAAAAACAAAATACGAATTTTTCAATTTTTCCACATAAGTATGTGAAAAACTAAATCAGATAACTAAGTTCTGTTGGCTCCAAAGTCTTAGCAAGAATGCCACCCAACTTTCGTTTAATTTAACTGATGTTGTAACTCGCAAGTTAAGTGAGATCTCTATGCTGATGGGAAAGTTAAAGTCGACCACCGTGTATACTGATGTTCTTTTGATGACTCTGAGTGACGAAACGTAATAATTTTATTTTATAAAAATTTTATAAAACACAAAAACTTTATCTACAAATGTTTTTACAGGATATAGATATAGATTGGATGTCAAATAAGCAACATGAGAGAAAAACAAAATACGAATTTTTTCAATTTTTCCAGATAAGTATCTGAAAAACCAAATCAGATAACTAAGTTCTGTTGGCTCCAAAGTCTTAGCAAGAATGCCACCCAACTTTCGTTTAATTTAACTGATGTGGTAACTCGCAAGTTAAGCGAGATCTCTATGCTGATGGGAAAGTTAAAGTCGACCACTGTGTATACTGGTGTTCTTTTGATGCTAATTTACAAAATATTAGGTAAAAGTAATTAATAAACACTAAAACACAATTTTCTTCGAAAAAGAAAAAATCAGTTTTGTCTGCAATTTCATTTCATTTCGTTAAGAGGTTCGTCTTCTGATGTACCGTTGAAGTCTCCACATGATATCAGTGTTTTAGAACCATGGAAAATATTTTATTGGAAAATCTTAAATAGCGTTTTCTTTCTTAAATGGTGTAAACAATTTCTCATGTTTTAAAGTCCAAGTTTTTAATTAATATGAGGTATATATTGGAATATATAATATTGATATACACGGTGGGGCAGGAGTGCGTTTGACTTCGATATTTCGAGTTCTATGGAAGCTAGAACCTTGATTTAAAAACATAAGTAAACTAGACAAAAAAAGTCTATAACCGAAGATTGTTTTCGAATATACAGGGTGAGCCAAGACGATTCTACAGGGTCAAGTAGCATTTTTCTAAATGAAATGCCAAGTATATCAGAACATATTTTGAAACCTCTTGTGCCTCCTTTCACTCATGTATTATTATTGACTTTCTCCCAACTAATTTAATGTAATGAAATTTTTGTTGAAATTTTACCATTAATAAAAATATCACGATAATCACAACTACTGATTTTAAGAAAAAAATATGTTAGTACCAATTCCTAAATGTATACAGGGTGGCCAAAAAGGATTTTTAAATTTACAACTTTTTGGAACTGAATGTTCTCAATTTTTTCAAATGGAACATCCTATATATTTTTGGACAATGTGATGTATGATTGAAAATCGAACATTTTTTGTACTTACGTTCCTATGGCCATTTGTGACCATTTTCAATTTATTGAACATTAGCTGCAAAATTCAGCAATAAAAATTAAAAATGAGGTTTTTTTTTTCAAATAATTCAAGAAAAGGTATTATAATAAGCGTGTTACATGATGCCCATAAAAACATCACACCAACGACAATCCAATATTTGAAGGAAAGGCAATTTTATGAACAGTAGAAACCTCATTCCAAAGACGCATAGAAATGTGTGTCAATCAAAATGGGCAACATGTGAAGCACTTTTTATAATATCTTCTCTTGAATTACAAAAAATATTTATAATTTTAATTTTTATTGCTGAACTTTGCAGTTATTGTTCAATAAATCGAAAATGGTTATAAAATAGCCATAAGAATGTACGTACAAAAAATGTTCGTTATTCAATTCTGCAATACATCGTCCAGAAATATACAGGGTGTTCCGTTTGAAAAAACTGAGAAAATTCAGTTCAAATAGTTGTAAATTTAAACATTATTTCTGGCCACCCTGTATATTATTAGGAAGTGAAAATGGCTGAGTGTCATCATGCAGATACCTCATAACTGGTACCAACATATTTTATCTTAGAATCGATAATTGTGACTGTAGCGATTTTTTTAATATACACATGTAACTGGCATAATTTCAACAAAAGAATCATTACATCCAAGTGGTTGGGAGAGAGTCAATAATAATATAGGAGTGGAAGGAGGCCACAAAGAAGTTTCAAAAAATGTTCTGAATACATTTCTTTTAAAAAAATTTTGGTTGACCCTGTAGAATTGTCTCACCCTGTATATTCGAAAATAATTTCCGGTTACTGACTTTTTTGTCTAGTTTATTTAAGTTTTTAAATCATAGAATTCGACATATCGAAGTCGGACGCACTATTGTCCCACCCTGTATATTTCCTTGCAAGTGGAAAGTGCTGAATATTTTTTAATACTACTCAGTTTCTTGACCAACAGATATTCATTTACTATATTTTTCAGTATGTTTTTATAAAGGAGCAAGAGGTATAAAAGTATTTAATAAAGTGTGTGCTTATATTTTACAAGGGATATAAATAAAAATTGTAGGAAGGCTTAATTCAAGGTGACGAAATAGCCAAACATATTATTTAGTTATTATTTATGGTTATGTTTCATATATGACACAATTTATAAATAATTTACTTCGAAGCTGGATGTGAACGTTTTATTGGAAAATAGAACGTTCATTTTAATATTAATTATTAAAATATATAAATAATCTCCAATTTATATGGTGTGTTTTTTAATAATACATTTAGTTTATTTATTGTTTATGACTTATGCACATAACATGAAATAAAAAAATACTTACAGTGTTTAACAACTATGGTAACACCAACTTACCTGAAATGAAAAAAAAATCAGAATTAAAAAAATATATCAAAAATATTGGCTAATTTTATACGTGTATAGTTTTGTTCAAAAAGAACATATTTTTTTTCTAAAAAAGTTAAAAATGAAGGATGAAATACTCTTTGGGGAATATGTACTGATTTTTTCTATAAACAACTTTGAGTAACATGCTTAGTGTTTTTGTTCATCTCAACTTCACATGTTTCAGTTTTTATGTCTGCAATAGTTTATTTGTTCTGAAAAAAATAAATATAGTTCAATGATTTTAAATATAATCCTCAATTGTTTAAAACGCTGTTTAAAGTCTGCTTTATAAATGTTAGATAACTTGTGCTAGAAATTGGTTACATAAGTCCCCTGTTAGGGTTTAACGAACTATTAACCCATATTAATTCGATGGTAGACAATCCTGACTTTAACTTCACACATACCTATTAATTTCTTCGCAAAAAAATTATTCAATCGACCATTAGTGAAAGAAAAATACCGTAAGTAATAACATATCAATAACTTATAATTTTACTTTTCTCATTCATAATACTTTCCCACTATAAATTTACCATCATTCTCTGATTTGTTGCCAACGGTGAATATGGTAAATATCCTCAAGATAATATCACATAATATAATGCCAATAGGAACATTGCTTAGCATGTCAATAATGTATGAATTATTTCTTTATTCTTACCCGCATCGCAAGGACTAGTTGCATTTATAAATGTCAATAAGCTGGTTCTTATTCTGTAATATGTTATTATTTATCATGGTATAATATTTCTCATTATGCCATGTTCGTCTAGAAATTATTTCATTTGAAATTATAATTGTGGGTAATAATATACAAATCTGCATTTAATACCTAGGAATCCGTTTAAACTTGAAGCATACGTAACACTTTTTTCCAGATACAGTTAATATAATGTCTGAGGATTTCATATATTGTTGATATGAAGACAAAAATGAAAATCAAGGAAAAAAGTGTTTAACTAATTTATTTCTGACAAGCCGTATCACACATAAGTAGAGACCGCAACTCAGGTAGTCAATTGGTAGGGACGAAATGAGCTCGTGCGAGAACACGTTCTCATATGCAAAAATTATGTAATAGAATAAGATTTTTTGTAATTTTCAGTATTAGATGAATGCTAAACATTTAGCAAAAAACACTAATACAATATAATAATTATTTTGTGGCACTGGAATAAATAAAAACATATTAATAATTATTCTAATTGACCTAGAGTTAGATTTCGGCTCCTATCATTAAAGATCTAGTTATACTTTGAAAACGACGGTTTCACGTTTATAAACACAACTAGAGTGTGTTTAAAATACTGAAAGCTTCACATTTACATTAGGATCAGAAAAGTCCGCTCCTTAGCCTGTAACAAGGTGTACTATATGACACATAGTATTAAATCCCGAATTAGTAGTCAAAGCATTTGCAATTTTTGTTTCATACGATCCCCAGTAGTTCCTGATAACTGAAAAATGAATTGGCGTAGATCGTACATAACATTCATTTCATCAACTAAACAAAATTGTTCGTTTATGCTCAAGACTGTGTATTGCTGAGGGAATTCGTAAAAAATTTCCATGTATGTAGGCCAAATTTTCATGAAGAGTTAGATCCATAAATGCTCAATTGCGATGTATATAGCTGGTGAGAGTTCTGTCTTACAAGTATGTCTGCTTGCTTATTTTAATATTTCAACCTCTATTGCAGATAGGGTGTTCAAACTTCTTTTATTCGATTTGCTAGAAAAAGTTGGGGTTCTAGGGAAAAAATCAAATGCTTCAATGTTTACATTTCGGTTTTAGTCCGTATTGACGGTATCTGTATTTTCAATAGAAATAATAAAGGCCGTGGATAGTACTACACAATGCGTTTCTTTAGTGTGTGTACTGAAATTACTCATTGCGTATCTTTGGTTTACAGGCTAAAACTAAGAAACTTTTGAATAAAATAATTTAGGTTATGTTTATATTTAGTGTAATTCTAGTCCATGGGATAAATTTACGAAAGTATTAAAATTACTTTGTAGGATTATAAATATTTTCTTATAATAAAGGTAAACATGAAATAACAAATTTCTGTTTTCTGAAGTAGGTAGGTATTTATTGTTTATACAAGGTAACAAAAAAAAAACGTAATGTTCTTATATGTTAGAAAAAACATTTTTTTTGTTAATAAAGCATATTAAATATTTTGGAAAATGTAATTAAGTACATCCAATATTTTAGTATACTTTGGATCTTTTTCTCTTTAAACCCACAGCCGTTACAAGATGATTTTTAGGCTGTCTGCGTTGTCTTATTTGCAGAGGCAATTTCATGTTTTGTAAATTGTTGATTGTATTATTGGGAGGGTCTCGATCGGGAACATTGTTGGTACCATTATTTTTATTAGTTTCAGCACTAGTTTCACACTCCACTGTATCATTTAAGTCTGGATCACTTCCAGTATCTATTTTTTCATTACCAATAACTACTTTTTCAATCATTTTACTTTCTTCATTATTGACTGCATGTTGATTCTTATCACAATTTGCAACTGGTACACCTAATACATCACAATTTTCAATTGGTATATTCAATCGTTCTTCTATTATCATAACTTATGAGAATTCCACAGTTCTATTAAAAGATCTATTTTTACATAGTTTTCTACTAATTTCGATGTACCCATCTCTGACATTATTCCAGCTAGTTGTTGTAACTTAGTCATTTCTCTTGTATATTTTTGTTGTTGCGTAAGAGATAATTTTTTGATAGATTGGATATTATTAACTCCTTCAACAATACAAACTCTGTCATCAAATTTTGCACAAGGTGCATTCTCAGTATCAACATTTTCTTCTTCGTTCTTCTATAAAATGATAGGTGCTCAAATACGTGTGTTTTTGAAATCTATATGTTACATCTGATTCATCATACAAATCAGCGCATTTAAGAGATCGAAACTACATTATATGCTTACATGGGAGTTGCATATCAATGAAGAATAAACACTGGCACGTCTTATGAGTCACAATAAATTGATTAATAAAGCACTGACTCTCTTCTTCCTTTTCAAATTTAACTGTTTTTGATTTGATTAGACTTTTATCTATGTATTTATAAGCGAAAGGAGTTGCTAATTTGAAATATTTACTTCGCACAAATCTTTAAGTATCGCAACTGAAGTTTTTGAAATCATTTGAGTTGAACGTTGTTTTCGTTCGCTATTAATAGAATTTAACAAAATTAAAAATTCCTTATAAAATCCTTGTAATGTGTTTAGTTTTGAAAAACACCTTTTCATTTGATGAGTTTGAAAGTATATTCCTTGAAGTGTATCAACTTTGTCAGTCATAATTTCAACGTATTAATTAGGATCTTCTTGTAGTATATTTAGAACTTATTTTAAATCATTCACAGTTGTACTAATATTTGATATATCGCGCAGTAATATAGTTTTGTGTTGGATATATCCTTGTAATAATGTCTTGTTACATTTTAGATTTTTTTAATATCAAAATTTCATCCTTTTCTGATTGACCTAATTTCCATTTTTAGGTAATAATGGATGCACATTAGACACTATATCATGGTTGTGTGTATTTTCAATTTTGCTCGAAACCAAATTTTGCCCATTTTCGGAAAACGTAAATATTAGTTTCATCGGGCATTCTTCTTTAAAAGTACTAAAAAAATTTGTGGTTAATATACAAATGGTTCTAAATTACCTATTACAAATAATCATTACTCACCTAGATTTTTTGCACCCTTGTTCCTCTAGTCTTAAATTTTTGGCCGCCTTTATGACAAGAAAATATGATTCTATAAAATACCAAATCTTTATCGGCATTTCAAATTTTTTTAGGGCAATAATTCTTCATGTGCTCCAAAGATTTACTGTCCCTCTTATATAGGGAAATAAATAATTCATTTTCAACAATTTCTATGAAATCATCAAGCTCTTTAAAAAGGCAAATATTTTACCTTTTCCAAGATGCGTATTTGTCATTTTCACAATTTTCGAAGTACAAGTACAAGTTCTCTGAATAATACAAAAGATAATGTACTAGAAACCAAATATGAACATAACTTCAATTAGTTGATAGAAAAGTTTCGTAGTTTTAGCCTGTTAGCTAAAGATACGTATTGAGAAACTTCAGTCCACACATTAAAGAAACGCATTTCGTAGCACTATCCACGGCCAATAATAAAAGGTAATGGGAATATAAGCCTTCACGGTCGTCCTCTGGTGACTAAAAAATCGCACTTTGACGACATCAGTAACGCTGTTTGTTTACATTCATTTGATTACATTTGTATAGTTTGTTTGTCGGAGTTTTACTACCGTTTTTTCTATTTTTTAACGTTTACTCCACAATATGCCTAGGAACCAGTAAAGCCTACTTTGAAGGCAGTAAAGGGATCAAAGAAGCCGACGTTTTTTTATGTTGGAAAATAGGTTTAAAATAAACTGTACGTAATATGATTTGTTGTGTGTTCTATTGTCACTCAAGGAAAAATGTGGATAGGACAATCCACTTTCACTAATTTCCCAAAAAAAGATGCATAGTTGCATTAACTTCGGCAATGCATATCCATTTAATGCCAGAGAACTATCACACACAAGGTAAATAAAGTTACAATAGGACATTTTTTGGTTGTGTACTCCCACAAATTAGCAATAAATAATGCAAACTAGGTTAAATTTTATGAATTTACTTACCAGCTTTCGGCTAATGTAATAATATAGATTTTTCTATGTAAGAAAGAACCTACAAAAAGCAAATAAAACGATTGTAAACAAACCAAGAATCTACTGATCGTTACTCGCCATGGTGATTTTATTTCCCAATAGTTTATTAATTTTTTGTTCATTCTTAGAGTATTTCTCTCTGTGTGCTGTTGTTGAATATAAAATGGTGCAATTTTTTTAACGACAATGAATTGAACCATTAATGATGGTTGGGTTAAAAGACCATAGAATAATACAAAAAGTCTGTAACTTATTTAACCAGAGGTACCCACATTGAAATCTATTTATCCAATCTGTAGTAAGGAATTTAAAAAAAAAAATACAACAATGTTGGACAACCAAAATCAGCAACCAATAATTACACTATATTGAATATTCTGTTAAAACTTGAATCCACAAATAAAGTGATATCCATGTATATGTCTATTTGCAGTTATTCCCTGACTGAAATTTCTTATAAATTCAGAGATTCCTAATTTTTTGAACTCCTTTATATTAATAAAATATCAAAATGAAAACGCAATTTATATGCAATTTATATACTAATTAACAGTTAGCTACAATGATTTTATTAATTACAGTAAGATTAACGTCGCGTTTCCTAATTAATAACAACTGAGAGTTAACGAAGCACGCATTCTCTATCATTTACCAAGAAGATGGCATAAACGATTTACTGTGATTATAAGCAGGGCCGGCTTCAAGAAAGAGGCACCATAAAAACATTTACTTAATAGTAAAAATAAACAATTTGTGTACAGGCTGTTAGGTTGGGATTTATTCATGAATTTACTAATTAAATTCGTAAAACTTGCCTCAAGATACTTGTATTTAAAACTCACTTCTGTTAGCTTTTTTTAATTACACTATATAGGCTTAGGCTAATGAATTAGAAGTTATTTCTAAATTATATTTTATAATCATGGTATATTTGATGTATTCTACATTTTTGACACCGCAATATTTAAGATTATTCGCGAAGGAAAGAAAGAAAGAAAATAAAAAAAAATAAAATAAACAGTTTGAAATTTTCAGTATCTAATCTTTGCAGCCATTTTTCAAGAAGGTGGCCAGTTTCTGACCTTCAAATTGAAATAATTTTGGATATGTTATACAATATACTTATTTACATTGGACATACTTTGAAACCAATATTTTTGATGCCGTTTTATTCTCCTAAGTCTTATTACTTCTGGTCTATATATACAGAGCGGGAGAAAATAGTGGAATAATAGCTTAGCAAATATGGCTTATACAAAAGATCACCTAAAGAGAACTAATTACAACGCATATTTCCATGACTCTGAATTTTCTATCATTTAGGTCATTTTTTTGAAACAGTTAATATTAAAAAATTTCCTTCTTTACTCAGTTCTCTTTTTCCACCCTACATGTTTCAAAAACAAAAAAATTGTGTAATTATAATTACTCATATTTATAAAAAATTCATGTGGTTAGGGTTTTGGACAATATCATCACAAAGATGCCTAAATATAGATAATAAAATCTTGAAGTTCTTAAAATATTTGTTGCTTGTTATTTCTCCTGCATTCTAAGTTTTAAATTAAACACTAAATAAATAATACAGGTTATTTAAATAAATAGTGTAATTTATGAGAATCTTAAGGGCACAAAAATACATTCAGCCACTTCTGTCATACAAAAGGTAACAGTTGCATTCAAGATTGTCTTCATTTCCTTTACAATACATAATGTATTAAAGAAGTAATTGTTATTAGTGAAATCATATTATTTTACACAATGCAATTGTTAAATCAGTTTAATTCATTTATAATTATGTAACGGATTTATTAATATATAAAATGATTTAATGAATTTAAGTCAAAGTATTGAGGATATTCTTCAGTTTGGTGATGGATTATTTTGAGCTGAAAAAAGTCGCGAAATGAGTTTTTTTTCTTGCAGTGTTAGGTCCAGGAAATCTTCGGTTTAATTTTTTCTTACATATGCTCCACTTTCTAGTCCAAAATAAAAACTAGCGCATCCCATTCGTAAAGAAGTTATTAACATTAAAAGTAGAGGGGACTACTTTTTTCGTAATTTCAAGGAAAAATCCAACAACTGGCTCAGACAGTGATGGATGGCATTATAGCTCTTTTGCGTATCAGGGAACAAAGCTAGCGCACTAGCGATTATTCTACTATTAGGTTAAAAGAAAGGTAGGAAGAGGACAAATTTGGATGCGTACAACTTTTTTTAAAGAAATTATGTTAAAGGACAGCTATCGTCTATTTAGGTCTTTCAAATTAAAGCTAATACACTAACGCTTATTTTGTGATTCTTCAGTATATGTTTCCTTACCAAGAAATCACATACTGCTTCCGAGACCAGTGCCGTTGGTTATTGATTATGCGGAACGTTTGATTACTATTAAGTATTCGATATTATTGGACATTGTTACTATACTTGCTCTAAAATAATAGTCACTCCATTAAACATTTTAACGATTATTAGGTATGGCATTTTCTGGCGTGTGGTAAATACAATCTCGTTACCCTCAGTTCATCTTTAAACCATCTATATAGATGTCGGTTACAAACTTTCATTCTTTATGCTACCGTATTGAGAATATCCATAGATTCAGCGTTCGAGCATTACATACTTCAGTTTTTTATTATTTGATGGGTTAAGTCAAGTTATGTTATTTCCATTCATTTCACAAATTTAAATAAGTACGTCCCCGCCAGACATCAAAGATCTGATTATTCTTCCTCTGGTTGCAAAGTCAAACGCGTAAATTGATGTGATTGGTTGTCAATGATGTTTGAAAAACGCGGAACGAGATGATGGGTAAAAACCCGCGGAAAGGGCAGAAAGAGCTGAGCTACAAAGAAGAGTAGAACGAAGTTTTTTTTATGAATTAATGGACCGAATTTCTTTTATCGAATTAGAAGATGGCTGAGTAATAAAGTTGGATAAGAATAGTGTTCCTTTCGTATAGGGGTAATATAAAAATTGTTGAGCAGATCACTCAAGTAAGAATATTCGGTTCTTTAATAATATAAGATATAAAATAAATTCAGTGCTTTACTTATGAAGAATGCTTGAAAGCAGAAGTATAAAAACGTGCCCTTTGATAAACAGTATTGACGAGAACAGTAACCTTATCTATCACTGTATTTTATCTTGCATTCTATTTCGTATATTAACATTTTCTCAATTGCTATGTTAATCCATATCCTCTATACTTAACAATTCCCTAAACATCTCAAATAATTTAAAAATACCATGTTTTTTTCGAACGGTTTGTTGGTGACACTTTTTTACAAATTTAATTACAACGTTGTAGGTATCATTATGGTCTTCTTATCACCTTAAAATATTTCTGTAGCGAATATCACAGTTATAGAACTCATTATCAACCTATATATTCCTTAAGTTCTAGTTTCCTCAAGTCTTTAAGATTACGACGATTTAGTACTTTATATAATCTCTTAGGATGCCTCTGGAATTAAATAAGTCCGCACTTCAATAAAATATTTTATTTAATAAAAGTCTCGTTATGATCATTACCCGATATGATTAGCCTATTGAGACCCTACCTTAACCCATTGATACACCACTGTCGCAATCAACAATAAAATAAGTAAGCCGAAACAATGAAGAATTTACAAGATGTTTTTGTTTAAAACGGAATGATGCCAACGTTTTGTTTTTGTAGCACCTTGTCAGTTGTTAAATTATTAATACATTGTTATTGGGATTGCTTTTTCTTGATTTCTTTTTACGTCTTATATATTGGATATCAATATGAAATTAATATTGTTATAGATTGAAATGTTAATTTTTTGCCACTATTGTTTAAAAACATCAGTAGGATATCGACATAATTAACTTTATCTAGATCAGATTTTTTAGAAGCTTCATTAAAATAAACACGGTTGTTCCATTAATACCTTCTTTTTAAAAACAGAGGTGGCAGTTTTCGATATAGTGTTTTAATAAAATAATTAAATTGTTTTTCCCATGTAAACGGAAAATTTATTAAAAGGTTTTTCCATTGTCTTTTTTAATGTAGTAGTTATATGGGATTAGTAAAAGGATTTTACCTGACCTTTATTAATAATCTCTTCATTCCCAAGTTTGTCTACACTAGACTATACTGTATAAGTATAATTACATATTTATTTAATTTTCATGCATAATATGTATAGTATATATATTAGTGAACTTTTATCACAAATAATTCTTACTGAAAAATGATGAAAAATTGAATAACCGCAGCGGGAAGTGTGTTTCTGAGGAAATGTTGCTATCAATTTTCAAACCTCCTTCAGCTATCCCAAATCACATTTTAGATGGTAACATACATACCCCTTAGGTTATCTCAAAAGATAGGTCTCTGAAACTGATATACGCGCGTTCAAGCAGAATGCAATTATCTTTATTTGCGTTGGAGAATATAATCGGAAAGGAAAAAAGTTAAAATTTCCAGTTTATGTGTGACAATAATCATTTAATCAAATCAAATAATTAAAATGCGCACGATAATTGTCAAACAGTAGTATAATTTAATTTATTATGTTATTTCAATGTTATGTCACACAGGTCTTGAACAGTAATCGGTTTTGTTATATGGAGAAATCAAGACAAGTAAAATATGGAGGTATAACTGGCTTTGATATCACTTCTGCAACCTATACTTTATGTAAACGCTAAGTGTGGCTAGTTAGAAAAAGAATATGAGCGATGGATGCGAATTAGGATGAAAAGAGACGGAATAAGATACCAAAAAATTTAAGGACAGGCTCAGTCTGTTCCCCACCAGCCGCATACAATACACTTACACTGTTACGTCCATCTCGCTTGTTCAATCTCTCTTTGTTAACATTTGGTCACATTAGGCAGTTTACACATGGTATATTTACTTGCGTAGTGATCAAAATAATTTCTGACTTGTCTAAAAAATATGACGGTGCACCATCTTATTGAAAAATTACTTCCATTTCCTCTGTATATAAAAATATTTCCAGTGTTTAAATTAATATGATTGAGATGAATCTTAAGCAGATCTTCTTATGAATTCTATGATACACGTTGTTTTAAATTTCGTACAAATATATCTTCAACATATTTATTGATAGAAGATACATATCAACACAGAAGACCACTAGATGAAAATGAGGTCTAGGATGTGTGAAACCGTTTGGATAGTTAGATACTTGCAGACTGAGGGACTTGATTAATGTGAATCACCACCTCCTATTGCTATTTTAATTGAAAATATGTTTCAAAAATGACAGAAAATAAAAATACAATATAGATATGTAGTTTGAAATATAGTAGCAAATGATCATTTCCTTTTAACGGCAGTTGGAGTTGTATTTATCTCAGTACCAAAAATTATAATATCAGTTTACAAACTGTTAGGTTGCTTCTACATTCATTTGCTTAATTAATGTAGTAGTCATTTTATTCTATATTTTAAGACATTAGATAAATGTAACATCTGAAACATAAGTACCTTTTAATAGTTTTGAATTCTTAAGACGAAAACTTTTCCTTTAATGTCGGTCTATAAACTGTTTAATACAATTCTGTTAATTCCACTCGTATCTATTATTCTCATTTTAAAATAATTCAACCGCTTGTTGTTAATTAACTGTGTTTTTGTACAAATAAATTATAGACTACTAATCAGATTAAAAGTGATTTTGTGCGAGTGGTAATAATAATTAATCACGCTGTGAAAGTAGTGCCTATTATGAGTGAAAATAACCAGCGTAAAGTCGTCTGTTATATATGTAGCAAATCTTAAAAGAGCAAATATTAGTTAGTATATTGTATAAAAAGCAATAAGACAATAGAAAACTAACGAACTAATATTTGGAACTCATTCATATTCATTGGAAACTTGTATTCGTTTTGTATTTCACTATTAAAAAGTTAATTATATTTGCAATTCCATTAAGAAGAAAGTGATTGGTGAAACATGAGTAGTTATACACGGTGTCCCAACCAAAAGTAGGCATTCTGAATAACTTTGGAGATAAATTTTTTTTGAAAAATTGGTGAAACACGTCGACCTTGTTTCCGAGGGGGACATATTTTAATGTAATACTTGTATACCTATCATCTTCCATCTACCCTATACGGCTACCACCTCATAAAATTCAAATGACAAAGGGGGTCGAGTGATGCATATTTTGAAAGGTCTTTCAATTCTCTACATAACTGTATTTTTTTAAAACTTTTATCGATTCGTTGCTGAGAAATAATTGTTTCATTATTTTAGGTTCGGGAAATAAAAATAAAAGAAGCAGTTTATATTATCGTATATATTGTTCAAAATGACCCCCACCGACTTCCATACAGCAGTATAATCTGTCTTGAAATTCTGTACGAACATTTCTGAACACATCTGGAGTCAATAAACGGCATTCTCGAACAATTCTTTCACGTAACTCTTCTAGAGATGCGGGTTTTGTTGCAAATACCTTCAGTTTCAAATGTCCCCACAGAAAGAAATCCAAGGGAGTTAAATAGGGTGACCTAACGAGCCACTCCACAGAACCTCTTCTTCCAATCTGTCGCTCAGGAAACCGATTATCCAAAAATTGACGGACTGCTATAGCAAAATGTGGGGGTGCCCCATACTGTTGAAAAAACAGTTCGCCCTCTAAAGATTATCGTCTTCTTCGAGGATTTGGGTAATTATTGGGTCGATGTTATTTTCTAACAGATCGAGGTACCTTTCGCCATTTAAATTGTCAGGAATAAGAAAAGGCCCGACAATGTGATCCCCTAAGATGCCAGCCCAAACTTTTAACTTCTGAGGCCTTTGGGTATGAGTTTCCATGAACAAATGTGGATTGGTTTCACTCCAATACTTGCAATTGTGCCTGTTTACCTCCCCATTTAACTGAAATGTCGATTCATCAGAAAAACACATATTGTACAGTAGATTGGCATTACTGTTTAATTGTTCACTAAAAATCTCACAGAATTCAAGCCGACGGCGATCGGGATCATCTTCGTTTCCATAAATTTTGTCAATAATTGTAAAATATACTGAGAACCAACCCTTCTGTCTGGGTGATATCTATTGAATATGAGCTCTGTAGCTCTAGCACAATTATCATTTTTAAAATAAATTCTGACAATTTCTATTCTCTCCTGAATGGTATAAGCCATTTTGAGAACTCACTCTGGTAAAATGTATCTCGATTTAAAATTGGTTGTGAACAAATTAATGTTCAAGGACTATCAAATACTTATGAGTCTTTTATTATTCTAAAACTAAACGGACAAGGAAAGTGTTTTTTTGTCGAAAAAACTCGTGTTGATTTGAGAGCACTAAAAAAATGTAGTTTTTATTATAAATTCCAATACCCAGTGCTGTGTATTATAGATTTTTTAAACGATTTCGATTGTGTGTTATCATCAAAAATAAAATTATTTTCCTTAAAAAATACACAGTTATGTAGGGAATTGAAAGACCTTTCAAAAGATGTATCACTCGACCCCCCCTTGCTATTTGAATTTTTTGAGGGGTGGCCGTGTAGGGTAGAGAGATGATGATAAGTATACAAGTATACATATTAAAATATGTCCCCTTTGGAAACAAGGTCGACGTGTTTCACCAATTTTTCAAAAAATTTGTATCTCCAAAGTTATTCAGGATGCCTACTTTTGGTTGGGACACCCTGTATTATACCAATCTGGCCTAGGGTGACATTTAATTAAATTTTTTTAAAAGCTGACATATGGTGTTGCTCGACACTTTCCATATCAATTCTTCTGTAAGGTTTAAAATTTAATCAAAACATAGTTATGTGGCCTAGTATTTTTTTAGACACACTTTTTTGTTTATAAATGAAATGTGTTTCATAAATTAAAAACGCAACCCTCACATTTTTCTTATCTCACAGTATAAATGTCTTCATTAATTTATTTATTTATTTATTTATACACATATTACATAACAGATTTACATAAATATCTATACTCAGATATTATATCTATACAGTTTGTTATTGTGCACCTAGATGCTTTCACATCTATATAATTAAAATGCCGTATATTCCTGGAATCCAGTGTAGTAATTAAATCTCGGAAAAAAATTGTAAAATCTGATTAGATAATGCAATCATTGTATAAATTGTATGAAATTTAATAAACAGAAAACATGCGGTTTTATACAGCTACATGTATTCACCTTAACTATTTCTATCCTCAGACAATTGACAATTGTTGTTGGATCTTAACAATAAGTTCTGCATAAGCCACTCTTAAATTAGGCCCAGAATATAGCCACTAATTGGGAAAGACAATTAAAGGAGGAATAAGAAGAAGAATTAACCGCAAAATTATCGCTTTATTCTCTGTGATGTTAGTTATTCAACTTGAAAAAGCTGGAAATTGTATTAAACATGGAGCAAGGATATAAGAAAGCAAGTTCTGAAAACTTACCATTAGTAAGAAATGTATATAAATTTAATCTACTGATAATTTAAATTTTTTAAATGTTGATTTAAGAAATGTTAAAGACTATTTTGCTACTTTGTTCAACCTTAAATTGTAGCTTTTCACCATTTAAATTACCCTTATTAAATTATTTTGACACGCATT
Organism: Rhamnusium bicolor; assembly: GCA_029963845.1. Taxonomy (NCBI): domain Eukaryota; kingdom Metazoa; phylum Arthropoda; class Insecta; order Coleoptera; family Cerambycidae; genus Rhamnusium; species Rhamnusium bicolor. The sequence continues at coordinate 1,288,169 of JANEYF010005663.1, read as the reverse complement.
TTTTGTACCTAATAACTTGAAAGTTGAAAAATTGCAAAAACAATACAAAATAAATACATAGATGCGCACGTACAGGTTAATGAGATTACAGGTTGGCGGGTGTTTTAAATGAAATTTTAAGAATATAATTGTTTCTTTTTTTTCTAGTTGAAAATTTTCATGTAGTTCGTACTACAAAATTTTTTTTCAGCTAAAAAGAAACCAGGTATATTTTTCCCTTACAACCTAAAAACAAAAAATTACTTTATAGATCCATTTTCATGATTTTCAAAACAGAAACACTTTATTTTTCATTGTGGACAATTTAGACAAAATACTCTATTCTGTACTATTATTTCATAAGATTGCAATGCATTTTCGACGATAATAAATCAGTAGCAGGCAAAGACTCGACTAATGCTTGTTACTCACTAATGCTTGATGCTCACTAATGCTTGTTGCTCACGAGTACTTGTTGCTCATTAATTCTTATTGCTCGCTTACGCGCGGCGCGGCGCGGCGCAACGCGATGAAAAATGTGCATGGGATTTATTTCATGTATCAAATATATATCAACACATTTATGCGAAGCCATGTGCGACACTGCTCGTAGAAGCGGTAGGGTTGTGATTTGTATACTTGAATACATGAAATAACTCCTACGCAATATTTTTCACTGCGATCCACCGCGTCGCACATAAATGGGCAGCAAGCTTTATGGTATACGTGGCATGGATGAGGAGTAATGCACGACATGGTGCGTAGAAGCGATTGGGTTGAGATTTTGTATATCTGAATACAAGAAATAAATCCTATGCATTACTATGCAACATATTTCTCTACGCTTCACCGTATTCCGCCGCGTATAAGTGCCAACAAGCTTAAGAGTTCATAGTTATTTGATTTCTGTTTGAAAGTAACTGAAGATTACTCTGGGTGTTTGGAAGTAATTATTTTTTTTGTCTGTAATTTATTTAATGTTTATATGACAAACAAGTTCTAAATGGGTCTAAATTTTTAAACCACAAAAATAATTTATTTAGAAAAAAACGTAGTTGTAAAATTTGTATGGAGATCTTTATTTTTATAATGGAAAATAATTTTGAAATTTTATATATTAATGAGCAATGGCTGGATGATGACGAGGCAAGTTTTGTAAATTTTGATGATTATATTTTAGTTCCAAGTTTTTGTAGGAAAACTACCATTCATGGTGGCGTTGGAAAAGTTATAAATGTTCTCCTATCATACATATTAACAAACTCTCTGTTGACTTGCACCGCGAATTGGCTAGTGTTGTCTGTGAACATTTTATTATTGTAACTATATACAGATCCCTTTCAGGGAATTTTGATATATTTTTGCAGAAACTTTCGTACGGTCTAGATTCTATTACACCAAAAAATAAACGCATAATATTTACTGGAGATTTTAATGTTCAGCTTCAAAATACTGACACACATACACATGCACATTTTAATTTATTCAGCTCATTCGATTTCACTGCTTGTAATAACTTGCCAACGCATCAACTTAGCTGTCTAGACAATATATTTATAAATTTTTCTAACGATAGTTGTATATGAAGCACAATCGATCCTAAATTGTCTAATCAGTGATCACTTTAGTATAAATTTAAGTGTAAACAGTTGCAAACCTCCTCTAATTTTAAAGTAGATAATCTACAGACCTACTACTGATATAGGTTTATATCACTTAAACACTTATTTGCAACAGATTGATTGGGGGTTTGTAAATGATTCGTCTTTAAATATTGATGCCATATCCGAAATATCCTTAAATAAAATTACTTCTGAGTTAGAAATGTTTTTCCCAGTAAGGTCAAAAATTTTAAACAATGAAAAGAAAATTAAAATAAAATAGTTCACCGATAAAATTTGACATATGATAGAGTCCTTACATTTTCTTCTTAATATTTATAAGATAAATCCTAGTGATTTTAGAGAACTAATTAAAACCCAAAAACGTATTTATAAATGCGAAATAGTAAATGCTAAGAAAATTGTAAACGATAATTATATATCCCGGAGCAAGAACCAACAAAAAGCAACGTAGAATTTGATTAATACAAACAGACTGTGTTAACTCCTGAAATTATTACTCCTAACGACTTTAATAACTGCTTTGGAAATATTGCTCAAAACTTAATAAATATCTTACCACCCGCAAGTAATCACCTCGAATATTATTTAACTGGAAGTCCTTCTGACGAGGAATTTATTTTTAGTAAAGTATCTTATAATCGATTCGACATAATTGATAACTTGAAAAATACTTAGAGTAAAGATGCATATGACATTAATATAATAGTTCTAAACTGTATTAAATATATTATTCTTATTCCTCTCACCAAACTTATTAATCAGTGCATTATTAATAACTTCTTCCCAAGACTTCTTAAACTGTCTAATGTGTTACTTTTGTTTAAAAAAGATTGTGCTGACGACCCTGAAAATTAACGACCAATTTCCATTATACCTATTTTTGCAAAAATTTTCGAGGTGGCATTAAAAATACAGATAACGAATTATTTTGAAAATTGTAAATTATTTACTAGCTGTCAATAAGGTTTCCAGGAAAAACGACTTTGGCAATGAATTCTTTAATAGATGTATTAAATAAAGGCTTTGAAGAGAAAGAATTCGTACATGTTCAATTCTTGGACTTGAGCAAAGCTTTTGATTTTGTATCGCAGAATATATTAGGAAGAAAATTAAGCTTTTATAAATTTTCCGAAAATAGCGTACATTTAATCTTGTCATGTCTCATCGACAGATATCAATTTGTAACGTTTAATAATAATAATTCGGATTTGTTAAATATTAAATTTGGTGTTCCTCAATGGCCTGTTCCGGGGCCAGTACTATTTTTCATTTATGTCAATGACTTGCCAAATATATATTAGCAAAATTCACAGATAACACAACTTTGGCTCTCTCCCATAGGGATGCCAATATTCTGTTACCTGAGGCTTGCTACCCTTTATATATAGTTGAGGACTGGTTTTTCAATAAGTTAGTTCTGAATGAAGATAAAACTGAAGCAATGATTTTTAACTTACGACACCACTCTTTGGATATAGATTCTTCTCATTATGTTAAAATTTTGGGCGTTACTTTAGACAATAAATTAACTTGGGATAAACACAGAGAATTAATCTGCAAAAATATATCACGAAATATTTTCTTGTTGCGCAGTTTGGCAAATAGTGTATCACGGACAACAATAATAATATTGCATATCATGCATTGATTCAGACTTTGTTAACGTATGCTATCTTGGTATGGAGCCATTCGGCACATACTTCAACCGTTTTTTCAATTCAAAGAATCGGATCATTGATCGATTTGCATACGGAGAGGACTGCACGGAGGCTTTTATCAATACTTCGCCTTGTACATACATACTGCAATGTCTCTTGTACATTAAATATAAATAATTACGTAACACGCGACAGTGTTCATTCCTATTCAACACGTAATAAAAATAATATTAATTTAGTTTTTGCGGATAACGATGACTAGGAATGGGACAGACTATTATGCAATAAAGTTTTCCAATGTGCTGTCGAAGGCCGTCCAGGAACTTGAACGCAAACGATATAAATTTGTACTTAAACGATTTTTACTTGAATATGCATTCTATGATTTTAACGAATTCTTATTGACTGACTTCTCATATAAAATTATGAATTTCTTTTTGTCTTCAATATATGTTTAATGTTTTATTTACACTCCTATTTGTCTTCATGTAACAGATCTTTACATTGTGTTTGTTTATATTTAAATTTTTGTTGGTTGTTATTTTATCAATGATGATCTATTAGTTTTAGGATTGATTTTATAATATTTTTATTATATTTTGTATGTTTCTGATTTGTCAATACACAATACCAATAAAAATCTATCCATCTATCTATCTATATAATAAGTAAAAATGTTAAGTTAAAGCATTTGACTACTCTTTTCTGTACTACAATAGCAAGTTTTAAAAATTGCTGCCAATAAATATCTTGTTTTATTTAACAAAAAGTAAAATAGATCGAGTCCAGTGCACATTGTAGCAAACCGTCTCTGCGCAAAAATTCAGATAATAAAAAACCGTGTCACTCTTATGTGCGGAATGACCAGCATTTGGATAACATAACTCGGAAATAACTCTAGGCCATTCAATTCTGTTTAGTATATCTGTCAGCTACCGCAGCAGCCGTACGTGAGAGTATGAGGAATGGCATCAATGGGTATCTTTTCCGCGCATCATTCAATCAACTCGAAATTAGCCATTGGGATGTAGTAACAGATTATTCCAAAACTGTTGCTGTGAAAGTATTTTTTCATGAATAAACAAAACCATTAATTTAATTGTATTGGACAAAAAGCACTTTTTTTGCGATATACATATATCTGATATGTTTGAATGTCTAATACCAAGATACAAAATAATAATACAATCTTGAATAGAAAATTTAAAATAATGGTTTTCTCTCTAATTCAAATACACGTTTATCTTAAAACTGACTAAAAATATGTTGTGTTCCTTGAATTAGATTTAAAAATATCTCTGACCACACAGTTTAAGTAACCACTGATTTGATGTTAAAAGGGAAGTATATGTTGCATTGAAAAGGTTCTGTTTACAGCTTATAAGTTGAGATTTCTGGCGCGAATCGTTCCATATTTAGCTTATCTGCAGATCTTGTTTTTTGGCCCTTCCGTTATTTCCAATCAGGTGATCAGTTAACGATTGCAGAGTCCTTGTTTTCGAAATCGGTAAAAGATACCTTAGATCTGAAATCTGCAAAATTTAGTGACCTATATCTATATATGACTCATCTTTGGAATGAATGTTTTTTCTGTGTTCAATAAATGAAATTTTTATTTTTACTAAATTCTAAAGTTAAATTTTGAGAAAATTTGTTTTGTACTTTTTACTAGTATGCGTATACTATGAAATATCAATACATTTATTTATTAAACCAAATTCACACACGTATGCATAATTACCATCCAAAAACACTAATAATACCCATTATACATAACGATTTTATATATGCTAATCTCACCTGGTTTTGTTTTTCCTTTTACCATGTTATTATCTTTTAAATACGTTAAGTAAACAAAAATTTAATGGACGAAATAATAGGTCTGTGAAATTATCTAAACTTGATGAATATTTGTCTGAGAATGTGTGGATGAGTCGTTTACCTGGAAGCGTACGGGATGACTGGTAATTTATTAAGACCATCGACAGTAAACTTAAGTTTTGCAAATCTTGATTCATCGAGATAATGAAACCCTAACGTTAGTTGTATGCTATTTAACCGAATTGCGCATTATATACAGGGTGTTTGTAAATATTTATCTAGAGCAGAGTCATATTGTATATTTAAGATTAGGACGAAAATGTTCTGTAAACATATTTCGAAAAATGCATTCCTGAAGTTACAGGCGTTTGAGCAGTTTTTCTTGATTAACTGTTAAACTGTTAGACCTTTAAATTTGGTATACTGTCATATTTAATGAATTGCTTCGTATTGTGTAATTCTTACCATAATCGGTTTCGTAGAGAATTTTAACTATAATTTTCGATTTAATTTCAGAACCGTTTTGTTCATTTGAGTTCCTTCGCAGACGTTTGCTCAATTAAGTGCAACTGCAAATTTGAGAAAATAAATGATGTAAGGTCTCCTAATACGGTAATATTATAGGTACTGCTGGGTTATGGTAAAAAATGTTGCCAGTAATGGACTCTGACGTATCCTAAAGTGCATCTTACATCATTCTGTATATCTTAAACTTAAACATTAATATTGCAACTTAAACAGTCATTTCACAGTTCAACAGAAATAGTTAGTCAAAAACTAACTATATTTTTAATTATTTAACGTTAGTATTTATCGTTAGTATCTACCATTTGGTGACTTCAACGATAAGTTAGGCTAGACACCTTCTAAGGTATTCAATAATTAAACATTATTTGATACAAGAAAATTAATAGTGTAGTAGTGTTAAGTATGGTATTACTTAACTGTTCATTTATGATAAAGAATTTTGCAAACAATATACATGTCTAAAAGGGCATATTAAGAAGAAGAAAATTAATGCAAAGTTTTGACATTGATCGTTATATACCGCTAACGAGGAACACGAGTTGGGTCTAAAGTGCTCCGGGGGGCGCGACGAATTTTTTACGTAAAAAGGGGTGCTTTTGCGCACGTTTTGCCCTTATAAACATAGATGGTTCGTCCGCCCGGTTTCGCGGGGGTGGGGGGTGAATTTTGAAATAATCGATTTTTCCAAACAATGGTTCCCTCAATGCAGGTATGGGACGACTAGATGAGTACAACGCCGTCGAGATCGCTTCGATAGCTCTTCCGGTCGCCAAGATATAGGACCCGGAAAATTTTCCCCCCTTTGCCGCCCAATGAGCAACAAGAGTAGCCTACACCGAGCCTCCGAGCCCCGTTTTGACCCCGGGGGTGGCCAAGGGGGCGACACGAGATGAAAAAACTTCCATCTCGACCCACCCCCCACCATTGGAGTGCGTGGAGAGGGGTGCTACATCCCCCGAGTTCAGAGGAGGGGGGTCGCGATCCCCCAAATAGAAAGGACAATGACCAGGCCTACAAAAAAGTATAGGGGTGCGAAACTCGTACGACGTTCCGTTTGGCCTCTACAGGTACCAAATCGATTGCTTTTTCGCGTTTTTTTTCAAACGGTCGCGAAATATGGTAAATATGCAAATTAAGGAACGCGCTTTCGTGGGGGGGCCGTCCTTAGGCGGGGGTTTTCGGGAAAAATCGAGGGGGGTTTGGAGGGTCGGGGAGGGGGTCTAATTTTGGAAAACGCCGACGCATCGTAACGGCGTGGCGGCCTCTGACGCGCCGAAAATTTTCGATGGTCCGAAAAAAATACTTCGTCGGCAGATTAAGGACCATGCTCCCGTGGGTGGATGTTATTCGAGGAGGGATTTTCGTAAAAAATGGGGGGTGGGGGTCGGAGATGGGGGCTAATTTCGGAACGCGCCTCTTCGGCAAAATCGCGGAAGGTGTGTCGTTCTGCGTCGCGAACAACGCAAAAAAGTCTTATGACCGAATTCGATCCGACGCATCGTAACGGCGTGGCGGCCGTCGACTCGCCGAAAATTTTCGATCGTCCGAAAAAGATACTTAGTCGGCAGATTAAGGAACGCGCTCCCGTGGGCGGGCATTACTCGAGGGGGATTTCCGCGAAAAAATTGGAGGGGGAGGGTCGGGGAGGGGGGCTAATTTCGGAACGCGTCTTTTCTACAAAATAGCGGAGGGCGCATCGTTCTACGTCGCGAAAGACGCAAAAAAGTCTTATGGCCGAATTCGATGCGACGCAACGTAACGGCGTGACGGCCAATAATATACAAATTTTTTCCTCGACAGAGGAAGATGCCTTGCAACGCGCCGAGGGTGCGCGTAGCGCACGCTTAACTTATGCACATATCAGAGGTGGATACGGAGGTTAGACTTAAAGGTTGTAATACTTGTTATTACATTTATCGTAGGTAACACTCAAGTAAACTTAAATATTAATATTGAAACCGAATTTTTATAGTCACTTTATGATTGAACTAGAAAACGAACTTCATTGTATTTTTGATTTTTTTAATAATAAGAGTATTATTAAAATTCATTGAATTCTAGACAGAAAAGTCAAATAATTAAAATTATTCATTTAACTATATTTGGTAATAATTTAAAATATATACTACCTGATGATTTCAACGAGAAGTCCGACAGCAAACCTCTTTACGTATCTAATACTGAAAAATGGATCGCAGTGCTGTATATCAATTGCTGCACTGGATGTTGTACATCATTTAAGACTATGCCGCAAGGAGGCAGTTCCAATTTTGAGCAAAAATAAGTTAGATACTTAGATACCTTCACTTACCGCCTATTACTATTTAATGCGAAACATATACAATATTTGTTGCTCCTATAAAGTTGTTGCAACAACGTCTTCAATTGTCTATATTTGCAATGTTCATAGCTATGGCTAAAATTAAATAAAGGAATTCAACAAAGACAAATTTTCAAAATTTAAAGAAAATTTGCCGGTAGCAAATTATTTGAAATAATTTTTCCTTTTTGTAAGTTGTATGTAGAATTAAACATGTATTAAAATTATAAATTTTCAGTGTTAAGTACATACTGAAAAAGTAGAAATTTTCAGTTTTCGATTTAATTTCAGTATATGAGTTCCATCGCAGATGGTTACTTCAATTACACCGTAGATTAAGAGTAACTGCAAATTTGAGAAAATAAATTATACAAGATCACCTAATACAGTAATATTTGGCTGTTAATATATTATAAAGAATTTTGAAAATAATAAATCCTGACATGTTCTAAAGAGCACATGTATTATAAACTTAAATATTAATATTGGAACCTAAATAGTCACTTCATAGTTGAACAAAAGTAATTCAAAAGTAATAAAAAAAGCGAACCTCCTTCTACTCCTAATTCTCTGAAAATGTATCTGTTAAATTCTAGATAGAAATGCCAAATAATTAAAATTATTACTATATTTGTTAACGATTTAAAGTTAGTGATACTAACTTTAAATCATTAACAAATATAGTAGTAATTTTAATTATTCGGCGATATCAACGAGAAGTCAGGCAACAAACCTTAGGTATTTAATTAATTGTACAGGATTATTCATTATAAATTACCCACCCCTTATCATCGTTATTATTGCCTATAGAAAAAATGTTTTAAATAAAAGTTGTGTGGTTATGAATAAATTTTGTTAAAATGTTATCGAAAGTACAGTAGCGTGCAAATTTCAGGGGATACAAAAAAAATAATATTTTTTTAAATGGAATACCCTATATATTATTACATTTTTGGAATAAACTTTTGTTCCTGATTTCAAAAATATACCATATGTTATCCCTATCATATACCGTTTTGAGTTATTAATCGTCGAATATCTTAGTTAAACTAGTTACTGTAAATATGGAAAAGTTAACATTATTAGAGTGAGCAATGAAAATGACAACTATTATGTTTGATAAGTGACATCTCTTTAATGAAATAATCAAAACGGTTTACAGTGAGAAAGAAGAAGTCCAAATATTTACTTGTTATATACAAAATAACAAAAATAAACTTGCAGCAAAAAAGAGCTTATAGGGTATTGTATACAAATCGTCCAACACCATCAGAAAATACGTTCAAAAATATTTACCGAAAGGTGAATAATACCTTCAGTTTTAGTAGAAAAAAGCGTGTAGTTTAAGCAAACCAGGAAGAACAGCTAGATATACTGCTTCATTTCGAAGGTAAGCCCATCCGTATTTATTCGCGAATAGACTTTTTTGAAACTTCGTATTATTTTTTAGAAAATCTGAATGTAGTATAAATAATGTAGTCGATATCAATTAGGTAAAAGTTATTCCAAAATCTAACGTACGTTAAAAGATAACAGCTACAGACCATATAAAATTTTACTCGTACAAGTTTTAACAAATGCTCATAAAAGGAAAAAGCTGGACTTTTGCCGCCAGATGATTCAGAAGTTGGATGAAGATCCCGATTTTTTTGCTAAAATATTATGGACTGATGAAGCATCATTTTCTACCGCAGGAGTTTTTAACAGGCAAAATCAAAGGTCGTGGGAAAATAAGCGCAACAGAAAAAGATTGGTAAAACAAATAAAAAAATCAGGAAGAACTACTGATAGCGTTTGGTGTGGAATCTTCAGAAACAAAATTGTTGGGCTTATATTTTATGACTATACTTTAACTGGAGTTACCTATCTGGAAATAATTATCCCAGAAGCAGAAAATATTCTTTTGCAGAATTTTCTGGAAGCCGAACTTGATGATATGATTTGGATGCAGGATGGGACAAATCCGCATAGTGTCCTACCCGTTCGAGATCATTTGAATAATGTATTCCCAATATTTATAGGAAATAATAGACCTATTAAATGGCCACCTAGTAGTCCGGATTTGACCCCTATTGATTTATTTTTTTGGAGATTTCTAAAAGACATTGCCACTAATAATAAAAATAATAGTGTTTAAGTCATTAAAGACAGGATTCGATTTGAAATAAACAATCTGAAAGTAAATAATGAAGCCATTTCTGGTGAAATTATAAATATAAGAAAACGTTATCAATTATGCATTGACCATAATAGTGGACACACCGAACATCATTATGACTTATCATTTATTTATATTTAATTTTCCTAAATAAATCTTTGTTATCTATTTTGTAAAAATATTTGGTTTTTTCTTCCTCACTGTAAACCATTTTGATTATTTCATTAAAGAAATGTCACTTATCAAACGTAATACTTGTCATTTTCATAGCTCACTTTAATAATGTTAACTTTTCCATATTTACAGTAATTAGTTGAACTAAGATATTCGAATCAGCACTTTCGTATGTGAAAAATTGTCTCTGTCAACACCTACAATAAAAAAATTACACTAATAAATACAAACGTATTTTGTATTAAATATCTATGCAAATTACAGCAAATATTCATATAATTTCATCGACATTTTACTCTCACATAATAATTTGTAGTTCAGAAGCAAATAAATCAGTGCTTCCATGTTTAATATCACCGTCCAATTGTTTCACAATATTTGAGAGTATAAATTTTAAATGAGGAATATATCTCTTATTTTTTACTGTTATCTTTATTATTTTATACAAATAATAGTGCTTCCTAAACTCTAAAATTCCTAAATAGTTCGCTTCTGAATTAAACTTGCAGCATAAAACGCTTCAAGGGAATTGCTTACTGCAGCATATTTACATGATAATTTTCTTAAAATACCACAACGTAATTATGGTAATAGTTGCATTGTAAAAACTGGAACTATTTCATTCATGGGTATCACCATACGTAAAACAAGCTTGTGAGATTTAAAAAAAATATATTTGCGGTCTTTCCTAAAACGGTTTATAACGATGTATAAAAGTTCTGTGGTATACATGGTGGCCGCTTCATAACTTGACACATCTATATTAATTATTACAAAAGTTAAATACTTTATTCGAGATTTTATTTTTAATTTCAGGATTGACATTCTAAAATTAGGTATAACTCAAAATAATGTAAATCAGAGAACTAGAATCTGAAAATGTTCTTTAATTTGTAAAATAAGGACAATTTGAGAATAAAAACATATTTTAATAGCACTTCAAATATAAAATAAAACAATTTAATTTACTGGCTATTATACATAAGCAAAATTAGAATCTTTGTAGAACCCGAATTGGTTTATATTGAAGTACACATTTTCTTTAAAGATAATTGATTACGACATTGTACCTCTTAGTATTTATTACTATTTGTGAATACATCTCGCCTCTCTATTGGAATACCATAATATTTTAAAATACCTCCATTAGTAAATTTTGCTGTGTTGGGCATTTCCCTATTTATCTATTGCGATTGACTGCTGATAGATGGAGTTACCTTGAACTTATATCCATGATTCAAATACATGGATATGCCAATGCGCATGGAGGCGAGGCTTTCGATCCTAAACCTGAGGAAATACCGAGCTTTCGTAATCGCTTTAAAAGGTTCTACACTTAAAATAATATAGGAAATTGAATAGATAAATTTTTATTTTAAATGTGTTGTACAAATATCAAAATATTTCAACTGAACTTGCTTGGGAACATAACCTCATAATTTATTTACGTTTAGCGGAAGAGATCTTTTAGCCGTTTTAGCTGAGATTTTCACAGGAAATTGTGCTGTAGTGGGGAAAATTGAAGATGTGCAACTTCTTGCTGCCTGCGTAATGCTGATAGAAAACAACATACATTTTCCTGGTACCGTAAAATGAGGTCGATGGTTTTAAAAAATCAGTGTTGAATTTAGAAAACACAATTACACACTAATATAATAAATAGTGTAGTAAATTACTTATCTTGTCAATGACATATTAAATGATCATATTTTTTTGAGAGACTGAAAATTGTGATTATGTATCCTTTAGTTTTTGGTTGTTTCTCTATTGACCCTCCAATTGGAGTTAATGGAGACAGCAATTTATTTATCACTATAAATTCTATTTGGCCAAAGTAAAGGCAAATAGAGACATTTAAAATTACAAAATATATAAATTCCCGAATTAAATTTGTAGAAGCAAAAAAAACATGTTAAACAACTCTGTTTATTTATTCAAACATAACGATGAAAATATGAAAACATTTTCTTTAACAGTTTTATTAATAAGACACATTTCTTAAATACTTTTACATCATTCTCAGATCCATAATATCTAACGAGTATGACCCCACTCTTCAGCAATATTTAAACGTTAATTTTGGACATCTCCACCTTTTCTTTCGAAAGAGTTTGCCCACTTCAATTTTTGATGTGACGATTTGTAAATCTATACAGGATGGACCGATGAATTCTATACTTCCTTTGAGCCACTCTCTAGGAGATTCTATTTTTTATGTCCCTTATTGCATTCTGCAACATCTCTGGGGCATGTTTGGCATAAGTTTTCGCACCAGCATTGTCTCTATTAACCACGAAAAAGCTCTGAAAACTAGTTTTCTTTTTCTTGTAAAATTTATTCCGAAATCTATAAAAAATTTCCAACTTTTTTGTATCATATTCAAGAGAAGTTATTTTAAGTTTTATTGTAAGTTGTTTGTTTGTTTGAAAAAATTTAAACATTTTAAAACCATAGAAAAGGACCTTTCATACCTTCCTATTATTAAAAGTTTCTCATAGTTGTTAAAATTCTTTTAGTTTTTACAGTTATTTGGTTTACAGTTTTTCAGTTTTTTTGTTATTTACAGTCGCGTATATTTATTGACTGTGACACCTTTTAATGAGTACTCAATCACTCATCAAAAAACCGTTTAATTCCTAAATTATACGGCATTTTTTTGTTCTACAAATAAAATTAATGAACCAATTTGAGTAATTTATTTTCATAATATGTAGTTTGTCTTAAAGAATCTATTTGTATAATTTAAGTTCGAATTTTTTTAATGTCGAAATTTACTGTTTTTATATATATATATATATATATATATATATATATATATATATATATATATATATATATATATATATATATATATATATATATATATATATATATATATATATATTTTGGATGCATATCTAAAAAATAAATCTCTCATAATTAAATTCATGTCGAGCAATACAAATATAGTTAAATGTCAATGAAATATTCAGTAACTTCACGATACACGTAGTTGTGGCATTCTATATATTCTTCTGCCGTATTCTGTTTTTTTTTGCAAAAATGTTCGTAAAATATTTAAATAGTGTTTCTGTTACTAAATTTATTACAAACTCGTGTATAACAATCAGGCATGTAACGAATATATCCATGTATAATAGATCGATATACCGTTTGTTAATTTTATACTAAATGTGACTAGTAAAAATCATTACCTAGTTGTTTAAAAAATATTTCTTTTATAATATGAGTTACATTGCCTATAACTTTATTTTTTTGCTCGATTTAAAAAAAAATTGTTTGTAAAGACTCAAACAAATTGTTTTATAATTTTATTATTAATAGCAAAATATGGATTATAAACTAAATTATCGATAAAATCATCATGGAATGCTCGCCTGAAGATAATCCAAATTTGATGAAACTTAGTGATAAGACGTTTTAAGGGTGAATAAAAATATGTATTAAATTTTTTGAAAAAAAAATCACTAATAGCAATTAACAGTTTTTGACGTTAAAAAACGCATCCCAGTTGGCCGTATATTGCATTAATAAAAAAAGCAGTATCACACGTAGATAGAGTTTTTTGTTGCCCTACATTCTATAAAAAAACTTTTTTGAAATCGACCAAAATATAAAGGAGTTACAGGCTTGTATCACGTTTAAACGTGACAGCCTGTACAGGGTGTAACAAAAAAGCATGTCATAAACTCAATGGCAGATTCTAGGCAACAAATAGTGACGATATGACTTAACTTACCTCTATGCGAAAATGCTTCCAAAAATATTTATGGGCCTTTAAAGCCGAAAATAGAAAATTAAAAATTTGCTCTAAGTTTATCTCGATTCAAAAGACGAGAAGTGGGGGTCATGTGACCCATTTAACCCCCATGTTTTTTATGGGTACACCAATGGCAAAAAAATTAAGTTTTTGAAAACAATATTTAATTTCAAAAAGTTTTTTTTACTCTTACCTTTTTTTTCTACGTGCTTTAGTTTTCAAGCATTTAGCTTATTGGGATTGTGAATTAAAAGACTCTAAAGCAAAATTGAACAAATTTTTTGCGATAAGACTTTTAAATCGAATGAAATAGTGTCCTATGAATAAACAAGCAATTTAATTTTACCAAAATAACTTTTTTGGAACTTATTGTAAACAATTTATTTTAAATAATTACTTTATAAATAAATAAACAACACAATTACCCTAATTAAATAATTTAAAATTTCATAAATTGAACATAAATTTATTCAGGCTTTATTTTATTACTTTAGCAAGTGCTCAAAGTGACCTCCGCCTTCACCAATATATTTAACACATCTTTTCAAAAATGAAAATCTGCTTTTATTAAAAATTTGCTTCTTCTGGCGAAAACTATCTGCAGTATGAAATTTTAAATCATTTAATTAAGTAATTGTGTTGTTTATTTATTTATAAAGTAATTATTTAAAATAGATTGTTTACAATAAGTTCCAAAAAAGTTATTTTGTTAAAATTAAATTGCTTGTTCATTCAGAGGACACTATTTCATTCGATTTTAAAGTCTTATCGCAAAATATTTTTTTCAATTAATTCTGCTTTAGAGTCTTTTAATTCACAATTCCAATAAGCTAAATGCTTGAAAACTAAAGCACGTAGAAAAAAAAGGTAAGAGTAAAAAAACCTTTAAAATTAAATTTTATTTTCAAAAAAATTTATTTTTTTGCCATTGGTGTACCCATAAAAAAATAGGGTGTAAATGGTTTACATGACTCCCACTTCTTGTCTTTTGAATCGAGATAAACTGATCATAATTACTTAAAATATTGAACTATTACTAGTGCTATATTGTACCAAATTTAAAGAAGATATCTTACAAGGACTCCAGAGTTACAGCAAATTTTTAATTTTATTTTCGACTTTAAAGGCCCATAAATATTTTTGGAAGCATTTTTGCATAGAGGTAAGTTAAGTCATATCGTCACTATTTGTTGCCTAGAATCTGCCATTGAGTTTATGACATGCTTTTTTGTTACACCCTGTATAAATAAATAAATAATATTTATGGTCTATGGAAATTAATTTAACATTTTAGCAGTTCAGTGGTCAAAATGATGGCTTGATGGAAACACCATGGTTATATCATACAAGACAATCCAATTAGAGGAGTGTCTAAAAAAAGATGGTTTTGTGATGTTGCAAGGAGGAATCATGAGAAATCAAAACGTCTTTAGTTCTAATACAAACAATGTTAACTGATCTCAATTACATTTATTTTATTGTTTTGTGTTGTAATATTATTGTGTAGATTAACAGAGGGTTCAAAATCAATAATTTTAACACATAAATTAAAAGAGAGCTCGTCGGTTTGCTTACAAATAATAATTCTTCGATTTTAATTAAAAAGTATTATTATTAATGAAGTGAAAGAAGTATATCTGGCTTTTTGCGTAAATAAAGCAACTTAAATCATAATATGACGATTAATAATCTTGCTGAAATTGACATAAAAGAATGTATAAATATATAAATTGTGTTGTCTTTGACACGTAATAAATATAAAATTATTTTATTTATGTGATAGATGCAGGCTTTGCGTATAAACTTTCTTCAATCTAACAGGTGTTCATTACATCCTCATATGTAAAAGTTGTAAAAAGTACTTAGTAATACTAAATATATAGTAATAGTTATTATGCACAGCAGTCGATGAACATAAAATTGAATTACGTATTACGAGCAAATGAGTTATTAAACTTTATTACCTTTTGCCACCTTGAGATAAATTTTCTTGCTACTGATAAAATAATCCTGAGAAAAAGCAACTAAATTAATATAAGAATAATGACCGTTTAAAAAGGTATGTCATGCCCTTAATATGGATTTATAGGAAAATATAGTGACGTTTAGATCGACAAAAAAAAAAGGATTTTGAGACTAATCAATATTGGACTACTATTGTAAGTAGAAATGATGTAAACTCATCTATTATCAATGAAATATATACACATATTTATAAACAAAATTTTTTATGTAACATATTTTTAAAAGATAATAATAACAAGAGGAGAACGAATATTCAATGTCTCCCATATACCCATATATCAGGCTTGTTCTTGATTAAATTACAACAATTTGTTTCCACGTCTTGTCTTTGTATGTATATATAGATACATTTATTTAGTCGTAAGTGATGAAAGAATGAATATTCACTATCGCCATCTGTCAGTGATCGTCCGTATTGCAGTATTTTTCTGGCCTCGATCACAATGTCTCCACAATTTTATGTATGCATGCCATTGGTATTATAATAAAGAAGATACGATATACTAAAACAATTGACGTTGACATTTAAAAATTTTTTGGCAACTAAAACATCAAAATTGTTTTGAATTCATATTACTTTTACTTACTTCGTATTTACTCTTAAGATAATCGAGAGAAAAAAGAATTGTTGTAAAAAATGATATTTTTATATTTTTGTTATTTTTTTTCAATGGCAGACTAACGAGACAATATTGTTAAAATCAAAGAACTGTTAGCAAACGAGTTTAAAATTATGTAAATATAACATAATTAAATATATTACTGTATCTTAATTTGCAGGCAAATTATTAATAGTTTCCGCTTCAAATTTGTCAGCTTTAGTAAATAATTATAATGTGACGAAAAAAACTAATTAATATACTTAGATATGTTTATTTTTAATTAGGTAACAAAACTGTTTTATTTACGAGTATTTCAATGATGCAAATATTTAAAACATATAGTGTGCCTCTACTTTAAAGTGATGTAAAGGAAGTATAGTTTCCATAACTTTGTACAAGAAACTTTTCGAAAATATGTCAAACAGTCAAACAGGTTTCGAGATAGTTATCATCAAAATTAATAAATCTTCTTTAATTAGATTTGATTCACAGGCACACAAAAATAAAAAAAATATCCTGTACTTTAAATCAAGACCACGTTTTCTTATGTATTTTGATGTGCTGAAACCGATTCTGGTCATAAAAATTACGGCTATTGCGCCAGTTTTTAGCTACGGGATATTTTTAGATACAGATAGCGTAAAAATCACCTTCTTTAAAACAAAAAAATTACAATTTTATTGCATAAATCATCGTAATCTACGTTTCCATGGGTACTAAATATGATTTTGACATCAAAATAACCTTTTTTAGCAGTCACCAACTGTCAAACTGCAAATTGTAAAATTCCAAAATTTGTAAGAAAAGCTTCTTCTATGTGTAAAAGTAAACACTATCTACGTTTTTGAGGGTGCTAAATATGATTTTGACATCAAAATTGCCCCTTTGTCAGCTGTCAAACTGACAATTGTAATCAACTTCTAAATTCCAAAATTTAAAAAAAAAATTATTTGTAAAACTTTATCACTACCTACGTTTTTGAGGGTGCTCAACATGACATTAACGGTTATTGTCAAAGTACTATTGAAATCTACAGATATATAATTACGATAACCAAATCATGTTTATTAATTTCGAAAAAGAAATTAATGAACGATTTTTGCATGTCACTCAAACTATTTATCTAGAATTTTGATTGTGAGATTTGGCAGTTTGACAGTTGGCAGCTGCCAGAAACGTAATTTTGATTTCAAAATTGTATTTAGCAATCTCAAAAACGTTGATAGTGATATAGTTTTACACATAGAAGAAGCTTTTCTCACAAAATTTGGAATTTTACAATTTGCGGTTTGACAGTTGGCAGGTGCCAAAAAGCTATTTTGATGTCAAAATCATAATTAGTACTCTCGAAAACGATGGTAGTGATATAGTTTTACACACAGAAGAAGCTTCTCTTACAAATTTTGGAATTTACCAATTTGCGGTTTGACAGTTGGCAGCTGCCAGAATTTTGATTTCAAAATTATATTTAGCAATCTCGAAAACTTTGGTAGTGATATAGTTTTACACATAGAAGTAGTTTTCTCACAAATTTTGGAATTTTACAATTTGCGGTTTGACACTTGGCAGCTGCCAAAAAAGGCTGTTTTGATGTCAAAATCATGTTTAGTACCCATGGAAACGTAGATTACGATAATTTAGACAAAAAAAAATTGCCTTACAAAATTGTAATTTTTTTTGTTTAAAACGATGTTTACGCTATCTGTAGCTAAAAATGTCCCGTAGCTAAAAATTAACTGAAGAGCAGTAATTTTTATGGCCAGAATCGGTTGCAGCACATCAAAATACATTAGGAAACATGGTTTTGGTTTAAAATACATAATTTTTTTTTATATTTGTGTGCCTGTGTTTTAAACTTACAGCATACTAAACTAAATTAAATGCTGGAGATGTGTCCCTTTGATCGATTAACACTATTTAAAATGACAATGAAACTCTTTCTGAATGTCTTTAATGACAGTTTTCTGGCCTATTTCGTTTTTTTATAGTATTTTATATAACAAGTGGCTAAAATAGGGTTATTTTTTACAAGTGGGGCGTTTATAGTATGAGCCGAAAGCGAGTGTTATAAACTACACAAGTAACAAAAAAAATATTTCAGTTTCGAGTTATATACAAAATTTTTTGTATCGCTATTCGAAATTAGAAAACAGTATAATTTTGTAAAAATACGGTAAATTGACAAAGTTACCTTGTCCTAATGACTAAATTCTATTGCTATTTCGATAGAAACCAATAATAAAGTAACTAAATAGTGAACGTCACATTTGACACATTCTACTTTACAGTAATTATTATTTGGAACAAAATGAGTGATAGTGAGGAAGATTTAATTCCTGGTACTCCTCTGGAAATCAGGGAGCCAGCAATTGCTGTAACTTTAGATTTATTACCAGCGAAATCTAAAAAATTGTACGAAAAAGAATATGATTTATTTATGCACTGGTGTAAGCAGAAAACTGTGAGTAACATATCTGAGTCTGTTCTTTTGACTTATCTATCTGAAAAAGCAAAAACTTTAAAATGTTCAAGTCTCTGGTCCAAGTTTTCGATGCTTAAAGCAGTTTTGAATGTAAAGAATAATGTAGATGTATCCAATTATCAAAAAGTAAAAGCTTTTTTGAAAAGACAATCCACTGGGTATAGGACTAAGAAATCTAAGTTTTTGACAGAGCAGATATCGACGTTTTTTACTAGAAGCACCAGATGAAATGTTTTTAATGTTCAAAGTTGTATTAATAATGGACTTGGCTGGCGCTTATCATCGAGAGGAACTCTACAATATGACCATTGATGACATTGTAAGAAAACTCTTCATGCTGGTTGTTAAAGTACCTGATTTGAAGACCCACATTGAAAGGACTTTTACGGTAATTGGTGAGACAATTAATAGAATAAATCCACTAAATCCACGAAATATTTATGATAAATATGCAGCTATTCGCCCTACTCATGTGAATCACAAGGGGTTTTTCTTCAATATCGAGGAGAAAAATTTACGGTCTAACGAGTTGGTATTAACACATTTTTAAAAGTACACAAAGTCTAGAGGGTGGCCAAAAAAGATTTTTAAATTTACAACTTTTTGAACTGAATTTTCTAAACTTTTTCACACCTTGTATATTTTTGGACGATGTGATGTAGGATTGAAAATAAACATTTTTTGTACGTACATTCCTATGGATATTTGTGACCATTTTCAATTTATTGAACAATAACTGCCAAAACCAGCAATAGAAATTAATAATGAGGGTATTTTTCAAATACTTTAAGAGAAGGTATTATAATAAATGTTACATGATGCCCATAAAAGAATCACACCAGCAACATTCCAAAATTTAAAGGAAAGGATAATAAATGCTTTTAGAAGTATCATTCAAGCAATTTTATGAACAGTAGAAACCTCATTCTAAAGACGCATAGAAATATGTGTCAATCAAAATGGGCAACATATGGAGCACCTTTTATAATATGTTCTGAATTACAAGAAAAAAATATTTTTAATTTTATTGCTGAATTTTGCAGTTATTGTTCAATAAATCGAAAATGGTTACAAATAGCCATAGAGATGTACGTACAAAAAAGTTCGTTTTTCAATTCTACATCACATCGTCCAAAAATATACAGGGCGTTCATTTGAAAAAAAAATGAGAAAATTCAGTTCAAATAGTTGTAAATTTAAAAATTATTTTTGGCCACCCTATATACTTTTAGGAAGTGAAAATGGCTGAGTGTCATCGCACAGATGTCTCATAACTGGTACTAATATATTTTTTCTTAAAATCGATAATTGTGACTGTAGTGATTTTTTTAATATACACGTGTAAATGGCATAATTTCAACAAAAAAAAATCATTACATCCAAGTGGTTGGGAGAGAGTCAATAAGGAGTGGAAGGAAGCCACAAAGAGGTTTCAAAAAATGTTCTAATGTACATATGGTATTCCATTTAAAAAAATATTACTTGACCCTATAGAATCGTCTTGGCTCACCCTGTATGTTTGAAAATAAGTTTCGGTTATAGACTTTTTTGTCTAGTTTATTTATGTTTTTAAATCAAGTTGCTAGCTATCATGAGATTCGACATATTGAAGTCGGACACACTATTGCCCCACCCTGCGTATTATATCTAAAATCCTATTATTATTATTTAAAGTGTGATTTCTCTGCTCCAAATTTAGGAATTTTGCCTAATTACTTAGTGATTTAATTAGAGAACTACTACTATTTGGAATGTTAAAGTCACCCATAATTAAAATATTAGCATCTAGTATGCAATAACAGAGATGGAGACTTTTATCGCTCCAATACAGACAGTTACGTTTATCTACAGAACCATTCAAACAAATTCATACTGATCACTAAAACAAATATTTCTTGGTAAATTTAGGTTATAATTAAGTGACTATAGTAGGAAAGGATAAGGCGTAAGGACACAGTTATGTTATCGAGGACAACTAAAATTATTTCCAGATATAAAATTCTAATGTCTGTCATCTTTCAAAGTATTCTGAAAGGTGAACAGGAAGCCACTTAGGTTAGTATTGTGTTAATTATAAAAATTATTTATAGACTAATATATCTTGATAACAATGTCAACTTTGTCCCAGTTGGAGAGAGAAGAGACAACAAATTATACTAAACATTTAACTCCACTTCTAATTTAAATCATTTCTAATGTACCTAAATATTAACATAAATAAATTTCATTTTTATTTCTTGCTTCAATTACTTTCAATCGTCCACGATTTGTATAGAATTAAAAACATTTCAGTCGAAACTCAAATTGAATGGTTAAATAAATAATGCATGTAGACCAAGCAGGCGTGGTAAGTAGAGTGTGAGCATGTCTATCTAAGACAAGTGGTACTCGTGACTTACACCTTCATCGATAAATCGAACTTTATCGAGATCATTCTCTTCTTGCTCGATACCACTGAATTCTAAATAAATATATTGCCTAGTTTTTTAGAATCCTGTGTAATTTATATCACTTTCTTGAACTTTGCAAAAACCAAAACAATGACCTTATCGTTGACCTTTCTAATGAAAAATCCATAGACAATATAGCAACTGACCTATAAATCTTGGAACTTGAACCATATTCAGTTTAAAAGCAAAATTGTTGCATAAGTAATCGGTAATTTATATTACTTTAATTGATAGTTTTTTGAATATTAATATATATATTTTTTTGGTTTGCGGATTAACCAGGATAATAAGGTAATGAGAGTTAAAACAAATTCATCAAAACTATAATTTATGTGCTATTATTATTATTCTAAACCATAGAAACTTCAGTAGACAATAATGAATAATGACACTAAAGTTGGCCCGTTGTAATGCACTTTACCGAGTGGAGATAAGAGGCGAACGTATCACATTCCCCGAGAACTACGCATTTCAATAGGTTTTCAGCGATCAGTAGATTATCTTGCCTTGTCGCCAGGCACAGTAATCGGTGACCTCTAAGTGCGTTACTGCATTCCAGGTTATAGATACTTTTATTAGTTTTACTGTGTTTTTATTGATTGCTTCATTTATTGTTTGTTTGTTTCTTAATGTGGTGTGATGGAAGCGCAAAGAAAGAGGCAGATCACGTTTGTTGTTACAAAAGTTGTAAAATAAAAGGTATACTAGAATATTGGAACATTTTCTTCTTTTCCTCGTAATCCTGAAAAGTAAGTAACTTTATCTGTGCAAAATAAAAAAATACAAATTTGTTATTTACACTAGTCTTAATAATTATTGTTAAAGGGATTAATCGATGATTAAAAAAATCCTTATGTATGGAAATCATATCTTTGCACTATCCTATGCGTTTTCTAATGTTACACAGAAAAAATGCACACGTTGTTTTTAGTAAATATTAGGGAGAATGCAAAACAAAATTTGTACTAAATTTAATTATTACAAAGAACATCCATATTTTGTTTACATACGAAAAAAATTAATATTTTTTCCATTTCCATTTTCTTTATATTTTAATCTATTTTACTTCCACACCACGTCATGTGAATATAAGTGTTTATCGACATTTTTTTTTAAAATATCGAAAAAATGTGCTTTAAGAAAAAATACGTATGTTTTACATTCTTAAATTTATTGACAGAAATTTTAAAACTGGCAAAGAAAACACAAAATTAATGATTTGGAGACAAGAATAAAGCATTTTGTTTTTATTTGTACCTATCTATTTTATTTTGTAACCTAAAAAATTTTTAGCATTCATTATTCAATTATTAGTAATAAAATATTTCGTCTATTGTGTATTTTGTTTCGATTTTCTAGATAATCTACAGATTTTTTATTTTAATTGTCAAAAAATAAAATATATACACTTGGCTGTAAAATTGCACAATCAGCAGAAAATACTATATAAGGATTAATAATGATGCAAGTGAACATTGACAGAAATAAACAACTGTTGATGGACATGATATAAGCGTTATATCTCTGTAAGTTACATCATGCCCCTCACCGACGCCCGTCAATTTATTAAAACTGGCCGGCTTTAAAATGACACCAAGGGCCTACCCTACAGACTAATAATAAATGATTAGCATGCATTTATGTATTGAACCTTTAACCATTAGTACATTAAAGGTCAAAAATTTGATCAAAGTCAATCCCTGTTCTCGATATCCTCATTTAAAATTTAAATTTAGTTTTTTGCTCGTTTCAAATATTGCAATTTGTAACGGAAATCCTATTCAACATCAATAATTAAATTATCTATTAATTAAAACTTGTCCCAATTAGTCATTATTGAAAAACACCTTTTTTATAATAACAGAGTATCAAGTAACTTACATTTTGTTACACACATTCGTAACATAAATGATTGACACTTTCAACTGGTACTTTAGATACTCTTAATATTATTCGAGGAAGTGTTAAACGAGTTTTTTCTTTTAACTTTTTTACCCTGATTAGTTGCAACTGGTATCTATTTTCTAATCAGTCAAATCTATTTCTTCTAGGTACGAAAAATTAATTGATTTATTTATTGTTATTAGCATTAAAATGAAGTATTGTAAGTAGGGAGTCTATCAGATTCATTAGACTTTAAGTTTCGTGAGTTTGATGGATTGACGGGGGTATTTTCGGCAATGTTTCGTTATTCCTTTATCTTATGTACTCTATTGAGCATGGTTGTGTTTTCGATCACATCGTTTTTTTATTTTAAACCATCTGAATCCATCACTTGTCACGTGATTCCATCTATGAAGGAAATAAAACATCCAAATCCAATAATACCTATGTATTTTGAGTACTGCTTTGTATCACCTTAAAAAACTTAGCTATTTTTTTTTTAAGTTATGACACTCTGAGTGTCTGTGTTAAAATTTCACATAAATCTGCATTTTTTTTTAAATTAAAATCAGTTCAACACAGTTATTGAATGTAAAAAGTCCTGTAATATTGTAAAATTGGATATAAACTATGTAAATCAAACAAAACAATAATTTGTATACTAATTGCTTAGAGAGGCGACGATCAACATTGTCGTTAATGTTATACAACTTATTCCATTAATTCAGTCTAAATCTGCTAGACAAGATTATTAATTGTCTGCAGGTGCGAGGAGTGGGAGGCACACGACCAAAGACCGCTAGAAATATTAATTAATAATCATTAAAATTGATGGCGGATATTTATGAGCCTAAACATTTCTATAAACTTTATAACTACATCTTTAACAGATGAGTTATTTATGTTTAATTTTATTCAAATAACTTGTTCCTTTTTTTAAGACAGAACTATTTCTTCTTATGAAAAAATTTGTTTGCTATGAGCCTATTAACTTAATTTGGTGACGATTAAAGTTATGCTCTAAATTGCCAGAGAACAAATATTTTCCAATAAATTAAATTCATTATCTGTGACGATTGTTTTGATTTTTGGAATTATCCTTTAAATTCTAATAAGACTTTACGTACTTCCATTAGAGTGATGAAAATTATTTAAATATTCTATGGTATGATTCCTTAATCTGATTTTATAGAAATGTCTATGTAGGTACTTATTTTTGACATAAAAATACAAAATAAGATTTACGTCGCATAAATATATTATAAAAATCTACTGTTTGTTATTGTCATAATTTTGATTCCTTCAGAAGTGTAGTGCAGCAGGTGGATTTCAGGGAAGCTGCTGTAATTTCAAACACTTGGTCTCCACACAGTGAAAGGAATTTAACTTGCAACTAGATAAAATTATTTTTGGTTAATCGATTAGGACCATCATAATAAATGTATGAAAAATTATGTATTGACTTTATATAAGTAAGAAATTATTAAAAATTTAGTGGAATGGTCATTAGAATGCATTTTCTGATAATTAAATAAATAGACATACATTCTCTAAAGCTTATAAAACTAGTTTTACTCCAAGGAATATGCATCACGTTTCTTGTCGTGTTTTGTAAGTAACTTTTTTTTGTGCGATATCAAAATCTTCTGTGGTCTTTGTTTTTGGATTTGAGCGTCTTTGGCTAATACGCTCATTGGAATTTACTGACTGTAATCTACAGAGCAAAATAAATACTTATATGCATACGGTACCATGTTTATCTACAAATAGTTTTACAGTTTCCTTAGTAAATGCATCAATTCTTATTAAGTATTCATCAATTCCTGTAATTAATTGGGGCTCATCGAACTTATTTTCCGTATTAGAAGTTCCTCGGTATGTACCACTTTGACAATTATGGAACCCATTCATCAAACTCGGGTTTGTATTTCTTGCTTCCTCTCCTGAATACATTTTTTAACATCAGAGTGTTGTAGAACCAAAATTCTACAAAAAATTTACTTATCTCGAAAAACAATATTACCAAAAAATCACCCAGATCACGTAGAAGGCCTCAGGCACTGGAAACATTCAAAAAAATGCACGAGACCGAAATTACATGGGTTCAAAATATCACATACCACACCACTTTTTCTTAGCAAATTAGATAAGGAATAAAAAACCATATTCAAAACTTCAAACCGCAATTTTTTATCTCAATTCTCCGATGTTTATAAGCCGAAATAGTAAAATTAATTTTCATTCAAAAACCGCTCCGCAGGATAAGCGTGATGGCAAGCGCCGCGTTGCACTTACAAACATTAAAGTAACCAATACTCATAAAGACGTTCATAAACAATAATTAGAAACCGGTCTGAACGATTTCATTGCAATCTGAGAGGCCCTACAAAATTTTAATTTCAGTGGTCGACAGAAGCAAATAATTTATCAGATGCCAAAGCCATCATAAAATAGTGAAAGCTAAAGTTCTGCAGTTGTATCATACAAATTTTAAAAGATACCTAAAAATTAATTTTTACAAAGTCAAACAAATAACAATTAATATCAAAGTAAAATAGTTTAAGACAAAATAATAAAAATAATTTCAGGCAACAATCATTGTTTCCATAGCGCTTCATTAACCGCTAGATTATTTTATACGAGACTTAAACTTGTAAAATTTGAGTTTGTGTACCAAATTCAGTGTAGCAGACCATTCAGATAGACAAGCCATATCGAGAGCTTTTGGCATATCGGGAGCTTTCTACCACTCCACATTGAAGAGCAAGCTACGTGGTACTGAATTCATTTTTAAATATAATTTTTCACTTTTTGCATTCATACAAACTTGATGTCCTTCCGCAAACGACAAATAACTAACTTAAAACCGGGTGTCAACCCCATTATTAAACACCAACTGAGCTAGAGCCCTTAGGACAGTCCTTCGTTGACCGTTTCACAGATAATAGATCTCACACGGTCCCCAGAAGTGATAAAGTAGCCACTAAGAAATTTCTCCACGCACAAGGCTGGGTTATTTTTGACACGACACGACACGAGGGCGGCGTCCACCACCTATTAATTCTAAATCAATCACCGCAGAGAACCAAAAGCACTTCTTCGACAGCTTTTATCATCTGTGGATTTTAGCTTTAGGTTGTCTAAAAATAAAAAAATTAAACGTTTATGCAAAAGAACATCATCGTCTGAGATCTCCGAGGACAAGGTAACGAAGTGATTTACGTACTTGGAGAATTATTTTTCAAAACTATTTTTTCGCGAGGCTAGGTTTGTTAAGATAAATACTCGAACCTCAGTTTTATATTAAAAAATCTAACTTGTTTTAAACTTAAATTATAATAATAAACATCTGTTTGATCCTCTCCTTACCTTGCGCGACCTTTTAGGCTTTAGGCAAGTAGTATACGAGTTGTAGGTCAACCTGCCGTCCAGTCTGTTGAATTTCAACAATTTTTCAAACATTTTTTTTAAAGTGTTTTGTGATTGTGAATTTTACGTTCATCTAAAGAACTCCCTGTTCAATTTTATGTTCAGTCCTAACGATTTGACAAATAAATTTTACACTTCCACAAACCACCTGATCTCACTAGTAAAATTCAATTTTGTAAGGAATCCTCTGTTCAAATTATTTCTTAGCCTTCAGCGACTTTGAAAAAAATAAATTTCATAGTTCTAAAAGCATTTACAGGGAAGTAAAAATATATTTTTGCACAGACTCTCCCGTTCAATTTTCTTTTTACATAAAAGCTGACTGAAAAAATTTTCTCAGTATTCCATAAGTGATTTTAAGGTTAAAAAAAAAAACAAATTGCCAGGGACCCCTGTGCAAATTTTTTAAGCCCTAGTAAATAAATAAAAAGCATGAGCTGCTTGATTAAAACCTTCAGCTACAAAGTCTGAGGTAGAAACAAGTCCCTCAAGCCAGGACCGCCGAAGAGAATTTGCTGAAGTTTTGCTCTGATAGCATAGCCAAAGGCACACAGAAAATGCAACGAGGCTAAGAACAGGCTACCTTACCTCTCCGTATAAATAAAATCTACTTTGAGAAAATTCCATTCCTACGATCAAATATCAAGGCAACAAAACTAAAATTATTTTCGTGGCAGGAAGCCACGTGGCGCTCAACTTAATAGAAAAATAATAACCCAGCTAGGGAGAAATCAAAGAAACAGGTCTTCGAAACAATTTGTGACAAGGGGAACTTTGAGTTCCTGAGGATTGCAGGTCTAGTATTTAGGCTTCATGAAGAATATCTTTCAGAAATTAAGCCCAAGCATCAACAACTCAGGGCATGTTTACTTTTTGAGCTATTTCACCATGATTATGTGGTGATAAGGATTTGCGACCGATAAGCGGGCTACTTCTATAAGGAGTAATTTCGTGTACGTCACGTCTCATTTGACCATACTTCATTATTTGCAAATGTGTCCAGCTAGAATTATGATCATCTACCGTGCGCCGTAGAGATTCATGATTTTACACCATCCTCGTCAGTTCAGATCTACCAAGTACAGATCGCACGTCTCTCTACGCAGATGGTGGTATCATCTGCGTAGAGACCAGATCAACTCAAGCAAGACGGTTCAGCAGATATCTTCAGGAAGCAGCATCCATCGAGCACTGACATGGGAAGCGAACTCCAAAAACATCGTCAAGAAGACCAAGTTGACACGAGCAAAGATCTACCCCATGGTGAGCAAACAGAGCCAGCTCGACCTAAGGAACAAGCTCACGATAATCAGGACCACCGCAGCAGATGTACGCCTGCATAGCCTGGGAATAAATTCCAAAACGCACCAAACCATGGAAAATGGATCACCATAGTTTGTCCTAAATGTCGACATTTTTAGGGACCTTGACTATACGCCGGTTATGAAGATAGTCCAGGACCGAGCTAGGACTCCTTGAACATTCTAACTAGCTAGCACAAGTAACAAATATATTATTGCCAGGCAAATTTTCATAGTGATACCATATACAGGATGATTCAATTCAGGTGAATCAAACTTCACTAAGTGATAGATCAGCAAAAGATAAATGAAGTTAGTCTGATATTTCGGTTTAAACAGGCGACACGTAAGGAAGTTATAGGTATTTAATGCAAGGGATTATTTCAAGTCGTAATGGGTGTATTCTTTACCCAAAATTTTTCATTTACACTCTTTTAGAAATTATAATTTTAGAGTCTCATTCTACAATAAAAAATACACAAAAAGTTACATTTGAAAAAACCCGCCAGATTCTATAGTTTACGAACAATTTGCGATTTGAAAGATAAAATACACTGTTCAAATTTCATGTTCCGTTTTCTACACTTCTACTTCTGACCTAAAATTATATTTAATACTTTTATATTTACTAACAGTGAATACAAATAAAAAATTTCGTTGAAATATCTTAACACTTTTATCTGAATTTTATTAGGCCTGCCCTTACCGAAAATTGGGAGAAGAGAAATATTGGCCATCTAATTAAAATGCGACGGTAATAATAATGACATAAAAGATATTTCCCATCCAATATACTAAATAGTTTATGATAATGACGCGAACTATAACATATACTTAAGATAAAACTATAACTAATTTGGCATAATATTTAAAAATATATATAGAACCAAATCATTAATTTAGACAAGATTAAATTAATAAATAAAGTAGTAATCAGTTCTTAACAGGATTTCCGTTACTAATTTGGAAATAAAAAATACTATCGATCAACCACCTATTTAAAATTTAAATATAGCAGACACTAAATCATTGGATTGTTAAAACTGATGTATCAGGAGAGCCACTTAATGAAGTAAAAGATACACCTGTATTTTTAGTAAATCTCATAATACTATTTGATATTTCTGGTCACTAATAATTTGATTTTAATTGTCAATATTCAGGTCAAAAAATTACCAAATATAGAGTAATTTTTGGCATATTTTCTTTTTGAATATTATACAGGGTGTCCCAAAATAAAGTGAAAACTTCTTGAGGGCAGATTCCTAATCAACATATGAGGATTGTCGTAAAGCCGAGAACGGCCTCACAGTGCGGCTAGACCTCCCCAAAGGAGGACACTAAAAGCGATTTTATTTTTTTTACAGAAAGTGCTCAAAGCTATCGGAATATAATTTGGGCAGGACTTTGTACTTGTGGAAGGTCTTAGTTTGAACGTATTTTTATTTTTCCACTTATTTTTGAATGAATTAATTAATAACCCCTAATGAATTTTGCCGGAATTTTTAAACTGACGAATATTTTAAAAAAATAAAAACATATTTACATATGGCTTTCACATGAATTTTAGTATTTTCATCTCTCTTGAAAACTTATCGTAAATCTGACTAGTTTTGAATAAAAAAAACATTTCTAACCCCTTGCTTGATAACCTTTTCTGTTAAATTGAAAACAGATTTTGATGCAAAAAAAAAGTAGCCGTGTCACTACTTTTTTGACAACTAAATTGTAACCATAAGCTTTCAACACATATTTAATTAAATTAGAATTGTTCAGTAGCAAAAAATGGCTAATAATCAGTAGGTTTCACCAATCAAGAATTGTCAAATATTCATTTAATTTATGGAAAATCCAGATATAACGCTTTAGCTTTTCGAAGGTTGTACGTTCAAAGGTATCAAAATGGGCGACATCCAAGTGTTAATTTTAACATTTCTACATCACCAGAAGATTACTAAACAGGAGAATTTGAACTAAGAAACAAGGGGTCGAAGAAGATGTTTTACTGCAAGTTTAAAACGAGTGGCATTTTATTTTAATGAAGCCAAATCTTTGGTTTGGAGAATTTTAAAGAGAGAAGGTCTTCATCCATATCATTACCAAAAGGTACATGAATTATTTTCAGAAGATCATCCAAGGCGTATAACATTTTGTTTGCGTATGTCAAAAGAAAATCAAGTAAATCCAAATTTGCAGAATATAATTTTATTCACGGCTGAAGCAACATTCACTCTAAAGGAACTTTTAGTCAGCATAACATGCACGAAGACCTATAAGTACAAAGTCCTTCCCAAATTATATTCCGCTTGCTTTAGTTACTTTTGAGGAAAGATACTCATTTGCTTTTTGGCATGCGGAAAGACCATAAAGCGAGATACTCCACAGTTTAAAGAAATTCAATAATTTCAAAGCGCGAAAACTTGCTTAAGTCAAATAGAACTTCCTGTATTTTTCTACATAAAGTTATGCATAATTAAATTCCTTTTTTTCTGATATCAGCATTGTGCGGGTTTAAATTACAACTTTTTGAAATATTTGCGATTGACTTAGGAATTCAAGAATTCTTAGTAAAAATTTTATCAAATTAGCCATGATTAGAAACAATCAGTAATGTCAGTCATTCTCTTACGTCAAAAAATGCCACCGCGTTTAAATTACATCCACGAAGACTTTTTGAATTTGTTTATTATTTATGGAGAATGTGATAAAGTAATATCAAGGACTTGTACATTTGCTACTTGATATCCACAAAAACGGAAACCGTCACCAAACACTGTAAAACGCATAATGGATATTTTTAAAAACTATGGCTCTGTCAAGGCAAGAATTTAAAAGCAGAAACGTAGAAATAGCAATTCTGTGATATTTTCATGCACTTCCTATGATGTCATTAAGACAAGCTGCTCTGGAATCGGGACTATGCAATGATTCAGTTCACATAATCTGATTTAAATATAAATTTCACCCATTTTCGTTCCAAATGATTCAACGATTAAAAGAAACAGATTTCCTAAGAGAAAATTTTTGTGAATTTATTCTAATAAGGCGACGATTCTTATTTGGGAAATATTATATTTTCAGATGAAGCTAAATTTACCAAATATGGACTTTTTAATCGACACAATTCGCATTATTGGAGTGACTCGAATCCTCATGTGTTCAGGGAGCGAAATTTTCAAGAAAGTTGGCAGTTTAATGTTTACCATAGGAAACGATAGAGCGGTAGCATTAGAATTTTATCAGGGAAATTCAAACAGTAAGTTTTAAAGATTTCTTCTTCTGCTAATGTGTATAGTTAATTTTTTTTGTTTTTGTTTTTTTTCTAGGTGAAAGATATCTAAATATTTTACAAAATTCAAATAAGAACTATTTAGAAAATTTACGTCTCACCGAACATAGAAACATTTGTTATGTGCTCCCCCACATAACGTGTATTGAATAAATAATTTTTTACAAGAAACTTTTTTCCGATCGCCAATAATGGACCTTCCCTATGACATCCTCGCTCCCCCGATTTATCAATTTTAGATTATTTTATTTGAGGAATTATTAAAAATAAAGTTTATGAGAGCCCATTAACAACTATTAAAGATTATATGCAGAGAGTAAGAAATGTAATTCAAAACTTATCATAGGATTCAATTAGAAGAGCTACCTATGACGAACTAATCCGAAAGTGCAAAAAATGTGTGGAGGTTCGAGAGCGGAATTTTGAACAATTATTAAATTAAAATGGAATCATGTTTTCAGTTGATTTATCTTAGCTAATTTAGTTTATGCAAAGTGTTTAGTGTTATTTTCCATGTTTGTGAATATTTAATAACAAATGTACTACAAGTTGTTGATATTACTTTATCACATTCTCAATAAATAATAAACAAATTCAAAAAGTCTTCGTGGGTGTAATTTAAATGCGGTGGCATTTTTTGGCATAAGATAATAACTGACATTACTGATTTTTCTTAATCATGGTTAATTTGATAAAATTTTTACTAAAAATTCTTGAATTTCTAAGAAAGTCGCAAATATTTCAAAAAGTTGTAACTTAAACACCCAAAAAATGAATTTAATTTTACATAACTTGATGTAAAAAAATACAGGATGTTCCATTTGACTTAAGCAAGTTTTCGCGGTTTGAGGTTTACAAAATGTAACGTGAAGAATGGAACACTTGGTATACTATTATTGAATTTCTTTAAACTGTAGAGCGTAGTTCACCTTATGGTCTTTCCGCATGCCAAAAAGCAAATGAGTATCTTTTACACGAAGAAAGTTACATATATATAGATATATATTGTATCTTATACTGTTTTTTATTTATGTCAATTTTATACTGCCAGCATCTGCCAGATTAGCCATGAATGAAAAACACTTAATTTGACACATGCCTTACAGAGTAATTTAATAAATTTAAAAAGTACGTAATAATTTATTTTACAACTACTATTATACACACAATACCAAATAAAATGTTACCCTTGGAAGAGTTCCTGTTATTTTTTATAAATATCGTATCGCTCTGATGAAGTAAACGTTTTCTCAAATAATATGACATACAAAACCACGCGGTTTCCTTTTTTGAATTTATTGAATTATTTTGTACATGTATCAAATTAATTGTTTTCATCCATGGCGAACCTGATCACCATGCAGATGCTGGTAGTATAAAATTTGCAATAAATAAAAAACAGTAACAGATAAGATAAAACGTATCTATATATTTGATACCATAAAAAAAAACACAGATTTCAAAAATGTACAAAAATTTAGGGTGTTCCATTTAAAAAAAATGTAAGTTTGGTTTGTCCCGCTTTTATGGGACCACCTGTATATTCTTTATAGAGATTCTAAAATACTTCATTTGATTCACAACAGCTTTTATTTAAAACATTTTGTTATAACTCGAAAAATAAACATAACATAGGGGTGGGCCTTTTCGTTGGATAACCATGAGCATAAATTCCATGGTCCGTATTTGAGAAAAATATAGAAAATATTAATTTCACAAATAACATTAAAGATGATTCACATTTTTGTTGTAATTATAAAGAATTATGAATCTGCAATGATAAATAATAATTGCTTGATGGAACGCACCTCTTGTGAAAGTAGAGTGTAGCTAAATGTCATCACTCATCGGCAAACTATGTACGTCTTATTCGTTTACGGTAGCCTACCTATTATTATGTTATATGTCTCTGGTTATATACGAATATATCATACACCTATAAATACAAAATTATATTGCAAACTTATTAAACTGCAGTATATTACGGAGCGTTTTACTAATTTTAGTAATCAAGTTAAAGACATGTAAAAACTATTTCATGTTTTGTTAATACACAGTAATAATTGCTTCCTAGCTTGCGGGAAGGAATTTACAAAATGATATGAAATTATGCAAACATGAGCTCTAATAATAAAATTACTTTTAATAATTGTTGATATTTATATAGAAAGGAAAGCACAGTCATTTTAATAACATTAAATATTGATTTCCAACGATTAGATTAAAATTTAACGTTGCCTGTACAATTTGATTTTAGTAGTAAAATTGTAAAAAATGGATTCATTTCTTTATAAATTTCTTTCCGAAACCCCAATATCTAGTTCCTCGAACGTAGGTATACGCTTTCAGTTTATTATTAGCATCCTAAGAGACAAATATTATACTCAGATCTGTGAAATAGATATTTTTCGTGGGGAATTTGTTTAAAATTCATTTGAAAGTATATATGTCCAAAGACCTCAATATTGAGATTTCAAAAAAAGTTAAAAGCAAATGAATCCATTTTTTTACAACTTTACTGCTAAAATAAATTTGTGCAAGCAACTTTAAATTTTAATTTAACTACGGGAAATCCATATTTAATGTTAATAAAATGACTGTAATTTCAATTCTAAAAAAATATTCTGGGCTTAGTGCTTCGTTGTTACACACATATTTTTTTAAATTTATTTCCGCTATTACTATTATGTACATCATCATAATTACAGTTAAAGTCATAACTGAGTCCACCTTATTCCCCGTGCATTTTGCTAAATCTTTTTACGGCTTTTAGGTCTATCTACGCGGTTATATTAAAACTGTACAGGGTGGGCAACTTTCGATGTTTGTATATGGTAACTCGGTAACTGTAAGAGATTACTTTTTTTCGTTTTTTTATATTTATTCCAAGTAGCGTGTCCCATCTGTTTATCCGTTTGTCAATAAATTGCATATTAATAATTTTGTTTCGTTCATAATTACACCCTATTTAATCATAAAAGTGAATATGTCTTACGAAAGTTATGAGAAATATGATATGCAAAAATGCTATATTCAAAGTAATAACAATTGCATCCGAAATATATTTCAATCACTAGCCAGAAAGAAGACAACCTAATAAAGCTATTTTTAAGAGGTTAAAAGAAAATTTCATCAATTGTGGATCCTTAAACAATCCAAGACCAATAAATTACAACATTGAAGATGCTGAAGATACTTCTATAACTGTAATTGAAATAGTGGTTACAAATCCTTCAATTTCGAATCGTCAAATTGAAGCTGATTCTGGGATTTCAAGACGTCGAGCATTGGGTATTTTGAAGACATACAAATTCAGGCCTTATACAATAACATCACCTGCAACCATCTGATCTTCAGCGACGATTGAAGTTTTGCATATGATATCGCTATTCTTATCTAGGAACGTAGTTTGGACAGATGAAGCCTACATTAGCAGTGCAGGAATTTTCAACAAACATAACGAGCACTATTGGTCTGATATGAACCCTCACCGTACCGTTGACGTGCTATCACAGAACGCTTTGGTTTTAGTATTTGGTGTGATCTACGTAGTAATCGTGTTTAACATATCACATATATCAAGAAAACGGTACTACGAAATCTTAAACCAGCAAATTATTAAGGAATTTCTGGACAATCTACCATTAATCGAGACAAGATAGTGACAACCTCATAATATCAGGACCATTTTAGAAGTATTAAATACTAATTTTGAAAATAACTGGATGGGAAGTAACGGACCAGCGAGTTGGCCACCACGATCACAGACTTAACGCCACTGGATTTTTTCTTTTGATATTAGTTGATTCGTACTTGAAAATATTAATTATTCTTTTTTATTTTAGAATACGTTAATTTGTTCAACATACCTACAGAAATGAGTAGTAGGTATATGCCGATTCTGTTGCAATTTGGCGCAATGCAATTTCTTATGGGACCACGTCGAACATTTTTATGGTTACGGAGGGGAGTGGTTAAGTACATTCCTATTGGGTGGGGTTAGCTGGGATGTTCCTAGATTTCAGATCCTATGGGTTAGGTTCTGGGGGTGATGTGAGCTGGGGGTGGGGATCTAACGTTTATTGTGGGCCTTATATAAGAAAGCGGGTGGTGAAGAGTAATGGATAAGCAGAATATGTCTGCTGATAGGTGTAGTGTAAGAGCTAACAAATTTAAAAGATTAAAGATGGCTGTCGTATTCTTGATTTAGGTCTATCAACCCGCACTAATATTTCTAGGTATTTTTAATAAAATTCCAGTTTTTTCTGGGAAATAGTGTTTGGAGAAATTCCTGGAAAGTTTCATATTCCCCGGAAAATTTCCACAGGTGTGAGGGTTCATACGTGTGAGGGTTAATACCTACTACAGGTAATAAATTATTAATTTTCTTATTAGAATGAGCAGGACGATTATAAGTAACTTTTAATTCAGTCATTATATTTGTTATCATCCATAAGGCCGGCTAATTTGAGTCTTTATGTTTTATACTCTTCATAAATATCTGATTATCAGACAAAAACTGGTACAAGACACCGGTGAGACCAAATAAAACATATAGGTCACAAAGGCTTTTATATTTTAAATCATATACAGTACATTTTGCTGTACAGCTACCAGTGCAGATATAATTTAAACATTTTTTGTTTAGATAAAGAATATTTGATGTAATGAGTACGTACGCCATTACATAATTATAGTATTTTTATAGTAAGCTCTTTACAGTTATACTGCACAAGTGTGGTACTCAATTATATAATTGTTATAAACGCCTTAATTAATGTTGTTCACTGCGCACATCAGTTGTAAAATATTCATTTATAAGGCGTAGTTTGGCCCAGAGCAAATCGTACTTAACCTTAATTTACAATGAAACGATATCCAAAAATTAACCTAGTTTATAAGAAAAATGAAAAGCAAAATATAAAATCATTGAAAATAACATTAGAACAGTAGTAGAAATGGATTAAAAAACTAATTTTAATATTTTGTACGCGGAAAACTTCTTTAAAATCTATAAAATGAGCATCTAAATGTTGAGCCAAAAAAAAGTGAAATACGAACCATTTCGTGAGTATATTTTTATGAACGTTTTTTTCTCAGTAAATGAGACTAACTAGCATTTAGGACATACTCTAAATAAAACAGCAGAAAAATAAACACTAAGTTTTGAAAGTAGTATACTAGTGACTATAGCTTTTACTGTTAGCTGGTATTGATGACATCAAAGGACCGTGATGAAATCAGTAAAATACCGAATTGATAAACCACTAGCATATTTTAATAAATGGATCATTCTCAGCTGGTGCGTTTTCCAACTTAAAAGAATCCAAATGTATACCTGTATACTGTATATAAACACAGAAGTCCCAAAACGGACGTTAGAGCTATATGCAGATCAAGACGAATTACTAACATTTTTGAAGCTTCATTCTCCATAAGACTGACCATTTATTTAAAGCATTTTAACTTGATAGCAAACGTCCTAAACGGTTTTGATACGGTAGATCACAATCTGTATCTCACGATCATAAATTTAGAAGAAATTCAGATACGAGAGGCACAATAAAAGTAGGCGGTCTCATATATACAAAATCGCTCGCAAACCACTGTTGTAGATGATACTAAAGCCAAAACAAAAAAAAATACGTCTGGGAGTACCCCAAGGCCCAATTCTAGGATCCACGTTTTTACAATTTTTATTAACGATATATCCATGACATGTATCACTTCAAGTCAACTTCTTTATACAGATGACACAAATATGCTAATGTTTCACAACTGTGTTGAAAAAATTGTCATAAATAGTAACAATACATCACAGAAAATGTGTCACTATTGTAACAAAATGGATTAAACTTAAATATAAATAAAATATGGTATATGCGTTTTTGCCAAAAAATTTTGCGATTGATTACAATCTATAACTGAAGATCTTAGACAAATCCATCTCCAGTATAATTATTACTAAATTCTTAAGTGCTGCCCTAGATCAGAAAATTACGTGACGAACACATTATTATAAGTATGATTTATTCAAGTTTGAACCCTATCTGCTATATAATAAGGTATATAAGAGATACTGGATAAGCATTTTAAAAACTCTTTATTATAGATTAGTTTAAACTCAACTACAATAGGTACCCATTTTCTGGGGCAATTCTTCATATTTCACTAGGACATTTCAGGGTAAAAAGAGAGTAAGACCTATGTGTAAGACCCACGCTTTAATCAGTTGTAAAATGACTTCAAACATTTACAAATACTTACTTTACCGAGTCTATATATCTACCAGTAACAATAATTAATATGTTTATTAAAGTGAGCAAATTTCAATTCATCAAAAATAGTGATATTCATACACCACATTACATAAGAAAAGGGATAATCTATATCAACCATATTCCCGACTTGCACTGGAAGAAAATTCTCCAAAACATATTGGTATCAAGTGTGTTAATAAAATAAATCAATTTATCGATAGTAGTAGTAGTAGTAGCAACATGGAATTTAAGAGTAAAATAATATTTAAATTTTGATGTAACAAAACATTTTATGATTTAGATGAATTTCTTAACTGTTAAGTTACTAGTTATTTTAAATGGTAAAATATGTTTATACAAATTTAAGTTCATGTACAGAGAAATCCAAAGTGAAGATAACTTTTCAAGAAAAGAGTGTGTAAAACCCTGTTTGATATTATAAAAATTTCAACAGTTAACTATGCCTAATAAGGGGTATTATAAATTACGTATCCCTATAATTGTTAAAATGTGGTTGAGCATGTGCTTCTAAAGATCACAAAATAAAAAATTATACCTTACATACATTTTACAATTTGCCCATTCCTCGAAAAAATCGTATCCTTAAATTACAGTGCAATTATCCTGGTGTAAAAATTCGTATCTTTGACTTATAGCCAAATTTAATGATTTTAAGTGGACGTGACATTTTTAAGCAAAAACGCTCCCTTAAAGTTTTACATTTATATAGTTTATATAGAATTGAAATTCCCACTCTTGAAAACCTTCGTTCGAGTCATCAGTAATGGAATTAAATACTCATTTCGCAGTTTATTTAAATAACCGAATACTTAAAATTTTGTATATACCATTATTGTTATTCTTTTTATGCATTTCTTCGCACCTTCCTTGGTAATAATCCATTGTCCTATAAATTATTTAAAAAAAAAGTTAAAGAAACTTGTACGCCAAAAGGATTAATCAGGGGTTGGATTTTGAAAAAATGTTTTTGCCTACACAAAAAAATGTCTCACACTTAAAAATATAAACCTAAAACATATGGCACTGTGTAACGTGAGGAACTTCTTCAGATGATATTTTGTAGCAAAATCTAATATTTTATATACGTTTTAACAATCACACTATACGAAGGTCAGCCCTATACATTATTTTTATACAACATAGATCCACATTTTATACAAATTCTTGATATAAGGCCTTAAAATGTCAAAAGATAATAAATTACAGCTTTAAGAATATCTTAAAATGGTTATAGTGAAATGATTTAAAAATAAACGAGTCGAGTACATGATGCTGATGATATTTGACAAGTTAAAAACCGGATCCATCAAGCCCAGATGGATCTGTACAATTAATTCGTTTTTAATATCTTATATGATACGATTGGTCTATATTAAATTTTTGTACCAATTTTTAATAAAATAATGTGTGTTTTTCAAATACAGTTATTTAAAAAATATATATATTAATGCATTTACTGGACTGGTGAAGCATCGTTTCCATCAAAGCTAATTTTTTTATTTTAGCTGATATAAGGGGATATTACTTCGTTTAATGAAGTTGATTTGAAATTAATTTCTACTAGAAGATAAAACCTTTTTTTTTGGTTAATTACAAATGAATCAGTTAGTTAACTGATATCGAACTTTTTATGTTGAGCTATATCCCCAGAATCTATATGGCGTGTATAATTTAGAAAACACTTAACTTTATGTGTGGAATTAACGCATAAATCATGTGGAAATGATTAAATTTTACACAGTTTGTCAGATATAAATAATACAGATTCCTTTAAGTAGTGTTCTACACAACGAATAAACTATTTGAGAATTCTTACACTAGGACTATAAAGAATATAAGTTAACTCCCCAATCAATTACCTCCTACAAATAAATAAATAATTTAAATAACCAATAATTATCATTTCATTCGTTACCAATAAATTATTTATGCTTCATTGACGTGGGTACTTTTCATTTGAGAGATATTTATCAAGTGCTGATTAAAATATTTTATTTTACACGTGCTATAGAAATGCCAACCTGTTGAATTTTTCGATCGATTTATCTTTAGAAGCACTGCTAGTCGCAGCATTTTAAATTTTGCTTCCGGTGGCGTAAATTGGAGAGGAGGGGTATAACTGGACAATAAAATTGATATGGATTTTTTTATGAAAAAGGAAATCTAATATATATATATATATATATATATATATATATATATATATATATATATATATATATATATATATATATATATATATATATATATATATATATATATATATATATATATATATATATATATAAATATATATATATCCTACCATTTAATTTAATAATATAATTTCTTAAGAACCTTGTACAATAGTACATGCATGTAGACTTTAGAAAATAGATATCGTGGACAATTTCAATTTGGTATGTAAATTTTCAAAAACAAAGTAGTTATTAAGAAATCTTTACCAACCAAATTTCATTAAAATATCTCAGTTGTTCCCGGAAATATTCAAGAAAAACAAAAAAAAAATAATAACATAACTTTAACACTGTATCTGGATATAAGTTTATATAGCAAACACCTATTATTTTCATAGGTTCCATAATAACTGTTAAAAGAAAACATTGGACCACCACTGGGTATAATTCTACGAAAATTGCAATTAGTTTAAATTAGTATTAATTTAAATCAACATTCTTTAAAGATTTCATCGTTTTTTTATTAATAAATATCTATCTAAATAGCTACTTCCCATAGCTATAAGATATGTATATTGTAAATTTCCATAATGATCATTAACTCAGTGGAATCTAATGGCACA
The DNA here is from genome assembly GCA_029963845.1 of Rhamnusium bicolor. Classification (NCBI taxonomy): domain Eukaryota; kingdom Metazoa; phylum Arthropoda; class Insecta; order Coleoptera; family Cerambycidae; genus Rhamnusium; species Rhamnusium bicolor. The sequence continues at coordinate 1,247,603 of JANEYF010005663.1, read as the reverse complement.
TCGGTATGTCTAACAAGTGCAAAGACAAAATAAAAATCCAATAAAAATAAATCAACTTTCCTTAGTTTACCGGAAAATTGGTGTACATCAAGATCAGCAGTATCAAGGACAACCTTTAATTAGCAATAAAAAAAGAGAACAGGATATTTTCGACAGACATATTTCCTCGATGTAGGATTCATAAAAACTTGATGTAACAGTGCAATAATTAAAATCATTATTTAATCCATCTGTACACGGCAAAGAAACTTTTAAGTGAAGAGATATAACTGAAGGAATCTTACTCGACAGTGTTTTCACCTTGATGTTTCACAAATACAAATATGTGGATAAAAACAAATATTGCAGTTGTTGGTATAGTTATAGAAACCTAACGCTGTTTAATAGAAAATAAAAGAAAAGTTGGAGAAACCTGATTCTTATACAGTGGCGCATCAAAGTTATCAGTAGCAATTCAACTAATTTAGATTATATAAATAGTGTTTTTATTTATGATACGACCAGTGAAATTATGCGAAAGAATTTGCATCCTCGGGACTATTTGAGTGAGTTTTTTTTGGTAGTATGAAAAATATACATTAGAGTGGAACGAAAAATTTAAATATCTGATTTTTATTTCGTAACTTCGGGAAAAGTTTTTGTGGCACTACATAATGCTTCCAACAAAACATCAGAATAACCAAAAAAAAAATCCTTCTCGTGCCCCAACACCTGAAATTTAAAAAAAAAAAAAAAATTTGGTCTTGAAACTTCAGGAAAATATTTCCAATGGCTCCTATATTACCTTAAAAATCATTTTTATTATTCCCTTCTTAGATGTGACTGGTAAAGAAGTTTTGTCCAGAGGTAAATTAATTTGTCAGCTCTTTCGAAATTATTGAAGCAGTGGCCTTCGGTTCTTTCATTACCTCTAATTTTGTATATATGTTCAAATTATATTATCTTAACATGTCCTTGTATGTTGGAAGCAAATTTTCAATAATTGCAGGTGGTGCCCCAAATATAGTTTAGGTACACATATTGTTAATGTAGCCATAATATTTATATTTTCTCTCGTATTTTCTATTTCAATACTCCATAAAACAAATTTAGTCTAGCACTATATACTATCCTCAATGTTTGAAAATGACTAACTACAATGAAACAAACATGTTGAAATAAGTCATTTTCTCCACTATTCGTGTTTTCTACCGGTCGTATATTGAAGAGTAGAATAAAATATTCTAATAATATGCACGTAGTTATTTTACACCAATAAATTATGGCTGGAAAGGTTTTTTGGATAAAAGGTTCAATGTTTAGAAAAACTAGTTTTTCAACTTTCCGACGTTTCGGCAAATTTGTTGCCTCCTTCAGGACAATTAAAATGTAAATTTTATCTATTCGCCTCAGAAGTGGCAAATAGTACTATTCAACACAACGACGTTTAGTTATATTTATATATATATATATATATATATATATATATATATATATATATATATATATATATATATATATATATATATATATATATATATATATATATATATATATATATATATATATATATATATATTTATATATAAACATATAATCAGAAGCTATAAAACTCATGGACAAAATTTGTATCTACATTTACTTGTAATTTTATGTATTTTTATACAGTTATAAGTTACTGTTGTGATTGGATTGAAACATGCTGAAAAAACTTATGTTAGAAAAGAAATGTAAACGTGTTGAGGCGCGAGAAGGATATAACTTATAATTTTTATGTTTGCTGCATGATTTATTCAGAAATGGCTTGACTAGAATGTTTCAAGTGATCTGAGGCGCGCGATGAAATTATGTTTAAACATTTTATTTTCAAATATTTATGGTAGCATATAGAAAATATTTTCTTGAAGCTCCAAGGACAAATCCTTTTTTTCAAATTTGAGGCGAGTTGGGGCACGAGAAAGAATTGTTTGATTTTTTTTTATCTTTTACTGAAAGCATTATGGAGCGCCACAACAACTTTTGTCTAATTTCCTAAATAAAAATCAAACATTTAAATATTTCATTTCACCCTAAAATACATAACCTAACAAATACTTAGAATGAAGAAAATACACTATTCCACATCACTTGACAATAACCAGAAGTAGTGCTTGTGATTATCACTATTAGACATTAGTTTTCCTCTTCATTATATCTACTAAATCCCCATATGAAATAAGACGAAATAATTCTTTTCGGTTTTACTTATAGCGATTATTTCCCTCATCATAAATCTAACCAATAAGAAACATGAAATTTGTACCACATGACTTGTTTAAATAAGTGATTTTTATGAAAAAATAATCGGTTATTTTTCACCTAGATGTTCATTTATTTTTGACATGTAAAGTACGCTTTGGCCCATCGTTGCCATGCGATACTCACCGACTTAACAATTCTGATAGTTTGAATTGTCAGTGTCATTTATACTTCCATCGTCAAATGTAAGTAAATAAAGAAAGTACTCGTTTTGGAAGTGTTTCACTTGTTGACAAAGAAATCCTAAGAAGTGTTCCTATTAACACAACAATGACGCACAAATCGGTTTGGGGCCAATTTACCGATTTTTGTAATGAAACAGGATACCAATTTGAAGCCACTACAACCATAGATTATATTGCATTGGTACTTGGCTTTCAATATGAGATGGAGAGATGGTAAAGATTATAAGGAAAATGTGATAAAAACCATGTGAAACATAACTGCAAAAAATACTTTAGGAAATGTATTTTTTTAAAATAGGTCTTTTTCGCTTCATTTAAGAATATTCAATTTAAGTGTACTAAGGATGCTCGTAATGCTAAACGAAGATATTTACAGAAAAATATCACGAAAATAATATCCTCTTCAGTTTCGTTAGATTCAGAAGATCATAAAAAAATGATAATGCTTTGGAATGAAAACACTCCTGATGGACTGCAAATAAAAACGTTTCCATATTATCGCAGTTCAGCTCGTTTGGAGAGGCGGAGAATCCGCAAATTGTGTAACAAATCACTTTAAAGAAGAAATTGATAACAGAGGACAGAAAACAAGTAAAAACCGGCTCACTATTTATTTGCAACTGTTTAACTAAGTCTATTTTGCCATTTTAGGATGAATAGAATATAACCCTGTGATCAGGAAGATCACGCAAGTAGGTGACAAGAAATGCGCCGTATAAAATGGTTAACGCCTAATAAAATTAATGTTGATCTATGTCCTGTAAGGCTATATAAACAACTATTATTCAAGAGGGGCTCAAATATTACAACAAATCGTTTCTATCTGACATTCAGTAGGTACTGGAATAAATACGAAAATTCCTATTAGTACAAAAATTCACCGATTGGAAGAAATGAACTGTCCAAATGGACAAAGGAATCAGCCGCAAAAATCGGTTTAGATACAACAACTGTAAAAATAACTAATCATTCCAATCGAGTCACAGCTGTCAGTAACTTAATAAACAATGGAACACAGGAGCAAGAGCTTATCAAAATAACTGGCCATGAAAGTGCAAATTTCATAAAACCGTATTTGCAAATAAATTCAAATTCAAATTCAAAACAATTTTATTAATAGTTAAAGAAAACAATGTGTATGGTCCTCGCTCGACACCCGGTCCATTACCAACCTAGCATCCCCGCGTAAGGTGGCGACGGGACAATTGTTAGGTCGGGCGGAGCGGGCCAGTCCGGACTTAAAACTAAAACATTAACAACAAATACAACACCTAAAAAAAACAGTTTTAAATTGTATAATAACTCCGAAAACGAGAAAACAAAGACGCATGCAAAAGCATGCGCCGTTGATATAAGACTTTAAAATAATGCAAAAAGAATATATAAAATTGTATAAATTTGTGTATAATAATTTTGAATTTTGACGATACTTCGACGAGCTAAACAGTCACAGTAAAAAAGCTCGCCTCTAAACAATACTGAATTGGAAAGCGGGAATGTCCAACTCCGCTTATTTTTGGGTATTTAATGATATTTCATGTATATGATAATGTGCCGCAATTTACTGATGGTTTGCTTATAATTTGGAATAAATTTTGTGGGGAATATTTGATAACAAAAATGAACAAAAAGAAAATAAGAGAAAAGTGAGAACAAAATTTGGAATTTTGGCGCCCTTTTATAATGTGGGAGTGTCCTCCCATTTTGTGGGAGGACCATGGTCTAAAGATGTTGTCTGAAAATTGGTAACGTTTGGTACGGTAATTTGTGTTTTATTCGAAATGGCGCGTTATACTCCCTTATTTGTGTAATGTTGGCGGTTAGTGGACAATCAGAGAGTTTAAATTCGTAAAATTTTTGTGAAGTATCTGATATAATCCACTATGGGTACAATGTCGTTGCAAAGTTGTCGTAATTCCCTTATGGGGGTATATCTTGTTGAGTTACTTATAAGGCGAAGGAATTTGTTTTCCAGTACCTGCAATTTGTGTAACGTCGTCGCGCTCGCAGAACACCAGGCCGGTGCAGCATATACTAGGGCTGGTCTCACTATCATCGTATAAATTAATTTTTTTATTATCCCTGTTTAGTCTGCTATTCCCCGCCATCAGGGGGTATAGAGTCCTGGACAGAGAATAAACTTTACGTATCGTCTCGTTAATGTGTTTTCCAAAATAAAGTCCTTTATCCAAAGTTACGCCTAAATATTTTACGTCTTGTTTCGTCTCAATTTGGCTGCCCCCCATCGAAATAGGTGTAATTATTTTATTATTTATTCTTCTTCTAGTGAAAACAATAGCCTCTGACTTGGCGACGTTCACCTTCACCTTCCACTTGGCGTAGTACTCCGACGCCCTTACCACGTGCGCCTTTATCAGCTGCCCAGCGGCCTGAGCATGGTGACTGTGACAGTATATGGCGGTATCGTCGTCGTACATCGCAAGCTTGGTGTTCGGGAACTGCGGAAAGTCGGACACATATATGTTATATAATTTTGGCGCAAGGACCGACCCCTGCGGAACGCCTGCTCTAATGTCCCTCTGTGTTGATAGAGTTTTGTTCACTCTTACTCGCAGCGTTCGGCCGTGCAAGTAAGAGTGTATCAGTTGCGTTAAATGGCCCGGAAAGTCGTACCGGTGCAGTTTATATATGATACCGGGCAGCCAGACGGTATCGAATGCTTTCTCAATATCTAAGAGCACCATGGCGGTGCTCTTGTCAAGATTATACTGTCTCTTGACATCATTGACGATCCTGACGATCTGCAGAGTCGTGCTGCGTCCCTTCTTGAAACCAAACTGAAAATCATCGATGCCCTACATCATATAAACGTGATAAATAAGTGAAGATGTAATCCAAATGAAATACAAAATGAACCAAGCACTTCTAAAGTAACATCAAAACATACTACTATTCAAAACATTAATGAAGAAAAACAAGCTCAAATTGTATATCAAATATGTAATTTTTTTATCAATTGTACTAACGCAACGAAAAGTAATTAATTTGAACTGTCTCTTTATTAAAAAAAAAAAACGAATTGTCAATGTAATTTGTACTTATTATGATATAAATAAAAATTAATAAATTAAAAACTGTGCATTTTATTGTCTATAACGATTTCTATTCTGGAGATAATCTTTACATATATCCCTCGTGCATCAGTTCTAATCACTTAAACTGTGTACGTCACACAATTTTTAAAATTTTGCTGTTGAGCAAATGGTTTCGTGTATAATAATTTTAGATAAAATTTTTTCAAATTATTATACACTCAAGTCATTTGCTAAGCAAAATTTTTAAAATTATGTGACGTACACAGTTTAACCGATGAAACTTGATGCACTCGGGATATAACCCTTGAATAAAAAAGTTTAAGAGTGATTTACCGATTTATGTCGGTCACCTAATGAAAATACCACCTTGACAGATGCATACTACCTCTTGCCATATACGCAGGACAGGAAATAATTCTTCAGTATCTGCCAACGGACACGGATAAGTGTATATTATTCGATGATTGCAAAACATTGTAAAAATTATTTATAGGCTATTAATAAAAAACTGCATTTTGATTTAAATCATTCATATTTTGGATTCTTAGATGTTCCCCTCTTATTTAGGAACGTTGACCACAATCTCGCACAGAACAACTGTTTTTTAATTAAGTAATTAAAACGTCCTTCACCTATTTAACCAATTTTGGCTAAAACTTGTTCTGATATACAAAAAATTAAAAAGTTCCATTTTAGATAATTATATCTGCTTAATTGTATACTGTTTTAATCATATTCTTAGAATAAATTAAAATACATACAGGGTTTCCCAACCAAAAGTAGGCACCTTGAATAACTCTGGAGATAAAAAATTTTTTGAAAAGTTGGTGAAACACGTCTACCTTGTTTCCAAGGTAGACATATTTTAATGTAACACTTGTATACCTATCATCATCTTTCTACCCTACACGGCCACCCCCTCAAAAAATTCAAATGGCAAAGGGGGTCGAGTGATACATCTTTTGAAAGGTCTTTCAGTTCTCTGCATAACTGTGTATTTTTTTTAACTTTTATCTATTCGTTCCTGAGAAATAATTGTTTCATTATTTTAGGTTCGGGAAATAAAAACAAAAGAAGCAGTTTACATTATCGTATGTATTGTTCAAAATGACCCCACCCCCATACAGTAGTATAATCTGTCTTCAAATTCTGTACGAACATTTTTGAACACATCTGGAGTCAATAAACGGCATTCTCGAACAATTCTTTCACGTAACTCTTCCAGAGATACGGGTTTTGTTGCAAATACCTTCGATTTCAAATATCCGCACAGAAAGATATCCAAGGGAGTTAAATCGGGTGACCTAGCGAGCCACTCCACAGGACCTCTTCTTCCAATCCATCGCCCAGGAAACTTATTATCCAAAAATTGTCGGACTGCTATAGCAAAATGTGGGGTGCCCCATCCTGTTCAAAAAACAGTCCGCCCTCTAAAAGATTATCGTCTTCTTCGAGGATTTGGGTAATTATTGCGTCGATGTTATTTTCTAGCAGATCGAGGTACCTTTCGCCATTTAAATTGTCAGGAATAAAAAACGGCCCGACAATGTGATCCCCTAAGATGCCAGCCCAAACATTTAACTTCTGAGGCCTTTGGGTATAAGTTTTCATGAACAAATATGGATTGGTTTCACTCCAATATCTATAATTGTGCCTGTTTACCTCCCCATTTAACTGAAATGTCGATTCATCAGAAAAACACGTATTGTACAGTAGATTGGCATTACCGTTTAATTGTTCACTGGTAAAAATCTTACAGAATTCAAGCCGACGATCGAGATCATCTTCGCTAAATTCGTGTATCAATTTAAATTTATATGGATGAAATTTGTGGGCCTTTACAATTCGATGAACACTGCTTCATGATACAGCGGAAGCCTCAGCTACTTTCCTGATCGATTGTGTATTATCCATCTGCAAATGATCCAGAACTGCCACTTCGACTGCTTCATTCCTAATCGATCGCTGAGGTTCATGCTTTTTGTTTCCTACAGAACTTGTTTCCATAAATTTTGTTAATAATTGTAAAACATACTGAGAAACAACCCTTCTATCTGGGTGACTTCTATTGAATATGCGCTCCATAGTTCTAGTACAATTATCGTTTTTAAAATAAATGCTGACAATTTCTATTCTCTCCTGAAGGGTATAAATGATTTTGAGAACTCACTCTGGTAAAATGTATCTCGATTTAAAATTGGTTGTGAACAAATTAATGTGCAAAGACTATCAAATACTTATGAGTCTTTTATTATTCTAAAATTCAAACGGACAAGGAAAGTGTTTTTTGTCGAAAAAACTCGTGTTGATTTGAGAGCACTAAAAATGTAGTTTTTTTTATAAATTCCAATACCCAGTGCCATGTATTTTAGACTTTTTAAACGATTTCGATTGTGTGTAATCATCAAAAATAAAAGTATTTTCCTTAAGAACGAATTGATAAAAGTTAAAAAAATACAAGGTTGAAAGACCTTTCAAAAGGTGTATCACTCGACTCGCTTGACATTTGAATTTTTTTGAGGGGGGTGGCCGTGCAGGGTAGAGGGATGATGATAGGTATACAAGTATTACATTAAAATATGTCCCCCTTGAAAACAAGGTCGACGTGTTTCACCAATTTTTAAAAAAATTTTTACCTCCAAAGTTATTCAGCGTGCCTACTTTTGGTTGGGACACCCTGTATAGTAAATATGACGGAAGTAATGAGGTTAATGTAACTACTGTCTGACACATACTACATTGACTATTTATCGGAATATACCATACACAGAATTAGAATGTTATTTATTCACTCTTGCTAACTCTTCGTTTTTTGTTATTTATTATATTATATATTGTAATTTGTACATTATAATTATTTCGATGTAATATTGTGAAAAATTGTACTAAAATCTATTTAATATAATCTAGATTTAATTTTTTTTGTCTACATTAGCCAGCCACACACAGAGACTTCAGAGCGTAGAATTGATGTGTGCCGTTCAAAAGTCGCTCGCAAAACTGTTGAGTGTCACGACCACAAAGTTTGGAGCGGTTAGCAGTTGGCGTGCAAACACACATACTTTGCGTGTCTTTGCCCACAAGCGGACGCTATAAGATTTGTTTCAACAGGAGTCTCGGACCAAGTTGAAACCATCAAATATTCACCAAGCTCGCCAACATCCATTTGGCTTGATGATGGTCTCGGATTCTAGGACCAGGCAGGACTATTACCTTTTTACCCTAGTCATTGCTGTAGACCTGGACCGGCCTTGTCACCCCCGGGGGTAGCCATCAGTCTGTCAGGGACTGTGCGGATATTATGTGACTTGGGATTGACTGCCAGTACACAAAGTGTCAATTGACACATTGTCATCTGGATCATCGGACAAGATGAGAATGAACTATCCAGCTCTAGGAGGTGAAGGCCTAAATGCTTTCTTAGCACTTTCGTCCTTCACGGAGCCAGGGGGACTACGGGCACTGGTCGATTCACTAACCGGTGCCCGCAAGGTTTGTGGGAATGTGGTTGGTTGCGTCATGTATCTTTCGTGGGTTGGTCCATCTGTAAGGAAAGGATTAGTTATACTTACCCATTGTCCAGTAACTGTACCTCCGGCCTCTTGTGCCTCGGTGCGTCAGCCGGATCATAGGAGGTGGCCACCCTTATCAGCGTGTTCCTATGCTCCTCGGCTAAGGTGTACAGTTTCTTCGCTCTATCCCGGATGATTTCGGTGACTGGTGTGTACTCCAGGTCCCTGAAGATGTCAGCGTTTCTAACGTACCATGGTGCATCCACCGCTGTCCTGATGGCCACGGTTTCCACGACTTGGATCTTCTTCAGATAGGTCTTCGCTTGGTATCCCCATGCTACAGAGGCGTAGGTCACCTGTGGTCTGATGAGTGCTTTGACTAGCAGAAGCTTGTTCCTCAGATTGAGCCTGCTCTGGTTCCCTACCATTGGGTAGATTAGAGCTCTCGTCCGCTTGGCCTTTACCACGATGGCTTCGGTGTTCTGTCTTCATGTCAGGTCTTTGTCCATGATTACGCCAAGTTACTTGAGGGGAATCGTGCCATTGGATGTCCTCGCCGAACATGGAAACGTGTCCTGTGGGGGTTTCCTTGCGTCCTTTCCTTAAGAGAATCGTTTGGCTTTTCTCCGCGTTGACTGCTACTTTCCATTTGATGCACCATTCTTCGAGAAGTGAGGCTGCCTCTTGGAGTTTTGTGGTGGCTGTTCTTGCTCTCCAGGATCTGGCCGTGAGGGCTGTGTCGTCCGCGTAGAGTGCCATAGCGGTGCCTTCAGTCCTTGGGAGATCAGAGATGAAGACAGCGAACAAGTGGGGTGACAGCACAGAGCCTTGGAGAACTCCGTCTTCCATCGGTCGATATGTAGACATGCTATCCCTGATCTTCACTCGCATCTGTCTCCCGTGCAGGTATGATCTAACTAGTTTGACGAGTGCAGTGGGATAACCCATACTCATCATTTTAGCTAGTAGACCATCGTGCCAGACCTCCACCCAGCTGTCTCTTATATGCTAGGCTCAATGTATTTACATTAATACTTACCTGAGCGAATATTTATGACGGTTTCAAACTAGTCCGACCTGCTACTGTTACAGACCTATAGTTTTTTCGACTTTTACTTTTCGATATGGGTGAAGTAGGTACATGTAATAACTTTGTAATGTCGCTAATAGTTATACTATTAGCGACTAGAATATAAAGCAGACATAAGAGGAAATCTTACGAATGAAACGGGAAAACCGTCCGACCTACTACTGGAACAGACCTATAGTTTTCTCGACTTTTACTTTTCGATATGGGTGAAGTAGGCACATGTAATAACTTTGTAATGTCGCTAATAGTTATACTATTAGCGACTAGAATATAAAGCAGACTTAAGGGGAAATCTTACGAATGCTAGGGAAAAACCGTACGTAATATACATTTTTATCTGCGAATTAGTTTTTAAACGCCTATAAATGGATACTTTATAAATGGTTTTAATTGCAAAACTACCTAACTCCATTTATTGCATACAAATTTGAAATTTAGGGATTTCTTTAAATTGACTTGTAATACAGGGTGGTCCAAATTTAAATCGGGAAACTTCGCCAGCGGATACTACGCCTAAAAATAATAACTTTTTGTCATATAAACATATATCGAAAAACGAATGGATTTCACGATACAAGGTGTTGAAGTTAGGAGAACAAAATTAAAAAAAAAAAAAAAAATTGGCATTTTCTACAACGATGCATTTCCGCAGCATTAAATTTGAAAGTGGTTTTGTCACAACGCATGTTTGCACAGCCAACTCTTTTTTGATTTCCACTTTCAAATTTAATGCTGCGGAAATGCATCGTTGTAGAAAATGTCAATTTTATCAAAAAACCGTAAGTATTTCGAAAAGGGGCCAAAAATACTTTTTTTGCTTTAAAGGAAACGTAGATTAAAATGTTTCTATTAAATTTGACCATTGGCGTACAAACAAAAAGTTGTTGTGGTTTGAGTGGTAATCGATCAGAAAAAAAATAATCACCCAATGTAATATTTTGGACAAAATTTATTTCAACGGGTGTACTTGCCTTAATTATACCTGTATATCAAATTTCAATAAAAAATCTTTATTCGTTATTGAGATATTGGGAAAAAAAAATTCTTTTCCCCTAAATTCAACACCTTGTATCTTGAAATCCATTCGTTTTTCGATAATTGTTTATTTGACAAAATGTTCTTATTAGGGCTGTCAAAAATGTTCCGTGGGACAATGGCGTACGCGAAATTAACTAATACGAGAAACAATAAACTGTTACAATTTATAACAATGTATGTAAAATTTACCCTCTTGATGAACTAGCTTGCTTTTCACAAACTGGAGAAGATGTGTAGCCATTTTGCAGCATCAGGTATATTTCTATGGTTGTCTCCATGAGTGATGTTCGCTTTGGTGAAAATATATTCTTATATTTTGAAAACGACCGTTCGACATCACTGATGTAATACACGCATACGTAAAATAGTCTTTGAACGCACTTAACGGATCTGGGGCTGCACCATCACACATTTGTCTTAATTTGGTAAAACCGGTGTCTTTATTTAACACACTTGCGAAATTTTCTTTAACGCGCTCATTTGTTGCGTCACCTATAGAGTGTCGCAGTAGATTTCATTCGTCCACTATTTGCTGTGACTCCGCCAACGACAACGCACTGTTTTCTAATTTTTTTTATGCTTTAATGTAATGATTTATAGTTCCTCGCAATATTTTTTAAAGCTGTTTCAACGGAAATATCTTCGAATTTTGTCTGGCTTTCCTTAATAGCTGTAGCCTTATCTGGATTGAATTGTAGTATCACAGCTTTTATTTGTTGGAAATATTCAGCATAATAAAAAGCTGCCTGCAACCATGTCCCCCAACGTGTAAGAATCGGCTGTGATGGTTCAGAAATACCGGGACACTTGCTATGAAATGCACGGAGACGTTTAGGAGATTTAAGAAACACTTTTTTGTACTTGCTATTAATGCATCCACCTCTGGAAAACCTATTCGAATAGTTTCTGCCCCACGAGATGTAAAGCATGCACTTTACACGTAAAATGTATAAACGTACAACCTTGTTCTTGCAAAGAACGGCCTACCGTACGCATTGTCACGGCGCCATCAATAATAAACTTCAACACGACTTTTTGACAGTTCAAATTTTTGTAACGTCTCCAGCACCACCGTGGTAATTGTTTCGCTAGTACACTGACTTAGTCTTTTGCTAGCTAGTAACAGTGGAACTGTCGGTTTAAGAGAGTCCAGTACTCGTACTATAACATTTAAAATAGATTTTTTTATACAATCTGTTGTCTCATCAACAGATCACCACAGCCGTGTATTTTTTAATTCACATTTCATCTTATTTACCATGTCTACGTGTACAGTTGCTAGATAGTTACATAACGTTGTGTGACTTGATAACTTCACCTGGGCATTGTATTTATTCCAGAACTCTCGAAATGGTTGTTTATCGAGTATGTGCAGCGGAATATCACAGGCAATCAGTATTAATAGCAAATCAAACATTAACTGCGTTGTCGAGGGCACGCCATTTTTTTATTTTTATGGTGTACACTATTTACGTGAGGTCCACAATCACGCTTATCCCAGCACATCAAATCTTTCTCGCACACTTTACAAATTATTTTAGCACCATCATAGAATAAATCCGGGAATTCACCTATGAATTTATTCACTTTGTTAGCAAATGGCCGTTTTCTACCCCTGCGTAAGTCTGCCATGCTTTATTATTAAATTAATATCAACAATACAGTACAACAAATAAAATAAAAACACAAAAACAATATGCAATACGCCCAAGTGACTTAACGTGTACACAACTCGAAAGCTAATAATAGACTGGTCTGGAGAAAGAGTTTCGAGGTCAAGGTGAAAGCCGGCAACAGTAACTACATCTATACTCTACGACCATGATACATATAAACGATTTGCAGCTTAAGTTATTATTTTTAGGCGTAGTATCCGCTGGCGAAGTTTTCCGATTTACATTCGGACCATATGTACATAAAACAGCTATAGTGCGGTGATATATAATAATATGTACGAAAAGTATGTAACTACAGCCATTTTATGTGCGTTTGATGGGTTATGGGTGTATTTGAGATTCTGACATTTGCTCGATTGTATCTTTACTGTTTCTTGTAAGATTGGTATTTCCGGAGTTTTCAAAATGGGACATTTATAGCACACTAACAAACACTTTTCAACGTGAGACTACAAACTGCCGGCTAAAACTCGCGCAGAAATCTATGCCGTTTGTGGGGTGGGACGCTCCGAATGCGTGCCGTTCCACTCTATAGCTCGCAACGCTCCGACTTTACGCTCGATCCAAACTTTCCGTGTGTGGCTAGCTATTGATTTACTTTTATCATTCAACTGAAAATAATTTTCTGTGAACATTTTAATATTGAAGTAAACAATCAAAAAAAGAATCTTTGTCGAAGATCATCGTTTTGTTTGATCTCGGACTATGGTATTTTTAATATCAAATGCTACACACACATTGCTGAGAAAAAGTTTATCTCTATTATTGTTGGCAGAAGATGCTAATTACTCCACTTCTACTAAGCTTAAGAGATTAAATTAAAATAACTATCATATAGAATCAACGTCGTTTTAAAATAAATTACACGATCGTTTTGCACATTTCCGAATCTAATCTATCAAATTTCAACTTAGCCTTAGTAGTTTGTGAAAGTTATTTAAATATAGAAATAAAATTTTTATTTTTGATGCCCTGTAACTTCTCAAGAAAATGTATTTTACCAGAGCTTATAGGCTCTAATAGGTCCATTTTGACCTCAATAAGGTGTATCTCCGCAGTTACCCATTGCTCTGTATAAAGTAAAATAATAAACACAGTAATTGTAATTACATCGTATAATGATTATCGTGATAATAGATGGAAAATTATCTCATAATTAAATAAAATTACTTGATTACACGCCTGCCTTTTGTGAATTAAAATTATTAATTACGTTATTATTAGATATTATTATTATGGTAAATAATTAGGAGACAGTTCTTTAATTATAGAATAGATAACATGGGTAAGAAACATGTATTCGAGAAGAAATTATTATTTTTCTACTACTATTTTATTGTATAAACATTCTGATATAATTTAATTACGCAATACTGACACTTAATATAGAATCTTTCATCTAACGCTTGATATAGAATGAGTGCTAGTAGTGACATCTATTGGTTATTAAACTGATTCTGGGAAGTTAACTAATTTATAACAAACACTGCATTTTAGTAGCAAATATTTAATAACATATTTATATTCTAATTTTAACTTAAAATAAGAAATTTTTTTATTATCATTATTTTAAATCAAACAATGTATAATGTATTTGCCCAATTGTGCAGAGTGAGTAGGTTGTGTTTAAAATCACTCCGTTCGAAATATTTTTTTAAATCAAAATGTCACTAAAAATAAACAGTGAAATAAAATCTGTTAATATAGAAGTAATGAAAGAATTCCTATCCGATGAAGAGTTTATGAATAAAATATTAAGCAAAGTCGCAGAAAAAATGGATAATTTAGAAAAAACAGTAATCGACAGTAATGAAAAAATTAAAAAGTTGAAAAGCCAAATAGAAATGTTACAACAAAATGAGAAAATTGACAATATATGTGTATACGGCGTGGAACAGGATGAAAATGAAAAACTACCAGAATAAATGCTAATGTTATTTAATGAGAAATTAAAGGTATGCTTAAAAAGGGAAGATATTGTGAAATGTTATTGAATTGGAAATAATACAGTGAAGCCCCGGCCAATAATAGTTAAACTAGACCAATACTACCTTAAATATAAAATTTTTAAAAATTCCGGGAATTTAAAGGGTTCCAAAATGGGCATTGCTCAAGACCTAATAAAAAATAGGTTAAATCTTTTAAAGCAGGCACAGGAAGCATTCGATATAAAATCAGTATATACACGTCATGAAAACATATATATATAAAAAAGGAAAATTTCACCAGAAAAATACGTAATAGTAATTATACACTTAATCACAACTAAATTATATATTTTGCACTCAGGTAGAAAATCTTATTTTTCTTTTTCAACACTTCATCCGAATTGGCGAATATTTTATACACACATACTATATTTTGTTTTGATTTTTTTATAAAATTTTTACATTTCATAGTCTAGCTTATTTTTTGTTTCTTTTTTTTATATTGTAATAAGTTAATCATAGTGGGATAAGAAAGATAAGGTGAAAATAAGTTTATCGTTTTTTGATTTCTAATAGGTATAATTTACATAATTTTAGACTATTTAAATACAGAGGACGATTTTCTGAAAATTTTACAAGATTGCTATGACATAATAGATGGAGAAAATAAATTAAATATATTTCACTTAAATATAAGAAGTTTAAGAAGGAACTTTGAGGAATTACTGATATACTTAGATATAATTAACGTAAAAAATGATGACATACTTGTATTATCAGAAACTTTTAATTTGGGGGAGGTAATTAATTTTCATATTAACGGTTTTAATCTAGTTTATAATGAATCAAATTATAATAAAAATGATGGATTAGCAATTTACATAAAAGATAATATCACAGTAAAAACAGAGATTATTAAATTTAATCAAATTAATTTATTACGTTGCATCTTACAATTAAATGACAATATTCTGCTTGGGATTACAGGTTGTTATAGGCCACCTTCAACAAATATTAATCTGTTTCTAAACGAGTTTGAGGAATACATTATAAATCTACAAACGAAAGATATGGAAGTATTCGTTGGGGATTTAAATATAAAAATATTAAATAAAGATGACTTTGAAGTAAATTGATATTTATATACATTATTTGAAAAAGGATATTTCCCGTGCATAAATAAACCTTCAAGAGCGACTGAGACCTCCTCAGTACTATAGATCATATATTTACAAAATTGAATTAAAGATTACTGGACATTAAACCAGTTATATTCCAAACAAGTTTAACTGACCATTATACAATAGCTTTATCTATCCATAACATAGGAAAAATCGAAAAACCATTAGAAAAACCTCAATATATAAATGTAATTGACTATGGAAAGATAAATGAATTGTTGTCAAATGAACTGTGGGAAAACGTAACAGATAATAATGACATTGAAGAATCATACTCAATATTTAAAAACAAACTGAAACAATATATTGAACTATCTACAAAAAATATAAAAATTAACAATAATGTAAGAAAACGAAAACCATGGGTTACAAGGGTATAATTAAATCAATTGAATTTAGGGATAAAATGAAAAAAGAATTAATACAAAATTTCACTGTCAATAAAAATATTAAATATAAGAGGTTTTGAAATATACTTAACGGACTAATAAAACAAGCAGAAATTCAATATTATAAAATAAAAATATAAGAGGCAAACAAAAATTGTAAACAAATCTGGGACATAGTAAATGAGGTAACAAGAACACAAAAAGCAAATGTAAAAAAAAATTTTGATATTACATATGACTAAGGTAACTTAATAACAAATGATGAAGTAAAATCTAATATATTTAGTGACTTTTTTTATAAATATTGGCTCAGAAATGAAAAGTAAAATACCAAAAATAAATAAAACATTCTCACCAAAAAAAAAAAAAACAGAATAAAATTCTCTATTTTTAAATCCCATAATTGAAAGACCTTATCATACATATTGGAATTCTAAAAAACAATTCAGCTCCTGGTGATGACGAAATAACCTCAACATTGTTAAAAAACATATTTAAAAATATACTAAAACCACTGAAACATATAATTAATTTGTCATTTTCTAATTTTAAAATTCCTGTAGATTGGAAATCTTCTCTAGTTACCCCAGTGCTCAAAGCAGGCAATCCACATTTATTATCAAATTATAGGCATAATACAAAAGTAAAATTAAAGAAAACTAAGTAGTGGGCAAATAATAGCAAATGGAGTTCCACAGGGTACGGTACCGGGACCTATACTCTTTCTTGTATATATTAATGAAATAGGAAATTTGCCCATAGACTGTAGTATCATCTCTTGTGCTGATGATACTGTATTGTTATTTTATGCAGAAGCATGGTCAGATGCATATAGGAGAGCGGAGATAGGTCTCAGTATGGTTATGTGTTAGCTTGTTAAGTTCACACAATAAAAACATATTTCATTACTTTCTCTGCCACAACTGTTGATCAATCTGAAAATAACACATTAAAAATACATGCTCATCATTGTAATGCAAATAAAGGTACAACAAACAAAAATGAATATGTGTTCAACAATAGATAAAGTACATAAAATAAAGTATTTAGGAGTAATTATTGATCAACACTTGCAGTGGAACGAACATGCTGATTATTTAACTACTAAAATAAAGAAGCTGTACCACAAATTTTATCAGGTAAGAGACATTCTGAATAGAAAATTAATAAAAATATTATATACCACTTTGATTGAATCTATAATACGCTACTGTAATATTATCTGGGGAAGCCTGTACAATAATGCTATCTGAAATCTGTCTGTTTGTCAAAACACCATTTTAAAAATAATTTTTAAGAAAGAACGTATATATCCCACTGTTCTACTCTATGAAGATAATGATATATTAAATATTAAAAAGATATATATCTATTGTTGTCTAAATTATATTAAAAAAAATCTGGCAATTATGTAAAGTCGTCTTTCACAATCATCAAACAAGAAGTAACATCAATGAATTATACAAATATCACTCTGTAACAGCTCTATTTGTTAAAGATTTATTACCTATTATGCACCAAAATTTTACAATCTATTACCTCTCTCCATACGCTGTTTATTATATAACAATAAAAAATTTAAAATAGAAACGAAAGCCTACATTCTCAAAAACAGTGATCCATTTTTGCAAGTATTAAACAATTGAAAAAACAAATTTAAACTTAATATTCTTTCTAGTTCTCCCTGTCGAATATCGATAAAATTAAAAACATTATTTAAAACAATATGGTAACCCTGCCATAATACTCCTATTGACTATATATATCTCTATGGCTCAAAAGTCATCTTCTCACTTAAAAGAGGGGGTTTCACACACAAATTGTTTCTACAATTTAGGTAAAACTCCCTTTTTAGTTAGTATAAAGACATGAGTCAATCAAAATGGGTAATATGTGGAGCACTTATAATTTTTTCTAATGAATTATTTGAAGAAACCTCTATTTTCTAAGTTTATTCTTGAATTTTGTACTTATTACTCAACAAAACGAAAATGGTTGCAATTAGCCATAGGGAAGTACTTACAAAAAAATGTTCGCTTTCATTTTTACATCACATCGTTGAAGAATATACAGGGTATTCCATTTGAAAAATTGAGAAAATTCAATTTAAAAAGTTCTTAATTGAAAAATAATTTTTGGCCACCCTGTACATTTTTAGAAAATAAAAATGATTCAAAAACATTAATTAAATGTCTCGTAACTAGTATTCACATAAGGTATTCTTAAAACCCATAATTGTGTCTTTTGTGATTTTTCCAAAATGCATCTGCAGATGACATTATTTCAACAAAAAAAATGTATTACATCCAAGTGGTTGGGAGATAGTCAATAATAATATAGGAGTGAATAGGGTCTAGAAAGAGGCTTCAAAAAATATAGTGATATAGATAGCATTCCATTTAAAAAAAGGCACTTGATCCTGTAATTTCGTCTTAGCTCGCCCTGTATATTCGAAAATAATTTCCATTTATAGACTTTTTCATCTAGTTTACTTGTATTTTTTTTAAACTTCTAGCTATCGTAGAACTCGAGATATCAAAGTCCAACGCACTATTGCGCCACCCTGTATATGAATAAGGTATATCCTAGTTTATTATTTGTTTTTTCCGAAAGTTTCAACGATATAATTAGTGTTCTTTTTTTTATTAAATTGTCAGCGTGGAAGTTCGTAAATATGCCGTATAAATACAATGTAGTAAGTCCTAAATTATGTGAATGGGCCGAAAGTGCGTATGTTTTCTTTCCGAAGGAAGAGAGCTTGTGTAAAAAATGGATTTATTTCAAGAAAAGAATTTACACCTTCAAAATGCATTAAAATGTGTGAGATTCATTCACCGGGTAATTGAACAACCTGACTTTGTTTAAGCCCATCAGTAAAGTGAAAAAGAATATTTATGTTTGCAAAATTTTATCAGCTATAAAAATTACGAAGAATTTCGAAATATTCTAAACACATTGCCACTTCATGATAAGGATAAAGCCACAATATTTGAATTAACATATACTCCAGGACCAGCAATCTTATGCTGCTGTCATAATTTATAATAATTTTCAATCATCATCAAGAAGAGGAACCTCTTTCTGAAGAAAATTGCTTTATTTCATGAAGAATTTTCTCGCTTATTGAATAACAAGCCAAATTTTAGAAACATGCAATTAATCATCGTCATTTAAAAATAATAGAAAGTTGAAAGCAATATAATATTTTATTTACTATGTCATGTTTCTATCATATTGTACATGTTTCATTTTTGATGTATATACAACCAAAATAAAATAGTTTGTCTCTGAATTTGCATATCTGAAAACTGCATCTTACATATATACAATCTCATTTTAACGATTATCGTGCCAGTAAAAGATAGTATTATTGACACTCTTCCTCTTTTGACAGGAAACAACTGAGCATATTTAAATAAAAAGTAGAATAATAATCAATATTCTCACAGTTAAGTGCATTATTTGAAGACAAACAAGTTTCAGTTTGTCCTATTTCACATACTTTAAGATGATTCAGTTTCAATAAATTTTATGCATGTAGTACATGTATGGGAGAAAGTAAAACGTTTGATATTAAAATAAGTATTAAAATATATGGCATTATTTATTCGACTGAGGCATGTTTGGTACCGAACGGTATCCCTTTAGTTAAGAACACCTTAGCTCCTAGCTAAGGTGCGAATAATATATATACCTAACTCATTAATTCTCAGTAACTTTTGACTGGCAACCCAGTCGTACTACACAGTACAGTTTTCAGAACAAACCATCTGCAGTTGGAGGTTCTCAATTATTCATCAAATTATGGAAACGAAGTTTACCAAACACGGTTTTTATTGCGATTACTATGTCTGGTATATCGAACATAAAAGATGTTATAGATATCGTAGATAGAATTTGGAAATCTTACCAAAATCCTGATGTTTCCACAATTCAGTCATGTAATTTTCAAACTCAATCAAGTGAAACTAAATTATTAAATCCTATTGAGATGATCTTACTATTAATTTCCCAACTTTAATAAATCAATTTTCACAAAAACAATAAGAATTTGACACAAAAATAAACTTATTACAATCACAAATTTCAGTAATATCACAAGATGATATTTCACATCCACACGCACTCACGCACGAAATAACGCATATACGCAAGCACGAACGCACGCACTCATGCAATTTTCAAATTACAGCAAAATCTGTATAAGCTGTAGCCTCTCAGATAGCATGTCTCCGGTTAAGGGTTAATATTGTCTCAGTACCAGATAGATATTCTTTACTCCATCCCCATGTAACGAAGTGATTTTTCCGTTAACAATTCTCTGTTGTAATTGGGTTCATCTGTCACTTTGGTACACCCTGTATACTATAAATAATATGAATGTTTCCTTTAAAACCGTTTTGAACCAGAATTCAAGTTCTTTTAAAAGTCCAGTATGTGGATTGACAATTATTTACTAAACATAGTCGTTTCAAACCGGTTTATTTTCAGGGTAATCTTAAGTATTGTATTATCTCAATGATAAACTACTAGTTGTGTTTCTACTAAACAACCGCCAAAACGTTTAAAATTGAATCTAATTTAATTTAATTCAAAGCCGAGTTGAGAGTAGTTGTTAATGATAGAAGAATACTCTTTCTATTTTTGTTTAAATAATTTATAGAATAAATTATTGTTGGATTTATAGTAAAATATTAATCCACGACCGTTTTTAAAGATTTCTTTTTTGTAAGTATAGGTTTAAAATTATGAGAAAGCGATTCCCGGCGTCGGAATGTTTTATAAACATTTGCTTATGTTAAATAACGCAGGAAATTTGTTTATACACTGTACGCCAAACTTGCTTGAAATACATTTACGACACGCTCAACTGATTCAGAATCCGTTGAAATATAGGCACGTGATTTTCGTACTGGGAATCTGTGAATAAAACGGCACGCACGAACCAAGATTCAAGAATAATGACTTCTGACAAATGGTCAGATACGCCGGTCGTATCGAATAAGTAGCTGCTGAACTCCAGTATGCTCCGCCGAGTCCGACAGTGGTAAAAATAATTTTTTTCACGATTTTATTGCTTTATTGTTAATTTTGGTGCATTTCCGTCATTTACTAGTAGGCAATCGCAATTAAAGTTTAATCACTTCTCTTTAGCTAGAATTATGACTTTTCAAAGATATGTTATTTCTAATTTATTTTGAAGATAATGTATTATTTTTTCTTTCCTTTTTTTTTGTAAAATATTTAATCTACAAATAAACATCTTTCTTCAGATTATCTGATGCTAAACAGTCCTCCCGGGGCCTCCGACACCACACGGAAGTCGCGCTGCGCATTAACTACAGTCACTCTCCATATCCCGCAGGGTTAGTGGCTGTAGATACCAGCATTATGTTCCCTATGCAGACGGAGAGAACCCAGAATGACCGTCTTCTGCATTTGGCCTGCCAGCCACTCGGCTGATTTCTGGCAGGCCTGTATGATCCTCAGTTCCGAGAGCAGCATAGGCTTTATCCCTCCGAGTACACAGATTAATATAATGACCATTTTTACCGAGTAGCCTGGGTACAGCATTTAGAGTT
Organism: Rhamnusium bicolor; assembly: GCA_029963845.1. Taxonomy (NCBI): domain Eukaryota; kingdom Metazoa; phylum Arthropoda; class Insecta; order Coleoptera; family Cerambycidae; genus Rhamnusium; species Rhamnusium bicolor. Next base: position 1,225,689 of record JANEYF010005663.1, on the reverse strand, counting down.
CGTACCGGAGATCGCGATATTTGGTCCGTTTCTCCTCCTACTTCAAGGTGATGTTTTTCTCCGCAGGTGCCGAGAACTCGATGACATACATCACCTTGAGTTGATGGTCGAGGAGGACTGTCAGGCTTGTTAGCTTGGATTAGCCTGACAGTCGGGAACGAGTAGTTCCAGTAAATTCGACTTCTCGATAACGGACTCAATATCTCCGGGGACGTAAGGCAGCACTGGTGTGTGGTCTACCCCGTACGAGTGCGTTTGCTGGTAGTATAGCACTCATAACGTCGCGTTATGTCGGTGGATGTAGGCCGAAATCGCATATATGAGACATGCATAAAGTAAGTACATGAGCGATTCCTGCACCTGACGGCAGGTCCTGCAGTTGATGTCAGGAACCTCTACACGCTACACGCGGCTACGATAGACCAAGGTGTTGATAACCCATCTTGGCAGGCCATAATGAATTCCTGGGTTTCCAACTTAAGCCCGGCTGACCTTAGAAAAGCGAATGTCAGCCTGGTCGATAAACCCAGTATTTCTATGTTCTTGTTGAAGACACCATGCTGGGGTTTATCAACGTGCTGCCAAGACAGATTTTCCTGATCAGCACCTCTAATCCGGGATTTCAGGCGATTTGCTTGAAGTTCAGTGACTGACTCTACATCAGCACCTCGCCGGCCACCTCGCCTGGTGTCAAATGCGAGACCGAGTTCATCTGCTGCTCTTTTTACTGACTTGAACAATCCTGTTCCCACTCCTATAGTTTTGTGAAATTTTACAAACCGCAAGAGGGAATCTGAGCTCCTGAAGGTGTTACATGACATACTCAGTACTACTCTGCCATGCGTACACTCCAGGCTCAAGAGTCATCGGCCCCACCGTTGACGTGGGAGGTTTACACGAGGAACGGAAGAATACTTTTGTGAATATTCATCATCTTGCGGGTATTTCTGTCTAATTGGCGCAGCTCGTCCACCGTCCACTTTACTGCTCCGAAGGAGTTGAGCAGAACCGAAACGGTAAGTGTATTAGTTGCAAACTTCTTGTTCTTCCCCGAAAGTTCTGAAGACGAAATCTTTCGGAGGCGGTGTCTGTACTTGCCGCAGAGAGAATTCTTTATTTGTATTACATACTGGATGTGCTTTTGTTGCACACCCAGATGTGTATAGATCTTTCCGGCATCCAGATGTCTGAGGATGCTTTCGTCTGTGAGCTGTGAGAATTCCCCGCATCGTCCTCTCTTGAGGTGAACGATTGCACATTTGTCCAACCCGCACTCAATACCAATGGCCCGCGTGTATTCTCCGACCACCCTAAGAGCGTTTTGTAGTTCGTGATTTCCAGAGGCATACAGTTTAAGATCGTCCATATAAAATAGATGGGTAACTTTATGCATCCGGTCGCTGGGTGGTCCACAGACAACGGCAGCAGAAAACATTATTACGATTATTATTATTATTGTTATTATTATATGCCATTTCGTTAAGACGAAATGTTTTTAAGACAACGATGACGACGTGTTTCTAAATATTTTGATGAAAATGACATGCAATAAAAATATGTTGTCTCCGGCATATAAGTTTTAAAATGACACATGAAGATGCATATTTTTCCTATCGTAGAAATATAGTATTTTAATTTTTTTAAGATTTATTTTACATATATCTGATCTTTCAGATTATGTCTTCTTCATATTTATTAAGGAATAAAGTAATTCTCAAGAACATTACATAATTTATTCATTAATATCTGACTCATTTGATTTACATGACAGTGTTACATTAATAAAATACTAGAAAGTTTAAGTACCTGTGAGAAAAAATTCATAGTGTTTACAGAGAGTAAATTTTAATAAAATATCAGCTGATTTTAAAGATTCAACTAAGCCGCATATGAAAGCGAGGTATTCAATTTACAGAATATTAAAAATAATTGACACGTTAGGCTACTAGTATAATAGATATAGCCAACACCTGACTTTTACATTTATTTAGTCATCTTAGTGTGAACTATCAAATAAATATGTGTTAATCAATTGAAAGTTTCTGCTTAAGGAAAGTAAATAGAAATTATATTATGTCTGATTAACATCAATATGCGTACATTTGATTATATTGACGATCAAACTAACCATAATACTAACAATAATCATATATAAATGGAAATTTATTCTAGAGTGTGTAATTCGTACAGTTATCAAATACAGATACCACAGATACTTACACGATGATGCCTATAATTACAGTTTTATTCAATTTTACAAAGACAATGTAGCAAAATTAATTTAAAATCTTACATGAGACAACAAACTAGATAAGACTTTTCATCTACGTTAAAAAAAGACACATTTATCACATAAAGTAACTTTATTTCAACAGAAATTCTGCGATTTGTGAAAACGCGTTTATATTATGTGGCTTTGTAATCGAGTTACCTCTCACCCTGGAGTCTCGGGTTCGATCCCCAGTCGAGGAGCTAGGACTTTGTCTAAACCAGAAATTAATCCTATTATACTCAGACACTGGGTGTGTGTCCAATGTCTCTAAATATGTAGCCCTCTCCCACAAAAGGTACCTATTAAAATAGTTTGTAGCTAATGTAATATTAAGGTTATCGTTTTACTAAAGAAATTTTTTTATTGGCAAGATCTTTTTTTCATGTCTTTGGAATCACATAACGTATTACCGGGTACATGGTTTTTCCGTATTATCCCACTCCCAAACATGTTTTTTCTGATAGGTTTTCCAATAAAGTAATCGATGAGAAAAAAATTATCAAAAAATAAATAAAATTTTTGACTTGTCCATTTTGACCTAAGAACATCAACATATTCGAGCACAACAGAGGTCCCAACACCTAGATCTTTATATTTCTGGCTAATATTTGTTGAAGCACCTTGATTTGGCTTGAATATATGGTTTGCATCTGTGTCTCCCCTGTGTATGGTCCCATCTTCAATAAATGCACGTTCCAAAAATTTAGTTTTCATATATGTAAAGAGGGTCTAACCTTGGCAAATTTGTCTGAAGGATCTAGGACGTTGTTGTTTTGGAGTTGAACATTAGACAAGATAAATTCAAATTAATTTCTGGAAATTGCTTGAGATACAAATTCATTGCGACTATCTCGAGAACGTTGCCTGTATATTGGGTCTGGAACATAGTTATTAAGAAGAAATACTCTAGTGAAACATTTTATTTCACTAACATTGACACGAACTGTTCTGTTCTTCAACAGAACAAGTCAATTGGGGAGCACTCTTGTAAGTAGTCGCTTTCCGGGTTTATAAAAACGTCATCACTGGCCATTAAGTCCTCTCTGATGTCATGAAAATACTTATTCTTTCTGATTTTCTGCTTCATATGTGAGGATTTTTTTTCCGATCTGAGTCAGGAGCATTTCATCACCATAATCCCAATCGTCATCATGATCATACTTATTATGCGTTTGTGATGCCGGTGGATTATTTATATCAATATTGTCTTCTTCGCCCGAGTCTTCATTAGTTACGCTACCACAGGCATTATTAGGTGGTAATAATGTAATAGCACCTGCTGCTACTTAATCATTTTCCATCATTGCCTGAGCTTCATGCAAAGTGAATCACCTAAAAAAAATTAATGATAGTGGTATATGTTCCCATTGTCGTACATTAAAAAAAACATACAACACACCACATAAATTAGACAACCCTAAACCAAAGCCAAAGCTGCTCGGACAGGGGTTACACAGGTGAAAAAAATGCGGATACACACAACCAAACCCTTCGACTTTGCCAGAATCCAAACCGGGATTTGAACCTGGGAGTTGATAGGCAGTAAACCAGCTACGTTTGCCATTTATCACTCTGGCCTATTGCGCTACCGAGCTAAGTAGTGGGACATATTATATATTTTGCTACAAAAAAATAAAATCGCTAAACGAAAAAAATAAATGAATGTCCATGAAATAATTTAAACCCACTTGTGTGTGAATAAAAGTGTGTTTAGGATATCCTATATGTAGAAAAAATAACATACATTGCGGTCCGTCAGTGCCTGCTGGAAATATTAAGATATTTCAATAATCGATTATTATTAATCGAAACATTTTGGTTATCGACTAATAGAAGTAGAAATAAGGAAAGCAAAAGGGGATCTTGGAGGAAATTCTGTGAGAGTATAACTGACCTACCTCACAGAACTAGAATCCACAAGATTCTTTCCAGAGAGCCGACAAGGGAATTCGGCTCGTTAAGGCGACCGGATGGCTCATATACGGACTCTGGAAAGGAAACCTTACAGCTCCTAGCACACAACCACTTCCCAGGGTGCTTGAATGCAGATGACCAACAGCCGTCACCATCAGAAGGCCGATTAAAACGACCTGATGAAAATGATTGGCTGACGGCTCAAAAGGTGATCACAAAACCGGCAATTGAGTGGGCCATCAGATCATTCCAACCATTCAAATCGCCAAGGAGTTTTTCCAGCTCTACTACAAAATGGACTGGAAATATTGCTCCCACTCCTCATTAAACTATTCAGAGCTAGTCTGGTATGGAACTATATCCCATCCAGTTGGTCGGCGGTTAAGGTATATATACCAAAAATGGGTAGGAAAGAACCAAGCCCTAAATCGCTTAGACCAATTAGCCTGACATCTTTTCTGTTGAAAGGCCTGGAGAAGGTGCTGGACGGATATATCAGGGGGAATATCCTGAATCATCACCCCCTCAATATCCATCAGTACGCCTATCAGACAGGAAAATCAACAGAACTAGCACTCAATAACCTAGTCGAGAAGATCACCCAATCCCTTCAAATGAAGAAAATTGCGGTGGGAGCCTTTCTCGACATTGAGGGAGCACTTAATAATGCACTGCCCGACACCTTATATGCAGCAGTGGCTGCCAGAGGAATTGAGCCTACTATAGGCGACTGGATTCGTGCTATGCTATCAAACAGAACCATAACAACGTCTCTACAGGGAGAAACAGTTAGGTTTAGAGCCACGAGAGGGTGCCCGCAGGGTGGGGTTCTCTCCCCCTTTTGTGGTCACTTCTTGTGGACGACCTACTGGCTATTCTCACATTGTGGGAGGTTGAGGTTCTAGCATATGCAGATGATCTAGTCATACTAGTCAGAGGAAACTCTGAAGGAGTAATATCAAATACCCTTCAAGAGACACTGGATGCAGTGAGTAACTGGTGCGACAGGGAACAGATGTCTGTAAACCCTCAAAAAACAGTAATAGTACCATTCACCCGGAAAAGGAAGCTGGGGGACTTAAGTCCTCCCACTTTAATGGGTTAAACTATTCCATTTACAGAGGAGGTGAAGTATCTAGGAATCACTCTGGATAAATCACTTAATTGGAACTCCCATCTGGAAACGGTAATCCACAAAGCAAAGCTGTCCCTATGGACATGCCGTCGTATTTGTGGCAAATCCTGGGGCATGGGTCCCCAACAAATTTACTGGATCTATATCACGGTCATCAGACCAATGATAACATACGGATCCATTGTTTGGTGGCCGAAAGGATTACAACGGACGGCCTCACTGGACTGCAGAGATTAGCATGCATGACCGTAACGGGAGCAATTAGCACCACACCGTCAGCTGCAATGGAAATCCTCCTGGATTTACCCCCTCTTCATATATATATCTGGAGAGAGAGGCCAGGTGGGCAACCTACAGATTGCAACAAGCGGCCGTTAATATGCCGCAGACTAGTATCATGGAGCGGAACAGATTGTTGGATGACATAGAGAATCACAGCATCCTGGGAATGCCCTCGGATACTATGCCTACTATGACCAACTACGAGCTGACCTTCAACATCCTTTCTCCAGAAAGAGATGAGTGGGATCGGAATAAAGCCGACCTACTGAAGGCAGACAGTTGTTGGTTTACAGACGGCTCCAAAACTCCCGAGGGAACAGGAGCCGGAGTACACAGCTACAGACCAAGGGTGAGGATAGTCTCAAACCTAGGTACTCATGCAACTATTTTTCAGGCTGAGGTTCATGCCATTGAACTGTGTGTACGAAGGCTGGAATATATGCATCTTACACGCAGTTCAAAAAAATTTTCTCAGATAGCCAAGCAGCTATAAAAGCTCTTGGCTCCTACCGGTGTAACTCCAAAACGGTATGGAACTGTCAGAAAGCTCTAAATCATTTGAGCAAGAACAACAAAGTGACTCTGGTCTGGATACCCGGCCACTCTGGTATGGAAGGTAACGAAATAGCGGACTCCTTAGCCAGAGAATGAGCGGGATCACGATTCATCGGACCAGAACCAATACTTGGCATATCCTCAAGTACTGCCAAGATGGCTATCTCAACCTGGGCTGAAAGGCAAACTCTCCAGTATTGGCAAGAGTTACCAGGATTAGTTCATTCTAAGGCGTTTATAAAATCGAGAGCTAAGAAACTTTTAGAGTTAAACAGGATAAACCTGAAAACTCTAACAGGCCTATATACCGGGCACTGCCGACTAAACTATCATCTGCATAAACACGACCTAGCGGAAAACGCCGAGTGCCGTCTATGCCTGGAGGATGATGAGAAGGCAGACCACATCTTATGCACCTGTCCCGCTGTGGAGAGGATCCGATTCTCAATATTTGGCAAAGGGCAACTGCTGCCAGAGGATCTGGAAACATTCTCACCCAATAAAGTTATCAGTTTCATTAAGAGACTGAACTTATTGGGTGAAATATAATTAGGCGTGAGCCACAATAGGCCTGCTGATGGCCGCAGTGGAGGATCTACTGAGACCCACTCACAACAAACCTAACCCTAACCTAATAGAAGTAGTACTAATTTTAGTAATTTTAGTCTCCTAAGTTATTTAGCATATCGGATGCACTTATTTATAATAAATAGTATTACGTACTAATTTTTGGAGTGCTTTATGTTTTATATATTTTACAAATAGGTAACAATAACTACTCATGTAAAGTTAAACCACTGCTTTTAAATTCTGTAATTTTAATGCATCAGTATATATGTCCGATTTTGTATATTTCCACAACATACTTCATTGCAGTCGCTATCTATCACAAACTTGTTAATTCATCTACCATCCATCAAAGACAACATCTTCGTTTCACAAATCTAGTTTTTGCTAATTTCTCTCGTTTTTGTTACAACTTTTATGATTCTACTATTTCCATTAATGACTAGTGTTTATCTTGTTCGTTTCCTGAGACTACTGACCATATTTAACGTTTGTTTTACGATCAAAATAAAATAGTAAAATATAGGTTTGCATAATTACCTAATTATATTGTCATTCTGGGTTAACCTAAATTGCAACTGTAATCAATTCTGTAAAAATTAGGAACTTGCATATATTTTTAAAATATTAATATCATCGCTTATCTTACAAACGGGCGTATATCACTTAGCACAGTTTTTCAGTAGAGGCAAAATAAAATTACAACTTATTTTGATTTGATTTTAATTTTCGTTTACGTCCACAGGAGGGATAACTATATATTCTAAAGTACTTGATTTTAACATACATTGTGGGGTATTCAAAAAGAATCTTAGAGTTAATTTGCAATATTTACCTCAAAATGATCATTTTTTGAGTTATGCGCCTTTGTAAAATAAGCGATGATATCGACTCATCCAACTCAAGAATTGAGGTTTTGAAAAAAAAACACGATTGAATATTTGACTGATTTATTAAAAATCACCGAATTGTATAATTTACTTGCAAAGAGTTTTATAATTAAAGTTTTAGAATAGATCAGTAGTTTTTCGGAATTTATTGTATCTTTTGTACTCTACCTTAATTACTACATTTTCGTTAAACATATTTAATAAATAAAAAGATACTATTGCATAAATTACGCCTTTATTGGATAGAAATAATTATTATTAAATAAAAATATAATAGTTAATTACTATAAAGCGTAATTTATGCAATAGTATCTTTTATTTATTAAACAAAGTGTCCTAATCTTCAATCTTATCTGTATCCATTGCAATAAGCCATAAAATATGTTTCAATTCAAATTCAATTATTTAGAATTTGATGTAAAGCAAAAAAAATATTAATAATAATAATAAATTAATAAAGCGATCGGGAACATAAGGTAACACATCTATTTTATATGGATGACAAAAACTGTTCTTCCGGAGAGGGCGAACTATAAAATTCTCTTAGGGTGGTCGAAGAGTACACGCAGTCTATTGGTACGGAATTCAGTTTAGACAAATATCATCCTCGATCATTTGTATCCGGGTAATACTGAGTATGGTATGTAACATCCCTAGGAGATCGGATCCTCTTTCGTCATTCTTAAAACACCATAAAACTGCAGGAGTGACGCAGGATTGTTCAAGATAAAGAATGCATGTTTTCGTTCCGGCATTATATTTTAAATGAAATAATTGGTGAACTTTTTTGAATTTTTTAGTTGTAGCATCAAAAATAATGTTAAATAGTATTTCAAAGATGTAAAATTTTTATTTTGAAATATAAATATTCTAGTCATTTTAATGTGTGCAAAGTAAACAAAAAAACACTGTTACAGTAAAATTAACGTTTTAATTATTTTAACTAAAATCTTCATCTCTTCTCTGTTTACTGGCTTCAAATATTTGTTGTTAGTAAACGTTGCCAATATAATATAGTCAAAATACAGATGGTTTATAGTTTGCGCTAGACATTCATGTTTAGGCACAAGCCTTTCATAAATTCGGAGTATCATTATGCCAGAATGAATTAGAATATTCTGAAACATATCGTCCATAAAAAATGTTGCTATAATTTTTATTGTAATATATGCTAATTATATATGCAGCGGCATTTTAAATTATAACTTATCTTTTCAACTGTTCAAAGTTTCATCCATTTTAGAAACCGCCAATTAGTGAATCCATCAATTTATTACGGATCGAACATTTAGTCTGCCAGTCTAGAATCTCCGTTATTAACCTGTTTGGGTTAACTTCTAACTACAATTAGTGAGTACGAATAAAAACAAAACAATTATAATGAATAATGAGAACTATAGATAAATGAGTAGGAAACTGTTTTAAATTGTATCAGTATTTGATACAAGTTCGATATGGCTATATTGTTTAGTCTTTTGTAAATTAGATAATCAGTAGATATTCATTATTATTTTAGGTATATGGATATATGTATGATGACTACAATAATTATAAAAATAGCCATGTGATTTTCAATTATTGACATGGTGAGAAAAATCCAATTTCAGATTATAATGAAAATGTACGTATTGAGACCTGAAAATAGAAAATTTATCTAAATTGGCATGCCGTCTGTGTGTCTTTGTGTCGCTGGTCATTGCTGTGATCATATTTTCTCAAACATATTTCAATGTGGGATCTGAAACTTTGCATGTAATATCTGTGAGGTCCCATGACGAACCCAATTGAATATCAGTGAAATTGTTGCACCATTTGTCTTAAGGGGCAAAAAATTACCTCAAATCAAAACATGTTTTAAATAGAAATTGTTCGGAATGAGAAAATGTGCCGAAATTTTGCTGAATTAAAAAAAATTAAATGGGTTTTCACAGTACTTTCTCATCATATCCAATTTGCAGTGAATGAAAAATAAATTATTTAATTTATTTTATTTCGTTTATTTTCTTCGTTTCTTGTCTCATCTCTTTTATCCTCTTATCTCATTTATATTATTTATCTCATTTGTCCCATTTGTCCCATTTGTCTCATTCGTCTTATCGTCTCATACGTCTTATTTGTCTCAGTTGTCTCATTTGTTATATTTATTTTGTTTATTTTGTTCAATTTAATTATTTTATATAAATAAGTAATATAAATAGAAATTATATTTTCAATTAATGGAATTTTGCCAACCAAATTGCTATCATCTGGAGATAATTAAAACTAACCTTATGATAATAATGCATCCTATTTATACCTAAATTACTGTTACGGTTTGGTGAACCGTGATTCACTAACCAATAGAGCGAAATATATGAGATTGGCCCTCTGTCACTATTCATACTAATTTTACACTTTGCAATTTTCAAGCTTTTAAATGCATTCAGCTGTCTAGTATTTGTTACATTCCTAATTAATCTTAAATTGCTACTGTCTATTTTATGGTTGCTCTCAAACGCATGTTGAGCAACACTAGATTTATCTGTTCTACCGTATTTGAGATGATCCATAAGTTCCTTGAATCTAGTTTGAATTGATCATCTAGTTTGTCCAACATACTTTTGATTTCAGTTTTTACAGCTAATTTCGTAAATCCCCGCCTTTTTGATTGTTTTAATTTTGTCTTTTGGATTGCCTAAAAGTTGTTTTAGTTTATTTATCGGTAAGTTTTACCTATATCTTTAAAAATCTTATCAATACCAACCTGGTTGGCGAAACGCACATCGAGTGCAGTATATAGTATTTTAGTGTTTTGTGGAAAATCACGACAGTGTTGGCTTTCCATTGAAGATTCCAACCCACTTCAGAATTATAGTTATAGGAAAATAAAAATTAAAAATCATAAAAAATTTCTTGTTTTCAAATGCTCTAATATAATATTGAAACACTATTTATATAATAAGTTAATATTATGTACATTAAATATAGTTATAAATTAAATATAATTATACAGTAATTATAATTAATAACTATATAATTAATTATATGCAATTAATTACCATGCAATAGTTTTAAATTTAAATCACAAAATATATATATATATATATATATATATATATATATATATATATATATATATATATATATATATATATATATATATATATATATATATATATATATATATATATATATATATATATATATATATATATATATATATATATATTGTTGCGGCAATTTCTAGAAGTACCATATACCATTACCATTACTATAAAAATGGCAATGATCATTATATTTTCTTGGAACCATTGGTATTTAAGGTGCTCCGAATGAATTTTTGAGAAATAAATCTTATTTATTACAGTCGAATTCTTGCGGCTCTTTGTAAACGCGAAAATATACAAGGTAGTAAAATTATTGGTGGTTTCGTTAAAAGAACAATACAGTTTAAGTATCTTTAGGAAATTTAAATCATTTCTAACAGACAAATATTCCATATGTAGTGTGTTCTCGGATGTAGTTATATGTAAAAAAAAGATATTTTGATATTTTGACACGTTACTCTTAATAGAAAGTCTTGTTTGTATTGTGAATATAAGATGTACTGGATGATCTGGCATTTATTTGTTATTTTAGAGCAAAGAGCAATAACACTGGTGGACAAAAAAATATTTTTTTTGTAACATATCCCACTGGAATAAAGCCTTCTGATTGCAGAAATGACAAGCAAAAAGTCGTAACAAGTAAAGTTTTCTTGTTACATTGATAAAACGTTATGGGAAGGAATAACATTATTGTTAATTTTACTAATCTATTTATTGCTATATATCAATGATGTATATGACATATATTAGGCTTACATAGATATATCTTTAAAGATAGAGAATAATTTTTTGAAAAATATATGCTCAGTTCGAATCGTCTCTCGTTAAGAACCAGTAATCACCCAACATGGCTGGATCCCATCATCATTGATAACGAATTCCTATTGTCCTGATATCTTGATGAAATCTTTTTCATTACTCGTCGCTTACTGCACACAAATTTTCAAGAAAAAAATTTAAATGAGAATGCAGAAAGTGAATTTATAAAGACATACGGCAACCAAGCATCTGGTACGAATCTACAAGTTTCTTGCAGTTCTTATCCTTCCTGTTCCCTAAAAATCCCCTTACTGCACTTACAAATGAGTTCCAAGCTCTGAGTTTCTATCTGTTGAATGCTTCTTTAAAATCTGCATCGTCAAAATATTTTCTAATTGGCCCATAAATTAAGAGTCGACTTTCTAATGATTTAACATTTAAAAATAAAGTTAGAAAAACAATTGTTATTAATAAACCGGTATTTTTGAATAAATTTGTAGAATTTAAAAACCAGCTTTTAAATTAATAAACCGGGTTTAGATACTAGAATTAATATAGAACATGAACATAAACATCACAGAAATTAGACTACCCCCGAATCCAAAGCCGAAGCTGCACGGGCAGGGGTTACACTTATGAATAAATATAGTTTAAAAAAACTAAAAAACACGCTTTTAAAGCACATCAAACTAAAAAGTGAAAAATAATTATTAATATAAACTGAAAACAATAATGAACGAAAAATACTAGTATTATTGTGAAAAAAGCGTGGGTTACTCGATATACGAAAAATATGGCACAAAGCGCCCCACGCTTTTTTCACAATAATACTAGTATTTTTTCGTTTATTATTGTTTTCAGTTTATATTAATAATTATTTTTCACTTTTTAGTGATGTGCTTTAAAAGCGTGTTTTTTTAGTTTTTTTTAAACTATATTTATTTTTCACTTTTTAGTTTGATGTGCTATGAAAGCGTGTTTTATAGTTTTTTTTAAACTATATTTATATTGCTTATTGATGCTGATATTATAACATATTACGATCCAACAGATATTTCTGAAAAAAAAAATATTTTTTATTTCAGCCATGGGATTTGAACTCACGCCCGAGGAGTCCGTCGTTTCGCGTCGACTAAGACTTGCCCGCTCGGCCAACGACCCAACTGAGAATCACGGAATATACTTACAATATTAAGCCTCTTGCTCTCACGCAGAGGATACGTGAGGAAAGGACTGGCGATCCTGATGAGGATAATGATATAAACTTATCAAATTATTGTGTTGTTACCGGTTCTTCGTAAGTGTACAAAGTTTCAAGTAAAGCTGTCCGTTTAAAGTGGGTCAAAATCGAGTCCAAAGAGTCGGTTACAAACAAACAAACAAACAAACAAACAAACATACAAGTGAAGCTAATAAAAGCGTGTTAAAAAAGGCGAACACCTCATTTTTACCGATATTACTAGTGCCGGTGGCAGGATTCAAACCCACAGGATCAAGGAAAGATTATCAAGTCACACTTGCCGTCACATGCTCTAACCAAATACTTCACCAAATTAATTATTTAATTAAAAACATTAACATTTTGTCCTGAAATCGCTCTCTGGCAGAATCATATTGTAATAAGAGTTTACTATAAAAATTTGGTGTAAAACTAATCTGCTGAATCATGAGTCAGGCGAATGTTTGAGATAAAAATCCACAAACTCATGCTACTATGCTTATAGCTTGGATGGAAGTATCGGTTCTCAGCAATGGCTTTTATGTAAACATAATATAGTGAATACCTTCTGAAATTTTCCCATACAACAGAAAAATTGAATGAAAAAATGGATTTTATTTAATTTTAAAAAGTTAATACGTAAACTAGTATTATCGGAAAATGTATGATAAAATATAAAAAAGTTACATTTTTACATTAGCCAAATTTGGTGATGACATCACTCTATATTTTTCTTTATAACTCGTGAATAAGTATTAAATGAACCGAAAAATTGTACGAATTTGTACGGATTTTAGTTATTTTAGTTTTTTTTATTTGGTTTTGTATAGATAGAGTATATTTTATTTTGTTATATATTTGTAGTTTCATAAATATTAAATAAATTGAAAAATTTTAATACAAATATAAATATTTTTTTACTGTTTTAATTTTATTTTTTATAAAAATTCGAAAACCGCTTTACAATTTTTTTTTTTTGGAATTCTGGAATTCGGAAATCAGTTTCTTTAGAAGTCGGTTTTTGTATAAACCCTAGAACAAATGATGTGGATGTAGTAAGCACGACGCATGTTTTGCAAGACACAGAATCACAAATCTTCATAATCAAAATCCTAACGCAATTATTTTTTGATTGAACCAGTTGGGTTGCCGCGTCGACTTGACAGTGTCATTTATTCCCTTCGAAACAAGCTTCTTGATTTAAATAAGATTTGTCTTTATTTTGAACGTAATGTGAGACAACTCGAAGAATACTCGACCAGATGAATTTACAGAAGAAAAGATATTGCCATTATATGGCCATCACGTTCACCAAACCGTGGTGATTGAACTGATTTCATTCTTTTGGAGAGCTATCAATGAGAAAGTGTATGAGGTCAAAATCGACTTTAGAAGAGTTAGTTTAATTTTTTTTTGTAGAATTAATCTTTGTATAAATGTTAAAGGTGGGCATATTTAACATTTCTTGCGTACTCAATAAATGCTAAAACCTTTTTGAATCCAATGTATTTATTTAATGTTCCTAAGTAAGTTATTTTTCCTGAAATAATACGAGATAAATGAAAGACAAAAGGAGGTTTGGAACTAATTGGGTTAGAATTTTTTTTTTTTTCGAAACTATGCAAAATAACAAAATTTTAGCCTAAAAATGATCAGAAATACTGCACTTTTTTTAAACAAAAACCCTGAATGTCTACTGTGAAAAAATTATAAGCCAATTTGTTCAACTGTATGGGTATTTTTCATTTCCGCATTTCTCATGAATATGAAACGCATACTAGAAAATGATTATGAGTAATTTTAGAAAAACTTTTTTTTATCAACTTTGAAGCTTGATTATGGACAAATGAAGCGTTTTAGTATTTGGGTAAGTTTAGTTGACTCAATTTATTTTAACCACAAGAATGTGGTTCTATGCCCATGCAATTATGGAATATCCTGTATATGTGTTGCAGAGATGACTATAATAAACTGGAATAAAATTCATAGTACGGTGTCAAGTTTAAAAATAATTCAATTAAAATAAAAGTCATCGAACACTGAGGCAAATTAATAATGGTATTGAGACAAATGGCCTTATATCTGCTAACTGCCCTGTAACTTGTAAATAATAATGTTATACCTATGTAAACATACTCATATATATTTGTTTATTTTGCATGGAAAGGTCCAATAAACCTGTAGATTAAGATGTTCATAATGCAATATAAATAAAACATTAAACAAAATAATTCAATCTTTTGAATAACATGAAGTTTACTACGAAGTTGTAACTGTAGGTGTACTATTATGGTAAATGGAGAAAGTAAACTAAAGAAAATGATGACATGCACGTAACAATGCAATAACAGATATTAAAATGTTCATGCAATCTGTGCCGTATTGTTTTAAGTTATAAAAGTGTAACCAGTTAAATATTCCGAGTGTGGTTTTGCAATAAAATCAAAAACCATTGACAAATATAACTAAAAAATAATCTATTGTTCGGATAATCATTTTATTATTTTGTAATTCATATTAATACATGTTATCTTTAGATGTACTCAGCAAAAATGGAAACTTTCGAATATATATCAATGTTCAATTTATGATGTAGTATTTATACAACAAACATGCAATTTACTTTAATTTTATTTTACACGAATCAACAGTACCTAAACTAACGATTAAACGATGATGTTGTCCGTGATATTGGAGACACAGTTGTTACCATTTATTTTTATCCTCGCGCCAGCTAGTTACACAATTCGAGGTTTGTAGATAAACTGATTCTAAATAACGAATAGGGAATAGGGAATACGGTCTAGATGTCGTGGCGCAAACACATGTACTCTCCTTTCCTATGGCAAAAACAGGCCCATCAGAAAGCCGGTACCGGGATTCACGAAAAATTTTCGATATCTAGTGATTATAACGACAAGTGGAAAAGATTCTAATCTACGACTTCAGCTACAGCGACAGCTATCATCTAATAAGCTGTTGCTTTAATTGCATATTTTGTGAAAAGTTCACCAGTTACTAGCAAAGAAAATGGGATGTTTAACTTATATATGCAACATCTTAATTAATTCATTAGCTCACAAGTGTTAATAATTTTGATTAAAGTAGTCATAAAATCAATAGAAGGAAAACAGACAAAGAAGACTATTAAACCATAATATTATTATGGTACTTATAACAGCTTTCCATCTCAATTTAAATTCTTCAATAATTTATCAAGTTATCACTTTCAAACATAGATTTGCTTATCACGTGAAGGATTATTAATAAGATTTTGTAATTTGATAGATATGAAACACTTAAAATGTACAGAGAAAAATTATTAACCATATTTCAAATAATTATATGATACACGTTACTACAGACGGAAATGGAAAAATGTTCTAAACAGAAATTTCGCTGTTCTTAAAAATGTATGGACAGGTAACTATTTAAATAACTTACTCTGTATTTACACGTGAAATTTTTTTAATTACTGCTTAATATTATTATAATAATATACTTTTGATAATTGAACACCAATAATTATATTTTGCGGATTGTGGAAACTGTTTTCAGTAAAATGTGCTTGTACTGTCTGAAAGTGGCAAGGTCAAAAGATTTTATTTTCTCCGGCATCTGTGTCCATTCGGTGTTAACATCTCGTAACTTGACACTAATCGGCATTTATTCTTCTACGGCTGCTCTCACTGCTCACGGGACTAATGATAAAATTGTAATGTAATATAATGGGCATGTTATTTTGAGGTTACTCCTGATTAAATATATCTACATGTACATATATAGTCCATTTTGTCAATTTGTAATTATGTAACATAACATTACAAATTAGAATTACAATTTATCATAACAATGAAACACAAATTTTAAAAAAATAAATTATATTGAGACGTTGCGCACTTCCCACGGATCCAAGGGTCTGGGGTTTGAACTTCGACGCTGCTGGTAGGAACAAACGTTTTCGGAAGTGGACATTAATCCCATTGAACTGGGTGGCGTCCCATCCAACATAAGGTTATTTTAAGGGTATAGGAAGTTGTATTGTTTTTATGATGTTCAGTGTTAATATTCATAATATTATATTCATAGTCCACATTTGACGTTTACAAAATTTGGTGAAAATCGAACGTTATTTATACTTTTTTAAATTGATTTTATTTCACTAAATAGTTCCTTAGCATTAGAATCTGTTCGATTTTTTAAACTTGGCTTCACCCAATAATATAATCTCGGCTCTTCAAAAAATTTATTATTTTGTCAAAAGTGAGTGAACTATTTCATTATTTTTTCCGCAACTGTCTAGAAAGGGAACAGTTTTTTGATCAATTTTTTGAGTGAAAAATACATCTTTACTAAAGGATCAGTCAAATCTTTACCGATCTCTTATGTCACTCTTGGTTGACAAGAGTATCTGATTTAAAAATAATGAATCCAGTCTTCTTTGAAAGCATCTGACATCCGCCAGCTGAATGTTATGAAATTTGTTTGCAAGACATTTCAAGTTAAAAAAAATTTTTGAAAAGAACAAGAACGGTTCCAGAAAAAAATATTGTACGCAATACACTCGGAAAGTGTCTTTACTGGGCTCATCGACTGACAGCTGGTCTAGCAAAGAATCACATTCCGTTACATAAATACCCAAGGAACATTCTGACGACGAATTGACTTTGCTATTCGCAACTAAAAGTCGGTTAACAACGTACGAAAAACATCGTGCTGATCCATATTTGCCTGGTCAATAAAATATGGGTCGATTCGAGGTACAGGACCAACTTTAGTCGTGATTACCGACCAAATGTTCACCAAATTTTACGTCGGCTTAAGTTTGTTGTCAGGCTGTTACCAACCTTATTTAAAATTTGTCCTTAATCTAATATACAAAAGTCGGATTTAGGTAGTGTTTATTTAAAGAACTAAATTACTAATTTAATTTTTTGTTTTAAAAAATATTTTCCTTTCCCAAAGAAAACGCAAGTGAAATATTGTATAATTAATTCTACGAATAAATAAAAACTTTTTTTGCTTACTTTATTTGAAAAAAGAGGTAAATTTCGTATATTTAAAATAATTATAAACACATCATTAACATGGCTGCATGTTCTTTCCTTCTGAGGAACCAGAAAATAAGTAGGGAACTATCACCCTGCGGACTACTTGTTGTGACAGTTCCAAATAAATATACGAATTACGATTTACTGTTATGATAAGTGCAATTATTTTTACTAACAGCGACGTCAATAATTTTACCTGTACCAATTTATAGTAGGTTCAGGTGCAGAAATTTAAACTAACACTAACGTTCATTCCATACAATCAGGCTAATATCGACTGTGCGTTGCAGTTGGTATATAAGTCTTTACTAAATATCTACCAATACTTGCATTATCGACATTAATTTTGAGTTTATGATAAGCAGAGGCCCAAACGTCTCACACCAACATCCAGGCGACGTTGCTAGATGACTACATCAGTCTAACCAACGTTGGAATGTTACCCAAAAATTACCTAAACCTACTTAGTCAGTTACCAACGACTAATCAACGTTGGATAATGATCTGAAAACACACCCAACGTATTAAGTAGAAATCTGACGTCAAACCAACGTTGGTAAATGTGCTAGACGTAAGTAGTGCGTTTGCGAGGTTCAAACTGTGTTACTCCGACGTTGCATCAAAACTATAAAATTTAAGGCTCTACTTGACTATTATTTGTAATAATTCTGACGGTGAAATTAGTAGAAAAGTAGTCGGTGGTCGGTGAAATGTTATTTGAGTAACTATTGTCGTAGAACTCCCCCCCTTGGGGCAGGTTTTTGATTTAATTTTTTATTTAAAAATGAATATTTTTTTGTGTACTAATTAATTAAATATAATTCGACTCAGCATTAAAATTAGGGTTGAAAATTTATTCCCTAAAAGTAAATATCAATCTAATCTGAACATACTTTAATGCATCCTTACCCCGCAAAACTATAAAACGGAAATCTCTTTAATGATATATTAAATTTCTCTGTAAAAAAACATTTTATTTATTTGGACTCACGCTCTGTAAGTTAAGTAATTTAAGTAGTTTTGTTGTTAATTAGGTCGACGGTTTCATGTAAGGCTCATGATTATGCATACAGTTGTTAAGTGTAACTGATTCACAACCAGGTTGAAATGTATAATTATCAGATGGACAAACATTAATTGTCTTTACTTATGTTACTGTAGTCAACATTTTAATAAAGAAAATATTAAAACAAACATTATTCTTGTGATTGGAATTAAGGTGGCTTTGTGCGCTTATAAATGAGAAAGGCGACTGATTTAAATTTTCTGCCTCACCTACGAAGTAATTATGTAATCAAATTACTTTTTTGAACATTTTCACGAATTCTTAATGGTGGTATCCAAAAATGTTAGATAAAGATGGGACCAATCTTTTACACAATCCTTCTTAAAAGAAAAATCTGTTTTTCTTTTAATAATCGTCGCTACATAGAATTAATTATTAGCACTATTTTCTTCTTTTTCTTTCTTGGAGCTTACTACCACATAAATAACTCTTGGTTATCTAAATAAATATAGTTTAAAAAAACTAAAAAACACGCTTTTAAAGCACATCAAACTAAAAAAGTGAAAAATAATTATTAATATAAACTGAAAACAATAATGAACGAAAAATACTAGTATTATTGTGAAAAGAGCGTGGGTTGCTCGATATACGAAAAATATGGCACCAAGCGCCCCATACTTTTTTCACAATAATACTAGTATTTTTCGTTCATTATTGTTTTCAGTTTATATTAATAATTATTTTTCACTTTTTAGTTTGATGTGCTTTAAAAGCGTGTTTTTTAGTTTTTTTAAACTATATTTATTTTTCACTTTTTAGTTTGATGTGCTATGAAAGCGTGTTTTGTAGTTTTTTTAAACTATATTTATATTGCTTATTGATGCTGATATTATAACATATTACGATCCAACAGATATTTCTGAAAAAAAAAATATTTTTTATTTCAGCCATGGGATTTGAACTCACGCCCGAGGAGTCCGTCGTTTCGCGTCGACTAAGACTTGCCCGCTCGGCCAGCGACCGAACTGAGAATCACGGAATATACTTACAATATTAAGCCTCTTGCTCTCACGCAGAGGATACGTGAGGAAAGGACTGGCGATCCTGATCAGGATAATGATATAAACTTATCAAATTATTGTATTGTTACCGGTTCTTCGTAAGTGTACAAAGTTTTAATTAAATCTGTCCGTTTAAAGTGGGTCAAAATCGAGTCCAAAGAGTCGGTTACAAACAAACACACAAACAAACATACAAGTGAAGCTAATAAAAGCGTGTTAAAAATACAGTTTGTTACCCAGCATGATACGGGAAATATAACCGTCTGCGCTTGTAACTGTATGACAAAATATCAGTTAGAAGGTGTTTCTTGACAACTAATATGAAAAAAAAAGTATTTCCCAAACGTTTTGGAAATGAATCTGTTTCCTTTTTCCAAGTTATGTATTTACCTTTTTGTAGCATGTGAAGCGCAAAACTTGACACATGCAAACAACAAAACCTGAATATCAATATAAAACATTAATTCTTTACGTACAGGGTGATTTTGTAAGACTTCCCACCCTCCCTAATTTCGTAATGTTTATTATTACGAAAAAAATGGTAAATTCAGAAGTTATAGGAATTTTTATATAGATTCAGAAAATAATGAAAGCTCACACAAGATGGCTACACTTCTTAATTTTATTTTTTAAATTGAACCTTGTATGTATTCGCATATTCGCATACACAGTTGAAAATACGGTGTAAAATTTCACACCAAATTGACACCACACGGGGTACATATAGGAACACATCAATTAGGTGTATATTAGACACCAACGGTACGGTGTAAAATTTTACCATTATTTATGTGTAAAATGTTTACACCCATGAATTGTAAAATTATACTTTTTGATTAATTTATACACCATGTAATTGTTGAAAATAAAAACGCAAATTTTCTAAAGGGTGATATTCTTAAGGGATGGAAAACAGATTAATTCTAAATGAACTACAAAAATCTGAAAATGTCATGTATTTTATTAAATGGAAATGCCACATTTCAGATAACTCAATTATAATAATAATAATAATAAACACCACAGATAATACAACCCCCTGTATCTCTAAACTGACGTTGTGCGAGAAGGGGCTACACATTTAGAGACAACGGACGTACATCCAATATCCGAGTATACTACGATTAATCTCTCTCACAGAAAAATCCCAGTGCCACGGCCGGGATTCGAACCCGGGACTTTTGGGTGAAAGTCAAGTGTCCTTGCCTCTCGACCATCAGTCATAGTTAATTGTATATTGTACACTATGGAGTACATTGCCATTTGAACTAAAAAGCTTTACAATGACATAACTAGGTATATTTAAGTCATTCATTTTCCCTAATAGATTTTAATAATCCAATCGTTATTCTCATTTTTCTGTTTTCCTTTGTGTTCTACAGCTCACAGCACATAAACCGCCACTGAAGATAATATATAAAATATCTACCAAATGCACTAAGTAAGGGCACCATTTTGTGTATTGCAAGATCATCAACTGTTTCTGATTGCTGATTACTATGCCTCAGATATCTGACACATTCGCAGAAACGTAAAATCACATTACGCATGGTGTATAATATACGAAAATGTAGTTTTTAAGATCATTTCTAATCCAAAAAATGGTAAGATTTACTCAATAAATGAGTATACTTTTTACAATGTTGAATGGTGTTTAATTTTACACCAAAATGTGTAAATTTTCACACCACTTTTACAATATTTTTAGTGGTAAATGTGAACACCGTTTAATTTGAACTGTGTAGAAGACTTTCTCACGAGCACAATGATTTGGAGATGATGGGTCTGTCTCTAATACTAAGAGAGATATGAGAAAAACTTTGTGAGACTCTCACTCCCGTTAACTTTCTTGTTTCTGGCTAATCAAAAATAGTTTATAAAAAAGTTACAAGATTCTTAAAGAACGTTTTGAAAAGCGTATTATCAAGACAACTGAACCTATTTTTAAAAAATATATTTTCCATTTTTCATGTATACAGTGTGTCCCACGAGAGGTGGAATACATGGGTATCTTGGTTATTAGTGGAGCTAGAGAATCGTTTAAAAGAGCAAAGTTTGGCAGAACGTTAACATAGCGTCTAGAAAACAATTGAATTCCAATTGTTTTACATTTTGCTTATGAATGAGCCAAAATTGCCATTTTTTAAAGATGCCATGTAACTTTTTTTTATTGGTGATTCAATTAAAAAATATTTAAGATTATTTTTCAATAATTTTGTAAGGACAGTGACATTCTTAATCAGTTTTTCAAACAACAATTTTTCTGATTTTAAAAATGTAATTATCCAATATGGCGGCTATAACAAAAAATTAAGTTGATATAATTTTTCTAAGAACTACTGTTTGCAAAAATAAATTCTTTACGTGTTAGTAAGCCCCAGAAAGAAATACAAGAATTTAGAGAATGTCACAAATAATTTTCAAACAATGTGTCTTTTTATTCTTCTAATTTCTTATGTTCTCTTCAGTCTTTAGCCTTCTTAACGTCACAGTCTATATAAGTAATTATTGTCTTTATTTCATTCCAACATTTGTCCAAAAGAATCCTCAAAAACATTTGCATTCACATCTTCGTGGTAGTCACCAGTAAAATAAATATATTTTTTTGAAAGTTTTGCAATATTACTTCCAAACTAAAAATACATTAGAGTTAGTAGATATCACCCCAAATAGATACACTTTTTTTACTACAAACAGAATGTCACATGCAAAATCATATTCAATATAATACAGAAAGTAAATAATACATAGTTTATAGTGTTACCCAGTAAATCATTCGTGGTTAAGAAGAAAGAACAAAATATTATGTTACTTTCTTTTTACAGTGTTTTCAAATAGATATTTTATCTTCCTAAAGTTAACGACATTTGAAGGTGTTCCAAATGGAAAATTTTTAAATCAATATCAAACAAATATGAAAAGAAGAAATAAATAAATCATAAAATTTAAAACGACCATCAGAGAAACTTTTCACTTTTATGTTGTAGAAATGTAGAAATGTATCCTTTATTAAATTGGGAAATAATTTGAATATTATAAATTCCAGAAATTATTTTTTGTTAATGGTTTGCCATGGTTGGATATTAAATAGAATATATTTATTTCAATAAAATGTACATAAATAAAAATATAAGTATTTCTCAGTCAATAAAATAACAAAAGAATTAAGAATGTTTTGTTATTTAAATAAATAATAATAAAAAAAACTCTTATGTTTTTCCCAAAAACGCTGTGCAGTGCATATAGAATCAATATTGTGCGTTACAGTATACCTACCAGAAAAAAATTTACCAATGCATCATATGAGAAATTACGAGAAATTTAAGTTATAGCGTAAAAATTAAAACATTTGCATTTGAACCAAGAAAGATTTCAAATGAATTTTTACTACAAACCATTTGATGCGTGACGCCTTTCCAAAGTGAGTACAGCTAATTAGTTTGTAATTAGAGATACTCATTGAGTACTTAATGACATGCGGAATGTATACGTTATCAATTAAACACCTATTATATGAGCAAAACAAGAAATGATTATGAAAAATCGTTAATTAAAGTTAAAGAATAGTTTAGATTTCTTCATTAATATGCAGTGAAATGTGATCTGTGTAACAAATTTTATTCTGGGCTGCTTTTATGGTAATAAATTTAACTGAAAAAAGTGAATTACTACAATTAATATTTTTAAATATATTAAATGAGAATATTTATTTGCATTTATTGACACTTTGCATATTTAAAGCCACATAATTTGTCTAATTGAAAATACATATTTGCCTAACATTTTTATTAATTTTTATTTAAATAAAAACACACTTTTAATGACCCCTTTCTATCGTGGTGCGATAATAGTATGTTAATAACATGACACCTGCATGTTTGTTTACCTTCTTCGTATGTAGTATCAATTGAGGTATCGCTTTCGGTTTACTTTGCAGAGTAATATTTAATTATCTTGGTTGAATTTATGCGGTTACACCTTTTTTTACTGTTTAGATTAAATTTTAGACAAATGATAAATAAATAATTGATTGAGATAATACGATATAATACATTATCTTCTATACATATATAAAAGCTCAAAAGGTTTTCTTCTCCGGTTTCTCAAGCGGCTACCGCTTCACCAATTTTGATATATTTTTTTTTAATGAAAGGTCTCTACCCTCAGATGGATCATGAGACATTTTTTAAAATTTTCAATCACCATTTTCATATG
Source organism: Rhamnusium bicolor (assembly GCA_029963845.1). Classification (NCBI taxonomy): domain Eukaryota; kingdom Metazoa; phylum Arthropoda; class Insecta; order Coleoptera; family Cerambycidae; genus Rhamnusium; species Rhamnusium bicolor. The sequence continues at coordinate 1,201,677 of JANEYF010005663.1, read as the reverse complement.
TAAAACAAAATAAACAAAAACTAATGCATGTTAGCGTATGCTAAGCGCGGCGTTACTTGAAGCGACCTCTACCACCGACCTCTTGAAATGGAACTAATGCATCTTTGCCGGTTTGGCTAGAGACAACTACTGTGCCAGTGTGCTGTTCGGTTATTGTTTACATTCGAGTTTTCAATTACTTTGCTGCAAACAGGATTGTTTATATGTGACTTCGAGTTTTTACTTGCTTTGCAAATAGGAATTTAAGCTTAAGTATTTTTAGTTTAGTTTACTACTTTTATTTGTTTTTCGGGATAAACCTATAAACCGACATGTTGTTCCATTGTAGGTGACGGAAATTGTTTCTTTCGTTCTGTTTCGCATTGTTTATTTAATATCGCGAGATACGCATGCAAGTCGTCGAAAAAATTAAAAATGAATGGGAATATTATGAAGGTTTTATTGCTGGAGATCCATCGTATCGGTTACCGATTAAAAATTCCGCTGAATACGAAAATTTATTGTCTTTAGATGGCGAATTCGCCGGCCATTTCGAATTGCACTGTATTAGTCAGCTGTTTCCTGATCATTTGTTTAGAGTGTATAGAGATAATAATAATAACGAAACTCTTGATTATGGTACTGGAAATATTATTTCTAATTTACTTTTTTCTGGTAATGTTGATGCAGCACATTATAGTATTTTAGAATTTCGTCCTGTCACTAATGATGCCGATGTGGAAAATGCACTCTGCAATGTTGTGCAACATAATATTTCAAAAAAACGTAAATTAAGAAAGACGTTGACTGGCGGCAGGGAAAGGAGACGCGAACGCACACAAAAAAGTCTAAAATACGAAAAGAAAACCTGCTTTACAATTCAATATAGATATGCCCTTTCTGATACTATCACAAATGTAATTCCATTCAACTTAGGTAACTTAAACAACATATTATGTAGTTATTGCTCTGCCCGGTACTTTTCATATGAAAAAAATTCGGCTGGCTACTTTGGTCTTTGTTGCTGTAATAAAAAGTTCAAATTACCGGAATTTCGGATTCCTGATAAAATGAAAGAATAATTTACAGGGAATGACGAGATATCGAAAAATTTTCGAGATAATATTCGACAATATAATAATGCTTTGTCGTTCGTGTCATTCGGGGCAAATATAAAATTACCGTCCGGATATGGTCCGTATTGTTTCAAAATTCTTGGTGTAGTACATCATAAAATTTCGTCATTATACACAAAATGGAGGATGTGCTTCTTATGGACATTTATACATTTTAGACTTTTCTGAAGCCAATCAAATTAGACTTGAACATGCTGCGAACAGTTCCTTGAGAAAAGACATTCTAGAAATACTAAATCGTGTCGTAAATCAATGTAATCCTTATGTGATGTCATATAAGACAATGCATCAGAAGATATGTGAAGAAAAGGAGTTAGCTTTAAAAGAAAATCGTGTACCTATTAATTTGGTAATGCGTTTTTATCACGAACCCAAATCAGATCCTCGACGGTATAATGATCCTACATGTTCTGAAGTTGCAGCTGTTCTTGAATCAGCCGACGGTGCTCCACCTTCTCATAGACATATTGCTGTTTACGCACATGACGGTGGAATAAAAAATATAGATTTTGACAGTATGCATTCCGTTCCGATGTCATATGTATTAATCTGGCCGTGCGGGGAACCAGGATGGCATAATTCAATGCCAATTGGAGGAGAGCGCAAAACTAAAATTCGCCAAAATATTTCTATGTGAGAATATATATCTTACAGACTTATGGTTCGAGGTTTAACTCCTGTAGGAGACTTCAATCCAATAATTAGTGTTGGGAAGTTAACGCAGCAGTTGATTGTTGATTATTACTGTCGCATCGAAGGCGACAGATTGAAATTCATCCGTAACCAACAGGTGAAATTGCGAGTATATACATACGTTGGTCTTGCAGACGCTTTACATGTAAGGCCCGACAACGTGGACGTGTTGTTATTTTACCTTCATCGTTTACTGGCAGTCCTCGAAACATGATGCAAAATTATCAGGACGCAATGGCCATTGTAAGAAAATTTGGTAAGCCAGACATTTTTTTAACGTTTACATGTAATCCTTTATGGCCTGAAATTACAAATAGCATACATTCTTATGAAACTGCTAATAATACACCAGACGTTACTGTTCGCGTGTTTTATGCAAAAGTAAAGGAACTCTTGCGTTTAATTAACCAAAAACAAATATTTGGCGAAGTACTAACATATTTGTACACTGTTGAGTTCCAAAAGAGAGGTTTACCTCATGTTTACCTAGAAAAGTCTAAAATGTATAACTGTCCATAAGAAGCACATCCTCCATTTTGAGGGTATAATGACGAAATATTATGATCTACTACACCAAGAAATTTAAGGAGGTGTTGTAACATGAAACTTTCGTCACTCACTTGCATTTTCCAATACACCCGCCGTCGAATTTCGACGGGGTTACGCTAGTTCATTTATTAATATTAACGATGGTGCTTCCTTTATTCCACATGTTTTGTACAAATTTAGTACCCCAGGTGCCAGTATTAGGTCCAGTTTATGGCTTTCTGTATATTAACGAACTAGTTTATAGATTTATCTCGAAACTAGAGCATACCCCTCTGATTTTTCCACATTATACTGAAAATGTGTTATTTTTAGCCATGTTACCAGTTTTTAACCCGTATGAAAAATGCAATATGCAAATATGCAAATATCTGTAGAATTAGACAAATGTAAAAATCGATACTATACTTTTTTCTTGAAAGCAACAGAGAATGCCCATTTGATTTTTCTACACTATACTAAAAAGAAGCTGTTCTCTTCAGCCGTTCTACCAGTTTTTTCATAAAACTCGTAGGGGCACGCAGTGTGCAAACATGTGCATAAATACATAAATTGGAAATTCGAGGTTATAATTTATTTCTAGAAAACAACAGTGTACCTCTGATTTTTTTACATTATACTAGAAAAAGGTGTTCATTTCATCCGTGCTATTAACTTTCTTCAAAAACTAGTAGGAGACACGCATTATGTAAATATGTGCAAAGATAGCTAAATGGGAAATTCGAGGACATTATGTTCACTAAAACAGCGTATATCACTCTGCTTTTTTCACATTATGCAAAAAGGAAGTTGTTCTTTTCAGCCATGTTACCGTTTTTTTTTTCCAAAAACCTACACAACACACGCAATGTGTAAATATTCGTAAAAATAGATATATTTAAAATTCAATACTATTTTTGTAAGGGTATGTTTATATTTATACTAAATAAATGATCATATTGAAAGCAATGTTGCTGGAGTTGAGCGAGGCCTAGAGTGATGTTTATTTTAACACCATAAATATGTTCGCGTCGGCGACTCTTACATGCTAGCTGGCTGCAAGGGGTGAGAAAGCAAGGAAATAGTCAAAACAATATTCAGTCACAACGGGCTTAGTTAATTCCATCAATAGAGAAATCATTGATGGTGCGTAGTTCGTTCGAGTGACAAGTTGTGTAAAGAATTTATTTTTACTGTAACCGGTGAGTTTTTCACTAAGTGTTTTATTCTGAATAGGCTTAGGGGTTAGGTCAATTAATTAATGAAAGAGTACAGTCAATTAGTTAATAAAATAGTACAGTCAGTTAATTAATAAAATAGTACAGTCAGTTAGTTAATAAAATAGTACAGTCAATTAGTTAATAAAATAGTAGAGTCAATTAATTAATAAAATAGTACAGTCAGTTAATTAATAAAATAGTACAGTCAGTTAATTAATAAAATAGTACAGTCAGTTAATTATTAAAATAGTACAGTCAGTTAATTAATAAAATGGTGCAGTTAGTTAGAGCATAGTGTGGTAATGAGTTATTAGTACTTGAAAGTCAATTAGAGTACTGCCAGCTGGTTTAGTTTTGATGTAGGTGCTAACAGATACCTAGAACGTTCTGATAAATTATTGTAGTTAGTTTCTGACATTAATCGTAGAGTTGGGCTTTGGCGAGGAATGGCCTTAGCTGGCTTTGGCGAGGAATGGCCTTAGCTGAATGGTTACTTAGGGCGAGGAATGGCCCTGAGTACATTGAGTAGGATCTTGGCGAGGAATGGCCTTGATCTACTCAAGGCGAGGAATGGCCTTGAGTGTGTTTACGATAAATGTCTGAAGAGAGTGTAAATTGACTTTTCACTGAGCATGTTATTGATAGAAAGCGTTCTAGGGGTCTTTAGCGAATTAGAGAATCTAGTAATAAATAGCACCTTCAGACTAAAGCGCTTACAGTGTTTTCTTTTCTTTATATATTTAGATTGACGTAAGCGGTTGGAGGGGAAGATCCAGTTTTTATTGAACGGTGAGTGCTAACCTGTTGTTATTTACATTTGTTAAATAAACAAATACGCCCAGTAGTAAACAAAGGTATTACAGTTTTTCAGAAGTGGGATTACCGCAGCTTAGCATTCTCTGTTACGTTATTCGATATTACTGACTATTGACAATTTTCTATTGAGTGTGTGTGTGTTCTACGAGTTGTTTAGTTTAGTTTATTTAAAAAAAAAACAAAGGGGGTTGAATTATAACTAACCGCGATGAATCCAAGTCGACAAAGCGTAGGTGAACAAAGCGGATGGATAGCTGATATACCGATGGAACTTTGTCGTACTTCCGATATTGCAAGCCCTAATTTAACTGATGAATCAGTATGTAGCGACGACACGGTTACTAAGTTGGCTGAAGCTATGGCACACGCTTTGAGAAATGTTTCCTTACCTGGTCCTTCAAGAATGATCAGAGGAGAGGTTGTGCCCATTTTTGATCCATCTGATATCAATCAGAATGTGGAAGATTGGTGCGCTAAGGTAGATGAAATTCGAGAAATGTTTCATTGGTCTGATGATATCACCATCTTTAACGCGTTGACTACAGCTTCACGGTTTGGCAAGTGTTTGGTACAAGGGATTGAAGTCAGTAAAGTTCACTTGGAATGAGTGGAAAGATAAACTTCGTCGTGCTTTTCCAGCCCAACGCGATTACAATGCGATTTTGGAAGAAATGATGGGACGAAAGAAGAAGCCAAACGAAACTTTTGCTCAATATTTCTACGAGAAGCAAGCTCTTCTAAATGCTTGTAAAATACAAGGTCAAGATGCAGTGTCATGTATCATTGCAGGAATTCGAGAAACCCACATCCGATCGGGCGCGAAGGCCGCAAATTTTGATGACCCAGAGGCTCTCTTTAGTTATCTAAGAAGCTTGAATGATGACGTGACCACTTATGTGCCGAAAGTACCGATCGCAAAACCGTATAATAATAAACGAAAATATGACTCATTTAAGAAACCAAGCGCATGTTTTACGTGTAATAGACCAGGACATATTAGCAAATATTGTCCCAGTAATAGGACGGAAAGACGAGACAAGAAATGTTTTTACTGCCAAGAAACTGGACATCTAGCTTCAGTTTGCCCCAAACGGCGAAAAACTCACGAATCTACTAAATGACTAGATGTACTACAACAGCAACAGTGTCCCTCAAGTAGCAATAAATATTACAAACGTGTCAAAATTAATAACAAAGCTTCAGAAGCATTCATTGATTTAGGAAGTACGTGTAATGTTATTACGGCAGACGAGGCTGCTAGGCTTTCTCTCAAATGTAACCAATCCCAAGCTACTTTGATACATGGTTATGGAGGGGGAGTGGTTCCATCTAAGGGGACGGTTGCGTTTGATTTAAAGGTTGATAAAGTTTGTATGCCTACAACTGCAACAGTGGTGTCTAATGTTGCACAAAATGTACCGTTGCTAATTGGACATCCCGTGACTGAAAACTCCGACGTTGTCGTTTTTAAAGATAGTGAAGCACTACAACTTTTTCGTCGAATGCCTGAAATTGAGAAAACTGATGAAACAGTAAGAAAGGTGACACTGTGGCCTGCCAAATCAACAGCTGTACCTTCTGGTTTTTGGGGAAATATTCCTATTGAGGTTAGAGACAACTTTGAAGGAGAATTATACGTAGAAGCAAGTATTCGAACTAAAGAAGGACAAGAGTGGTGTATCCCGCATACCGTACTAAGAATTCACAAAGAGTCTAGATCAGTGTTGCCCATTATAAATCTATCAGACACCGAAGTAAATTTTACAAGTAAACATCCGATTGCTAGAGGATGGCTGTGCGAACCGGAAGACGAAAACACTAATCACGTTTTACATACTACTGAAACGCAAATGAGTGCACTTACAATTGACGACATCACAGTAGGCCCTATTTCAGAGGAAGAACAGCGCCGATTATTGACTTTAATAAATAAATACCGAAACTGTTTTGCTATAAATACGGACGAACTTGGTTGTGCTAAGTCTACCGAAGTTTCCATAGAATTAGAAAATAACAAACCTTTTTCGTATCGTCCATATCGTATGTCGAGAGGCGAGCAACAGGCAGTCAGAGAAATAATAGATAACTTGTTGGAAAATGACATAATTCGCGAGTCAAATTCACCGTACTCATCACCAATTTTACTAGTACGTAAAAAAAATGGAGAGCAGCGAATGTGCATTGACTACCGTAAGTTAAACCAAATGACGATTAAAGATCGGTATCCTCTACCCAGGGTAGATGATCAACTGGATAAGTTGCAAGGGAGTGTATACTATACAAGCCTGGATTTAAGATCAGGTTATCATCAAATCCCGATTGCTGAAAATTCAAAGAAATACACTGCATTCGTCACAGCGGACTCACAATATGAATACAATCGACTACCTTTTGGATTGACAAACGCCCCCAGTGCATTTCAGCGGCTTTTAAATAAAGTATTAAAACCTGTTCGTGATATTACTGCCATCTATCTAGATGACATTTTGCTCTACACTAAAACTGTGGAAGGAGCTTTAGAAAATATTGAAAGGGTTTTGAACTTGCTACAAGGTGAAGGGTTGACATTGAACCCTAGCAAATGCAAATTTTTAGTAACATCGGTTGAGTATTTGGGATTTGAGATCAGCGACAGTAAAATACGCCCGGGAGAAATGAAAACCAAAGCAGTGAGAGAGTTCGCAGTACCTAGATCTGTACATCAAATCCGTCAGTTTTTGGGATTGACAGGTTACTTCCGACACTTTGTGAAAAATTATGCTTTAACTGCGAAACCTTTAACCGATTTGACCCGAAAAAGTGTTGAGTGGGTTTGGACTGAACAGGAACAAAGAGCATTTGATCACTTGAAGGATACACTTATAAACAGACCGGTGCTCTCTTTATATAACCCAAAAGCACATACAGAAGTACACACAGACGCGAGCTCTCGAGGGTTGGCAGGAATTTTGCTACAAAGGCAGGAAGATGAATATTTGCATCCCGTGGCTTATTACAGTAGGCGAACGACACCAAGTGAAGAGAAATTTCATTCATACGAATTAGAAACGTTGGCGGTTGTCGAAAGTCTCAAGAAATTTAGATCACAACTTTTAGGGATACAGTTTACAGTTGTTACAGACTGCAACGCCTTAAAAACAAGTAACTCCAAAAAAGCAGCTTTTACCGCGAATTGCTCGCTGGTGGCTCCAGTTACAGGAGTTTTCGTTTGAAGTACAATATCGACCAGGAAATCGCATGCGTCATGTTGATGCTCTAAGTCGAAACCCATCAATGTCGGAGAAACCTTCCGAGGAAACTATTATGCGAATCGACCAAGCCGATTGGGTGTTATCCGCCCAGTTAACGGACGAAAAGATGCAACATATCCATCAAATTTTGTCTAAACCCCCCTGAAACTGATGAGGAGAGAGACGTGTACAAAAATTACGCCTTGAGAGATGGAAGAGTGTACCGAATTACAATAAAAGGAATTCAATGGGTCGTTCCCAAAGGCATGCGACAGCAAGTGGTAAGGGCAGCGCATGATGACTTAGGTCATTTTGCAGTTGAAAAGACTTTACATAGACTATGTACACATTATTGGTTTCCGCGTATGCGACAATATGTGGAAAAATATATTGCCTGCTGTATACCCTGTATCTATGGTAAAAAACCTGTCGGAAAGAAGGAAGGGTTTTTACACCCAATCTCTAAGAAACCTGAGCCATTTGACATGTTACATGTAGACCATTACGGGCCGATGCCGAAAACGACGAAAGGCAATGTGCATATTATTGTGACTGTGGAGGCTTTTACAAAGTTTACGTTTCTTAAAGCAGTGAAATCGACAGGCGCCAAATATGCCATACAATTTTTGGAAGATATTTTTACACTGTATGGCAAACCCCGAATCCTAATTTCGGATCAAGGAAGCGCTTTCACGTCTCACCAGTTCAGACAGTTTTGTAGAAAACTAAACCTAAAGCACGTCCTAAATGCTACCATAACACCTAGAGCTAATGGCCAAGTGGAACGGTTTAATAAGACATTGAAATCAGTATTGATGACGACCTGTGCCGAAGAAGAAAAGTGGGACATTAGCATTGGACAAATTCAGTTTGCGATTAATAATGTGAAAAGTAAATCAACCGGGTTTACCGCGAGTGAGTTGTTACATAGCTTTAGGCCCAGATGTGGTGTGGATGCAGAATTGATAGACGAAGTCAGTGAATTGCCTAGAATGCTGGAAAATATTGTTAAAATTCGAGAAACTGTCGGTGAAAAATTGGAAATGGAAAGCCGCAAACAAAAGAATTATTTTGATAAAAGAAGGAGAAAGCCCAGACAGTACAAGGAAGGTGACTTAGTCGTCATTCAGAAACATGAAGCAACCCAGGGGTCCAGAAAGCTAATTAATCCTTATAGTGGACCTATGGTGGTGAAAAAGGTGTTAGACAATGATCGTTATGTGGTGAGTGACATGTCGGGTTCACGTAGAACGTCGCGAAACAGTAAATACGAAAATGTCGTGGCAGTGGATAAAATGAAACCGTGGCAAATCCCGGGCGGCGTATCCGATGATACTGATGATGAAAGTGGTTCGGATGGGGTTCCGACGTTGGAGGAAAGCGATGGTGATGAACAGAGAGCGGAAGACTCGGGGCGAGTCTAATGCAGGATGGCCGAATGTAAGGGTATGTTTATATTTATACTAAATAAATGATCATATTGAAAGCAATGTTGCTGGAGTTGAGCGAGGCCTAGAGTGATGTTTATTTTAACACCATAAATATGTTCGCGTCGGCGACTCTTACATGCTAGCTGGCTGCAAGGGGTGAGAAAGCAAGGAAATAGTCAAAACAATATTCAGTCACAACGGGCTTAGTTAATTCCATCAATAGAGAAATCATTGATGGTGCGTAGTTCGTTCGAGTGACAAGTTGTGTAAAGAATTTATTTTTACTGTAACCGGTGAGTTTTTCACTAAGTGTTTTATTCTGAATAGGCTTAGGGGTTAGGTCAATTAATTAATGAAAGAGTACAGTCAATTAGTTAATAAAATAGTACAGTCAGTTAATTAATAAAATAGTACAGTCAGTTAGTTAATAAAATAGTACAGTCAATTAGTTAATAAAATAGTAGAGTCAATTAATTAATAAAATAGTACAGTCAGTTAATTAATAAAATAGTACAGTCAGTTAATTAATAAAATAGTACAGTCAGTTAATTATTAAAATAGTACAGTCAGTTAATTAATAAAATGGTGCAGTTAGTTAGAGCATAGTGTGGTAATGAGTTATTAGTACTTGAAAGTCAATTAGAGTACTGCCAGCTGGTTTAGTTTTGATGTAGGTGCTAACAGATACCTAGAACGTTCTGATAAATTATTGTAGTTAGTTTCTGACATTAATCGTAGAGTTGGGCTTTGGCGAGGAATGGCCTTAGCTGGCTTTGGCGAGGAATGGCCTTAGCTGAATGGTTACTTAGGGCGAGGAATGGCCCTGAGTACATTGAGTAGGATCTTGGCGAGGAATGGCCTTGATCTACTCAAGGCGAGGAATGGCCTTGAGTGTGTTTACGATAAATGTCTGAAGAGAGTGTAAATTGACTTTTCACTGAGCATGTTATTGATAGAAAGCGTTCTAGGGGTCTTTAGCGAATTAGAGAATCTAGTAATAAATAGCACCTTCAGACTAAGGCGCTTACAGTGTTTTCTTTTCTTTATATATTTAGATTGACGTAAGCGGTTGGAGGGGAAGATCCAGTTTTTATTGAACGGTGAGTGCTAACCTGTTGTTATTTACATTTGTTAAATAAACAAATACGCCCAGTAGTAAACAAAGGTATTACATTTTTTTTTTTTCGAAAACAGCAGAGTGTGACATTTTTATTATTCTACGTTATACCAAAAACAAACTGGTTTCCTCAGCCGTGCTATCAATGATAAAAAAATTATATATGCTATATGATTTTACGAATTGTAACTAATCTACGGGCGCACTATTAAATTAATATGCTACTTGTATTTTCTGTTCCTATTGATTATTCGCAATTAATCTATGCGGTCATTGCCACAAAATGTTATTGCCATAACTTGTTTATTTCCTTCGCTTTTAAGCTGCGCTTAACTAAATTGGTAGAATATCAGTAGTAATATGTTGATTTACATTGTTAATGGAAATACCAAAATGGACTAAAATAGCAATTATTGTTTAAATAACTTAGGCGAGATATTACTTTCAAATTTTAATATTTCTTAGTAAAGTATGAGTCATACAAAGCTGTTGTATATTCAGGAATTCGATGACTACACTTTTTCACAATGGCATTATTATATTTTTTTTTATAAAATTTACTGAGATAATTATATATACTGACAGGGAATCAAAAGGTTAATATTCTGTAAGTGCCTAACATTTTTTGCAAACCTTTTATGCCAAGTGGCCTGGTACAACTGTAGCAATAATAATGATACATATCCTTAATTCAATGGGAACTCAAAAAATAATATGAGGACATTATTGCTGATATTTTACGTAATTATTACATAAAGTTTATTATAGATTCCCTTATAGTTCTTTAGATTTGTTGCTGAGAAATTATGCGAATCGAAACAAAGACCCTTTGTCAAGAATAATAAGTATCACAATTTCTGTAAGATTTATTTACATGATACAAACGGGAAAGAGGGAATAATAGTAAATATTTATAATAATGCAGTAAATATAGGTCTGTTATGGATTCTCTTATAGTTCTTTAGATTTTTTGCTGAGAAATTATGCGAATTGAAATAAAGACCATCTGGGCGACTGGGACCAATTTAGATCCGCTCTAACGGACTATAACAAAGAAATAAGAAAAGCAAAAAGGGGATCTTGGAGGAAATTCTGTGAGAGTATAATTGACCTACCTCACAGTACTAGAATCCACAAGATTCTTTCCAGAGAGTCGACGAGGAAATTCGGTTCGTTAAGACGACCGGATGGCTCATATACGGACTCTGGAAAGGAAACATTACAGCTCCTAACAAAACCACTTCCCAGGGTGCTTGAATGCGGATGACCAACAGCCGTCACCAGCAGAGGGCCGATTAAAACGACCTGATAAAAATGATTGGCTGACGGCTAAAAAGGTGATCACAATTCCGGCAATTGAGTGGGCCATCAGATCATTCCAACCATTCAAATCGCCTGGAGAGGACGGAGTTTTTCCAGCTTTACTACAAAATGGACTGGAAATATTGCTCCCATTCCTCATTAAACTATTCAGAGCTAGTCTGGTATGGAACTATATCCCATCCAGTTGGTCGGCGCTTAAGGTAGTATATATACCAAAAATGGGTAGGAATGAACCAAGCCCTAAATCGCTTAGACCAATTAGCCTGACATATTTTCTGTTGAAAGGCCTGGAGAAGGTGCTAGACGGATATATCAGGGGTAACATCCTGAATCATCACCCCCTCAATACCCATCAGTACGCCTATCAAACAGGAAAATCAACAGAACTAGCACTCAATAACCTAGTCTAAAAGATCGCCCAATCCCTTCAAATGAAGGAAATTGCGGTGGGCGCCTTTCTCGACATTGAGGGAGCATTTAATAATGCACTGCTCAACTGCGTATATGCAGCAGTAGCTGCCAGAGGAATTGAGCCTACTATAGGCGACTGGATTCGTGCTATTCTCTCAAACAGAACCATAACAACGTCTCTAGAAGAAGAAACAGTTAGGTTTAGAGCCACAAGAGGATGCCCGCAGGGTGGGGTTCTCTCCCAAATTTTGTGGACACTTCTTGTGGACGACCTACTGGCTATTCTCACACTATGGGAGGTTGAGATTCTAGCATATGCAGATGATCTAGTCATACTAGTCAGATTAAACTCTGAAGGAGTAATATTAAATACTCTTCAAGAGACACTGGACGCACTGAGTAACTGGTGCGACAGGGAACAGATGTCTGTAAACTCTCAAAAAACAGTAATAGTACCATTCACCCGGAAACGGAAGCTGGAGGATTTAAGACCTCCCACCTTAATGGGTGAAACTATTCCATTTGCGGAGGAGGTGAAATATCTAGGAATCACTCTGGATAGATCACTTAATTGGAACTCCCATCTGGAAAAGGTAATCCACAAAGCAAAGCTGTCCTTATGGACATGCCGTCGTATTTTTGGCAAATCCTGGGGCATGGGTCCTCAACAAATCTGGATCTATATCACGGTCATCAGACCAATGATAACATACGGATCCATTGTTTGGTGGCCGAAAGGAACACAACGGACGGCCAAATCCAAACTCTCTGGACTGCAGAGATTAGCATGCATGACCGTAACGGGAGCAATTAGCACCACACCGTCAGCTGCAATGGAAATCCTCCTGGATTTACCCCCTCTTTACATATATCTGGAGAGAGAGGCCAGATGGGCAACCTACAGACCGCAACACTAGTATCATGGAGCGGAACAGGTTGCTGGATGATATAGAAAATCACAGCATTCTGGGAATGCCCTCGGATACTATGTCTACCATGACCAACTACGAGCTGACCTTCAACATCCTTTCTCCGGAAAGAGATGAGTGGGATCGGAATAAAGCCAACCTACTGAAGGCAGACAGTTGCTGGTTTACAGACGGCTCCAAAACTCCCGAGGAAGCAGGAGCTACAGACCAAGGGTGAGGATATTCTCAAGCCTAGGTACTCATGCAATTGTTTTTCAGGCTGAGGTTTATGCCATTGAACTGTGTGTATGGGAGCTGGAATATATGCATCTTACACGCAGATCAATAAAAATTTTCTCAGATAGCCAAGCAGCTATAAAAGCTCTTGGCTCCTACCGGTGTAACTCCAAAACGGTATGAAGTTGTCAGAAAGCTAAGTAAAAACAACAAAGTGACTCTGGTCTGGATATCCGGCCACTGTGGTATGAAAGGTAACGAAATAGCGGATCATCGGACCAGAACCAATACTTGACATATCCTCAAGTACTGCCAAGATAGCTAATCCAACCTGGGCTGAAAGGAAAACTCTCCAGTATTGGCAAGAGTTACCAGGATTAGTTTATTCGAAGGCGTTTATAAAATACCCTTTGAAATCAAGAGCTAAGAAACTTTTAGAGTTAAACAGGGTAAACTTGATAACTCTATATACCGGGTACTGCCGACTAAACTATCATCTGCATAAACTCGGCTTAGCGAAAATCGCCGAGTACAGTCTATGCCTACGCTGAGTGCCGGCTATGCCTGTAGGATGATGAGAAGGCAGACCACATCTTATGCACCTGTCCCGCTGTGGAGAGGATCCGATTCTCAATTTCTCAATTTCTGTAAGATTTATTCACATGATAAAACGGGGAAAGAGAAGAGGATGGTAAATATTTATAATAAGGCGGTAAATATGCGTTTGTTGTGGATTCCCTTATAGTTCTTATCAGCTTATCTAGATAATTTGTATTTGTCAGGAGCCACTGATTTATAAAGTTATAATTTCTTTTGTGAGGTTGGCGATGGTTCTTCAATAATATTGGTCTCTATTCTCAATAGACTTGTCATTTGTTATCATTAGAATCTGGGCTGCATCTGCTAACATACTTTATCTACCTTCCTTTCATGCAATGGTGCTATATATAAAATAACAAAATGTATTACTTCCATACTTCGTGCATATACATCCGGTGTTGAAAAATTGAATTTGTATTTTGATTTAGAAATTTTAGTCACTGACTCCTTTGCATCTGCGGAAGATGCTGAAGGTCTAAAGCTATTCAGATACGTACCATTCTAACAAAATAAAAAAGTGGACGACATACCATATGTATAGTAAGGAAAAATATCAACCATCAAGTTATCGTCTAGTTTCAAATTTTTCTAATAGGATGACACATTGCAAAGATTTTTTTTGTTGAACATTTTTAATTATTTTTCATTTTGTTAAAACGCTGCTTGAAAATCTCGATGAACTGATCCCACAAAAAAATACCTATTTATTTATACTTATTCATAGGATTCAAATAATTTTATTAACTTTTTCTAAAGGTTGAAATCACAGTGTCTCATTTCAAATCAGACTTGTGGAATCCAAGCCTTCTGTAATAAGGATTTGAATGAAATTTTTATTTGAAATAATGGATCCTGAATTAAAATGTTCCTTTAAAACGTTATTGTTAATCCCTAAGATTGCAAATTCTGACATAAAGCTTCTCAGTTAAAAGTTTTTGATTTCTCGCTTGAATTCTTAAGAATTTCATTTGTCCTATCCCTGCTTTGTGTTACTCCTCGTTAATATTAATAATCGTAAGAAATTACGTGAGATATAATCGGTAGTAACAAAATCTTACGTAATTTTTTATCGCTCCAAATTAAGGTTAACAACCCAAAATATAGACCATTTTATTGGTGAAAATCTGACATGTGTGAGTGAATTAATCAGATAAAATTATAAATGTTCGTCCCAGTTTTTTAATTAGAACTTTTTTAAGTAAGTCATCATAGTAAAGGACGCTTAAGTAAATTATTATATAAAGTTATAGTACAAAATGAAAACTTACCCATTAAAACAGTTGTTAGAAAACGCCTAGTCTTAAAATAAATCTTCTAATTATCCAGTGATTATCCTTTTATTCTTATATTTAAATTTGAAGAACAACACTGCACTCTATGATTACTGTTATATAACACTTTATTTAGTTACTATTATATTAAAATGGGTATAAATTTATTACTACTATTTTACTTCTAAAATGTTACTTCAGAAAACGATTATATAATCAAAAATTATCACCACGAATCAAAAAATTCTTCTTTACCACTTTCTATCTTCATCGCATTTCTTGGCCAGGTGTTCCTAAAATAAAGTACATCATTACGTAAGGTAATAATTTAAACATGCTTAATTAAATTCAGTTGTGTAGGCAGTGAAACATTTTATCAACAATTTGATATACTATGATGCGTTTTCTTTGTGGAAACAATTTATTTTCTAAAGAATGCTGTTAAGCTTTTATTAATGGTTATTTGGGACTTGGACGGACAAAGATTCTATAGGATAGCTTTTATAGTAAATATTACTTAAAATGACAACACAAATTATTATAAACTGAATTTTTAAATAAAATGATATCCTAAAGATGTGTAATATGAAGAGATTGGGCGGAGGTATTGATTTCCTGTAACAGCTTTTATGCAGACCATGATAAAGAGAATTCATTTAAAATTACAATCGCAACAGAAAGAAATACACCAGAAAATAAACATACCATATAATAGTGAAATACTAGAAAATGTAATCGATCATAAATAAAGTATTACATAACAAAATTAGAATAAAAATATCTGATGTTTTGTTTCTTACAGAATTACTACATATAGTTTAAACATCTCAAAACATCTTTTTACTTTCTATTTTATCCCACAGACTCTATCCACATATTGTGTGTCAATATTATTATCTACTTGGACTGAAATATTTTATTAATTTTAGAAATGTTTTAACTGAAGTATATATGGTTTTTCCATAAGGAATTACTACATCTAGTAAATATGTTAAACTAATAAGGCTACTCAAAGAAATACACATCCTCAAAGATATATAAAACAATCAAACATAGAAACTACTCCAACAATAACACATACTCTAAAATAAACATCCATGTACTAATAAAGTTGGCATATCGAA
This sequence comes from Rhamnusium bicolor, assembly GCA_029963845.1. Lineage (NCBI taxonomy): Eukaryota > Metazoa > Arthropoda > Insecta > Coleoptera > Cerambycidae > Rhamnusium > Rhamnusium bicolor. The sequence goes on along the minus strand of JANEYF010005663.1, from coordinate 1,185,657 downwards.
TTATATAACGGACGTTTGTATTACAGATATAAGAAGTTTTCTCTTTTATCTTAATCTTAATTAATGCGACTAAATGACCTTTGAAGTCGACATCGCAAAAGAAAATAATGATCAACATTCTAATTTGATATTTCCTTCAAAATTTTAAGAAAGTAAAGATTGTCCAGATTTTCTATGTACTTGAGTTAACAAAGTAGGTCACGTAACAATAAATATTCTATATTATGAGAAATCCCCAATCTCTTGATACAATTACAATGGCCCAAGCAACACATTTAGTAGTCTCTACGTAATAGCTGTCATCAGTGGAACTTTAAAGTTTCCCACAACTAACGATCATTAGGTAATGAGAACGATCCATCTAGCAAGCATGCACCAAAAAAGGGAATAATTATTACGTAGCAATTACTGTTTTGGAACCTTCCCTGTTACGTGTTGAGAACTAGGTTATTACGTAAACAAAACGTAACCAAGTAGTAGAAATTACTATGGAACAGCTCTTTAGTGGTACGAACTATATTTTGCTCTCTCTTTCGTTCGAATACCAAAATATAGTGTATTGCAATCGGACTTATTGATTGTGAGTTTGTGGTCAATATGTACTAAGTTAAATCGATTGAATGAAATATGTGTAGGTAATAAACCATGATGTTTTGCATTCATTGTGTGTGGAAATTAAAACGACTACCTGTTTCCTGTAAAATATTTAAATGACACTTCGATAAAAAAGACGCGCTCTCTAGAAAATTGTTTTTTCGAAAAAAAAAATTGTTCAAATATTATGTGTATACTTGAAAATGCAAAATTTTCTATTGAAGACATTTTTTTGTTTATGTGTTATGAAGTAATAATGATCTATTTATAAAAGATGTTTGCAAATGACCATATTTAATAAAAAAATGGTTATAAGAATTATATTTTTATGGCATTTTATGGCATCATCATTCAATAATAGTTTACCAAACAGTAGCAAATGCGACGAAAGACGTCATTTTCTTGGTATCGTTAAACTGGCCTCTACTACGCTACTACAGTTTAATGCAAATTTCGCTCATATTTTATGACCCTCACTTTTAAGTTGGTAGAGCTGGCTGATCAGATCTATACTCCATTCATTTCATATGAGCACATAAATCTTTTTTTACCTGGGCTCGCTGAACGACCGTTTGTCGACCTCTAGTCGTGCATACTTTTCTAGTATAGGCGCGCGGTGCAATATATAAATTCACAAAATGTATTTATATAATACCGCATGCCTATGCTGAATTTTTTATGTGCTTATATGAAATGAACAGAGTATAGGTAAAAATAATTTTATTGTTTTGGATTGGCAATACGTTAATGACTGACTAAATGTCAACAGGTGACAGGGGGAATTGTTATTAGCGAAAATCAAAGGAATGATTAATTCGAGCAAGATTTACTTTGAATACCAACAAAATTTAATGTGGCGAAAATCTCGAATGCTCAAAGTTGACACTGTTATCCATATTTTCTGTCATCTGATCATTCACGTATTCGTAAATTTTGTAACTTCCCTAAGTTATTCATTTGTCTAAATTTTTCGAATTTGCTCAGTGAGAGAAATTAATAACAATGGTTAACCACAAACAATCACAATCAGTTACATTTTTTACTTCAACATTTGTAAGTTCCTCATTGCAATGTCCGATTTTCCCAACTATTTTCCTAACCTGGTTACTTATCTATTTCAACGAATAAGGTTCGGTTCTGCATCAATCAAATAATTTGTTGAATTGTTAACTTAACTTCACTTAACTATAACATTACTTTTCTATAAAAGGTCGATGAAAATCTTTATTGTTGTTTTTCTGCATTTCGGCACCATGTTCGATTAGTTTCGAATAAAAAACCGTTGATTGAATATCACTAATAAGTTACACAACTTTAAAGCCCCAGAAAGTGTCCCGACAACGTTACAGGAACTTTAAATAGAGCACTTTCAGTTATCATTACTTTAATGTGATACTTTAGTAAGGCTGTGCAGTCGGCATTACTACTAATTCTCACTTTAAAGTTGAAATGCTTTAAAGTAATACAGAGTAATATCCGCGACGTTGCACATACTGCAGCAGTTACTTGAAAGTGTAATAATTATGCAGTACCTGAATTCAGTAGAATTTACGTAATTGTTACTACACGGGCATAACCACAAGGTTAATTTTACGCTAAAGTTGCAAATTTAGTGACAGTTATGTAATGCCTGCTCTATTAAAGTTCTGATGACAGTTCCATTCACTTCGGTGCTACTTGGGGTGAATCAGGAAGTGATCTGATTTAATAAAATTATTGTTTAAATATAAATAATCAATTCCAATCAACTAGTGATTCAAGTTAACTGTGTGGCTCGTGGTTAGTGATCGCTACTATCATGTTATTTCTTGAATAGATGACAGTAAAAACACATTTAATATGTTAAACGTTACAAACATAACAATACATAAAAGCACACCTATAAATAAATTGATGTGGCTCAAGTATTGGGGTTCAAGTTTAGTTCAAAAATAAGATGAGTCAATGTACTGAAATTCGCAGTAACAAAATAAAGAAATTATAAGTGAGTGAAATCATCAATCAAATCATTGTATCGTCCATGCTTAATAAAACTATTCAAAATATTATGTAACTCTAACCAAATAAAACAATTATATTGTGTATTAAAAATCCATTTATACATATATTAACCATTTCTAGGTGTATCAATTTTAATGGAAAGAAATTTAAAAAAAATGTATTTTTCTCAATTAATGTGCATATTTGTGATTTACAAAAATAAGTAATTCATGTGTCCTTTTATCTTCAGTTAGTGCTGAGATCTATTTCGTTAATTTTGTTACAACTGTTTGAGTAACTCCCCATTAATTGATTTGATGCGATCCGTGACATCGTTCATTCACTAGTTGAGTCATATGTATATTAATGATTTAATTTTCTTGGCAGGTACATTGCTACGACCCGAAATATAAAATAAAAGGACACAATAAAGATTGTTTCAAAAGTTTACACCAATGCTTTAGATCTTTCGCTGAGAAATCTAAAAGAAATATGCGAATTAGAACAAAGACATCTGTCAAAAGAATTAAATATTACAATTTCGTTCGCTAAATAAAAATTCAGAAACAATAATAATTGTTCTAGTATGGCGCAACGGTATTCTAGTTTTTCTAATGTATGCAGCCGTATTTCAGACAGTTTTTATTTTCTTATACCTAATATAAGGAAGTATAATAATCGTGATTTTTTTTCGACCTCGAGATTTTGATTGATATATACATTTTGAACCCTCCTGAATCCACTGACTATTTTCCGAATGATATCTGTCGGTGCGTGTGTATGTGTGGATGTGTGTGTGTGTGTGTGTGTGTGTGTGTGTGTGGATGTGTGGTGTGTATGGGAGACTTCCCAAATTTGGCAGTTAAGATTGTCAACAACATTTTAGGTGACACATTAAATTTGGTGAATGTGGTACCACCAGAAGAGACATAATGAATGAAAGAAGAAAAAAAAGGTACAATTTCGGGAAAAAAAATTAAAAATTTTATTGCATTTCTGGACGATTCTCGACAAATTATAGTGAAAACACATAACTTTATAAAAAGAAAATCTGTTCGCATGTCTGTAGTATCGCGATAGCAGCCATAGTTTTTGAGATAAAGCTTGCAAATTTGGTAAACTTGTTTTAAAGGACAAAGACAATGAAAAATTCGGTGATGAGCAAAATTGGCCAGCTGAAAGGGGGTCCACGGGACCCAAACTTTTTTGTATTTGACTACAAAAAAATATATTCTTGATAAAATATTATAAATCATGTCTACTATATCGAGCAAATAAAATATATTTTCCAAGTACTTAAATAAAGCTGATGTAAACTGAAATATTTTACACATTTGGCGTTATAAAAGAGGGTAAGATAAATTTATCAGTTTGACATTTGAAAGGTCTAATTTAGTTACAAAAGCGTCAATGTCAATAACAAAAAAATTATTAAAATATGTGACATGAATTATTAGTGACAGTATCGAATGACGCTGATAAATTAATTATTTAAAAATTTTAATGAAAGATTTCAAAGTACGTTATTAAAATTTAATTTAAGGTAAGTGAAGGATTAAATAGAATGATTTTTTTAAATCAGGATGATATATACCGGTATGAGAAAGTTATGTGCTGGCCACATCAGATACTTTAATATATCTATCACCACAAGGAGTAAAATCTAGCGATGTGGGCGTTTATGTCACTTCTTCAAATTTTGAAATTGGTAAAAATCAGAATTTACAGTTACGCGTTAAACCCAAAGGACTAAATATCTCATCATATCGTAACATGATGATCACTTGATGAAGTTGACTTGAGTTTTCTGCAGCCCAGTATTTATAATTTTATTCTCTGCAGAAAATAAGCATCATTTGACGTAATTAAAAGTTGAACGACTGTCATCCTCATTCAAAATGTCGAGTCTGCCTACAGAAAGCTTCACAGAGATTTCTATTTATATTAATCAACGAAATAATTTTATAAAGTAAACCTTCAAAGGTTCCTTCCAAAGACTTGCAAGGCAATTATTGTAATTCTTTTCCTTCGAGCCTCTTCCTACATATTTATTTACGCTCAATTCGCGACGAGAACACTCGTTTACCTGAACAACATAATGTATTCTAGTGAAATTTCTATCTGCAAACAAGCATTGATGTATCATGAAATTATTTATTTTAAAACGGACAATCGGAACCCAGTTTTTTCAAAGTTACTTAGTGACCTAAAGTTTATCTTATATTATACTTTACAGTAGGCATTAAAGAGATCGGTAAAGTTTTTACTGGTCTCAGTGATCGCTTATGTTACTTTTGTTGACAGTAGTATCTGATAACAATTAAAAATGAAAAATCCACTCTTCTTTGAAAGCAAGTATCTGACATATGTCAGTTGAATTTTATGAATTTTGTGGAAGTTATAAAAAGTTTTTTGAGACTGGAAAGAACGGTTGCAGAAATAGTTATTTACGTAACAAGACCTGAAAGTGATTTTTTTACTAGGTGCGCGGGCAGTTCCAGAGTGAGTCCTAGCGAGCCCCCCAGTAAAGACACTTTCCCGGTGTTGCGTACAATATTTTTCTGCAACCGTTCTTGCTAATCTCAAAAAACTTTTTAACTTTAACAAAATTCATAAAATTCAACTGACAGATGTCAGACACTTTCAAAGAAGACTGGACTAATCATTTTAAATTGTCAGATATTATTGTTAACCGAAAATGACATAAGGGATTGGAAAAGACGTTTCCGAACCCTTATGTCACTTTACCGGACTAGACCAGCAAATATATATGTTCCACTCAAAAAATTAACCGAAAACAATCAACTTTCTAATCGGTTGCAGAAAATATTTTACGTAGCAACACTGGAAAGTGTTGTATGGATTAGAGCTCGCTAGCAATTGCCCTGAAAATTACTAGCTCGCCCAGTAAAGAATCACTTTCCGGTATTATTACGTAAATAACTATTTTAGTCATCTGTCCTGAAACTCATGTATTGCTGGACAATTTTTAGGCCGGAAAGTAGTTTTTTACAAGACTAATCCGAAAAATGGACTAATTCAATCAGTGGCGTGCCGTGCCTTTTGAGACGCAGGGGCACAGCATTCTTGGGGGCGCAAAATGTAATGAAAGTGTATCCAAATTAAACATATTAAATTTTTTATTTATTGCAAATTTTCTGTGTATTGTTGAAACGTTAAATATCATTCATATGTTTTATGTTGTATTTACTTCAACCTGTGTCTTGTACCAGTTTTTGTTTGTTATTTAATTTATTACTGATTAATGATTATGTACAAAAAAAACAAATTTAGTTAGTCCTGAAGATTCTAATAAATAGATCGTTTCGCTCTAAATTTCGACTAAATTAAACAAGAAGTTTTCTGCTTTAATTGACCTATTCCCACTAAGTTGTAATATTAATATAGTAGGTGACTATCAATTCAAGAGAAAAATGATTTATATTATTCATCGAATTTTCACGAAGTGTTTTGCTTGGGGCGCTAGGGCGGAAATATAGCAGGGGCCTCTACCTGGACACGCCACTGAGTAAAGAAGTACTTTCCAACCTAAAAATTGTCCAGCAATACCTAATTATTATAATGTTTCATAAACAAATTGAAGCAAAAATATGGTAAAGAATCACGGGTGCCTAAAATACGTTGTACGTAACTCATTCGGAAATGCCCTTCACATAAAATTCGCCTATAAATTCTATAAAGACTTGTTAATTGTACGTAATTTGTGGTATTCTAGTAATTTTACGGTTCTTCATAAAAAAAAAGTAAAATACGTATATACCAACGACTGTTTCCTTTCAAAATATTAATTTAATAACTTTACGTCACTTAAAATATAAATGTGTTATATACATGGCTGTTGCTTTTTTTGCAAACACTATTATTTATTTTTTTTCGGGTGAAAGGAAATTGCTATGTAGAATAGGCAATCATTTAGTAGCTATTATTTTAAATAAATCGATGTTTACATGCAAAATCATTTAAAGAACCATTAAATCTAATATAACCTCATAAAAACGCCGAATATATTCATGATAACTGTTATTCATTTTTAAGAACCGTCAGATGTCTTTAGCTTTCATAAATGAGTTTGGCAAATTAAGAATAGGTATACAGTGTGTTTTAAGATTACTTATTCAAACTTTATATTCAATCAATCAATCAATTATCATCAATGTTCATAAAGTTTTTCCGATGGTCCAAGCCTCTCTGAGGCATACCATTGTGAATAAATTCGAAATGTTTACAAAAAAAAAATCGTTTCTTTCTCCAAAATATAGACCGTACTTATTTGTTATTTATAATTCATTCCTCAAACACAGGTGACACGTGCCTACTATCTGATTTTTACTTTTGTTTTATAAATCAAGATGCATTTCCGCATTTGATTTGAAGAATCTAAAATCGCTCTTTAGTAAAAAATTCAAGATATATTAGACATTTTTAATACTATAAGATAAAAAATTATACACAGCGCCCTTAATTAATGAATATTTTGTCTTTGCAGAAATCTATTAAAAAATTAAATACTTCATTTAAGTAAGACAAAAGTAATTTAGACACAATAAAATTCAGGATGTTCTATTTACACTGTCAATAAAAGTTTCCAAATTGCTTAAAAAACTTTGAAATAGAAATGTTTACTTCACATGAGCAGTATCCGTTTCTGTTAACTATTCTGAATTTCTGAATGCGCATGTGACTTAAGAAAATAACACGTTTTGCAAACTAATTTTACTGTACAGGGTTATCCAACGAAAAGGCCCACCTCTATATTTTGTTTATTTTTCGAACTAGAAAAAAAAGTTATAAATAAAAGTTGTAGTGAATCAAATGACCTCTTTTTGAATCCCTACAAAGAATATACAGGTGGTCCCATAAAAGCGGGATAAATTAAACTTACATTTTCTTAAATGGACCATCCTATATTTTTTTACCATTTTGAAATATATGTTTTTTTGTGATATCAAACATATGAATATGTTGTATCTTATTTTTTACTGTCTTTTATTGCAAATTTATACTATCAGCATCTGCATGATTATCAGGTTCGCCATGCAAACTCCATGGTTTTGTGTGTCATATTATTTGTGAAAATGTTCACTTCATCAGAGCGACACAATGTGTTCACAATTTATAAAAAATAACAAGATCTCTTCAACGGGTAACATTTTATTTGGTATAATATGTATAATAGTAGTTATAATAGTAATTATAACGCTGTTTGCTTTTTGAATTTATTAAATTATTCTGTAAGGCATAAGTGTCAAATTAGGTGTTTTTCTTCCATGGCTAACCTGATAACCTGGCAAATGCGGGTAGTATAAAATTTGCAATAAATAAAAAATAGTAAGAGATAAGATACAACCTATCTATATATCTGAAATCACAAAAAAAACGTAGATTTGAAAAATGCAAAAAACATATAGGGAGTTCCATTTAAAAAATGTAAATTTGATTTGTGTCGCTTTTATGGGACCACCTGTATATTCTTTGCAGAGATACTAAAGGAGCGCATTTGATTTACTACAACTTTTTATTTGAATTTTTCTCGAAACTTGAAAAATAAACAAAATATAGCGGTGGGTCTTCTCGTCGGATAACTCTGTACATACGTGCATTAAAATTATACTCTACTTATTGTTTAAAAAAATGATCTGATGTGTTACTCCAAAACGTATCACCTTGTATGTGCATAATTAATTTGGAAAAAGATTCTTTAAGATAACATACTAGATTGTAATGGTAATACATTATGTCCTGCATATTGTTGGACACTATGTATTAAGAAAATTTTTAGTTATACAGTGTTTCAAAAGTAAACTGCATGTACTCGTATTATCGTAGGTAGATGATATAATTTTAAATCAATAATGCGTTAACATCTCTAATTTAGTTTCGTTGCGGAGAACCGACTTTCCAAACGACTGCAAACTATACCACAGATACATTATGTGAAGATACTAACAGTGATTGACTAAAATATATACATTTGGAGATTCTACCGTAAAATACCGCCTTTTGGTACAAATTTCGATTCGTGTTTATATTTTTTTTACAACAATAAGCAAAGATTCTAAACGTAAGTTAAATAGTTTTTCAAAAAAGAAGTAGTAAATTGGAACTAGGATGAAAAATTTTTTGATCGACAAGCTTGAATGATAATTTCTCCAAAATTTAAGACTATAATTATTGGTTATAGGAAAAAAAATATTAACGAAAGAGTGTCGATACAGCAGTGCCTTCTATACGCTTACAATTTAATAATTCGTAGTGTCGTTTGGTAGCTTGTATTGGAATATAAATTGTCACCAAAATCCTTGTTTTATTTTTTCATATACTTATAGACAGATAAAATATCGGCAAAGTAAAAGAAAATCGAACTGATGATGGAAATGGACATTTTGAAAGTGATAGTAGCAAATTTTATCCAAATCGACATGCCGTCTGTGTATTTGTATTTCGGTGTATTTGTGATACGCTTTTCTCTTACAAGGTGGAAACTGGAGTCTTTATAAGATCTGATAGGTCCAAGGTGATATTCTATTAAATAATAGTGGTATCGGTGCACTTTCCATGTTGACCCAAACAAATTTTGCGTATGAACAAAAAATGTTTAAAATGAAATTTAAATGGTTTTCAAAAGTTCTCAACCCTCACCGAGGAAAACGGTGCCAAATTTAGTTTTGAATCTATTCAAATAATTCCATGGTTTAATTATTAATAACGAAATTATTGTTTGATGACAATTACTTCCTTTATTTAAAATTAATATGATGATCAAAAAGTGCCTTTGAGGCACCTAGTCGAAGCAGTCTTTTTATATTAAGCGAAATTAAAAAAAAAAACAGTTACTTTTTAATTATTATAACATTGACAATTAAAACCATTTCAGTCTTTGCAAAATTAAAATATCCTACAATTATCCTACATTATGCTATAAAATTGACATTTGCAACAGCTAATTTGATAGAAAAATATATTTGGTAAAATCACAATTAAGAGTGTAATGCAGTTGTTTGCAGAGTATTCTTAAAAATTCGGTACCGCTAACATTACACACATAAGAATCTCTTAGCCTTATTGTATAATATTAAGATTGACTAATAGCGTAGGTAGGCATTTTGAAAGTTTTTGTGGTAGTTCAAGTTTACTGGCTTATAGTTTAGTACATTTTAATTTGAAAAAACTATACTATTTTAAAATGCTTCCCAGATAAACCTAAGGGGCCTAATAATCAAGGTAATTAGTTTTTTATTTTCTTAGACAAGAAAACATTTTTTTTTTGTTTCTGCTCTTTGATAACTTCAAGAAATTAATGTAAAATATTACTTTTCGCCCAACTGAAATTGTTTAAGAAGTAAAGTAGAAATATTTTCTTTACTCTTAATAAAATTTCCTCAAAGATGTTCTAGAACCTCGTTGGTACCCTACTTTTTCATACATAAAATGTCTTATTTCCAAACAAATCCAAAGAATCTTTACTTTCAATTAAAATATAAATAAAAAATACCTTTCATTCCGAGAAATACAAATAACTCCAAAACACAAAACACTAAAACCACTTTTTGTAACAGTTCACAATATTTGAAAAGTGCGCTCTTTGATGAAGAGGTCTAGGTACCTCGCACGTTGTCCCACGTTTCGATAAGAGTGTCCGTGCCGGTTAAGGAAGAGATTGCGCCGGGCACTGCGACAATCGGCTACCGACTGGCTAAAAGAGTAGAGGATGGCATACATCTTGCAGACAAGTGGGTCACTGGAAACTCTCTCCCAGACACCCTCCGTGCAGTATGCGATGCCGCTCATCTCGCACCTCGTGGCTCTGATGGACAAGAAGGAGAAGAGTCAATTCGACATGACTGGTTTTGTACACTAGTTTCACCCTAAGGAGGTTCGAATCATGATAAAGATAAATTTGCAAGAAATGGGAAATTCAACTATTAGGTAAAGTTAATACTAAGGGTTAAAATAAGAGTGGTCCGAAAGTATACATTTTTAATTTGTCACATGTTTAATTCCTTATGAAAATAAAAAATGCTTACTCTAACTTTTAGAAAACTGTTCACAAGTGGTTTTGATCGATTCTTCAACAATTTGTGTGAAAAACGCTGTGAAAAAGGATTAATTTGAATTCAGCCTGTCTGGAGTCTTCTGATTATAACTAATAGTTTTTAACTTATGAAATATAACGTGAGGTGTTGTAATAAGTTATTCTGTATATCATTTAACATAGATTCCATAGACAATTTTTTGTTTCAATCTGTTTTGCATATCTGAATCACAATATAAAAATCTCAACGTTATTTCAGTAGATTTTAATATTTAATGACAAGTCTGCAATCTCATTGCAAAATAAAATAAATAGAGCTTTTTATTAAATTAATGTTTTAAATATCTGTTTTGTAGGGTACGACGTACTCCCGACATCTCCAAAAAAAGCGAGTCAATCTTTGAGTTATTGCAGATGATAGTACATTGTGATAGTGTTGCTGATCTACATGAATTCTGTTTAGGCGTAGGAATTATATTATTTATAAATTTTACAACTGATGGTGCTGTAAGATGACTCCAAGACAACATTGCTACTGGTGTAAAGACTTACCAAAGTTACCTTTGGAGGAACTAGTTTCCAAAATATGTTGACTATCCAAATATTTAGAGTCAAAATTTTTTTGATAAACATTCAAATGTAAAAATCGAATTATCTTCATTATCGCTCGTTTGTCGCTTTGTTATTAATTTCTTGCAATAAATTGAACATGTCTTTTTTAATACATTAAAGATGCGTTATGCATTGGCACTTCTGTGGTTGTAATTGTGAATTCCAGTAATAGTTTGTGGACTTTGTTGTTACTTCAATGGCTACAATTTTGGAGTTTACTCTAAAAGCCAATCTAGATCAGCAGGTCCCTCGGTATAAAAATTTTGCGACGAAAGCAAGCTGACTAAATTTGATTACCATATGTAAATTTGAACAAAGCAAATCCAGTTGAATGTCCATGTCCATCAAAACTGAAATTTCAGCATTACTAACACGTAAGTATATTATAGGCATGCAAATTACAAAATGATTTGTAAAATATTTTTAATGTTGGAAGAATTTGCTAGCTTCCAGTTCACTAATCAAATGATAAGAGATCTTCAAATGAAGTGCGAGTGGTATCATTCATAACCATCCAGAAGGCACATTGTAATTAGATGTTCACTTGTTACCGCAACGGCTACCCGCGTTGCTGTCTGATGGTCTGCTGCGTCGTGCACTAGAAAGACAAGACATGCTGCACTACCTCCAGCGCTTACTATTCTTATAATCTAAGTCATTGCGTTGGTAACATATTAGATTTCTGATATGGACCCCCGTGCTTGAAGGAATTTAATTGCCTATTCTCAACTAGATCTGTATTGATAATGTAAATTGACATAAGCTTTTTAAACGATTAAGTATAAAAAAATGCAGGGTTTTGGATTGGTCTTAAATATTGATTAATTTCAAGACAATTTTTTTCTTTTTCTCTTTTGGGAGTTCTTACTATCACATGAATAATTCTTTGATATCTAAAAAATATAGTTAGTTACGCAGTATGTTACTGGAAAAGTAAACCTCTGCGCTTGTGACTTTACGTCAAAAGATTAGTCAGAGGTTGTTTTTTGACAACTAATATGAGACACAAAAATAATAATATGATTCCCTAACATTTCGAAAAACGAATCTGTTTCTTTTTTCAAAGTTATTTATATTTTTTTAGAATACGTCAGGCGTGAAACTTGACACATATATTATTTGTTTATGTAATATCCATAAATACTTACATAGAATTATTGATACTTAAAAATTATACAATATTAATTTTTTTCAATTCTTCTTTTAACATCGGTAAGCACGTTGTACCAGAATCTACAGAGCAATGGAATAAACATTTATCTTCATTTCATAATATTATTGCCGATTCCTTAATTTTTCTTTCATTAAAATTCATTCCGTTTCTTTCATTAAAATTTTTGGCAAATCCCAGTTTATTCTATTTTCCCAAGCATGTTCGCAAATTTTCGATTTTTCAATTTCACTCTTTCTAATATAAGTTTTATGTTCACCTAACCTTACACCGAGGTGTCTGGATGACTCACCCACATAATGTTTATTACACTCACACGGAATACTGTAAAAACAGTTTTTTGAATTTTGCTCATAATTTACCAATTTCCAATTTAAATTGCTCATAACTTACCGGTTTTATTTTAGTTAAAATGGATCTCAAAGTATTACTCGGTTTAAAATACTGTCCTAACATGAAACTTATCTCCGACAGGACGTAGTTTTTCTGATAAACCTTTTATATAAGGAATTATTGTTGTATATAGGTATTCAGGTTTTTGTTGTGCCAGATCATTAAGTTTATTCTCGATTCTTATTAGAGTCCTATCAACAAAAAATTCGAGATATTCATTATTTATTAATACCTCCTTGATAAATTTTTTCTCATTATTTAATATTTGATCATTAGATGACATTATTTTTGCCCTGTTACACAAATATTTAACAACACAAGGGGCGTTAATTGCCTGGTTAGATTTAAAATTTAAATATCTATTAGTATGAGTTATTTTTCTGTATACACTAGTTTCAAATGTGTTAACATTTTTTTTAGAAAAAAAATCCAAGAAGGGTAATTCATTATTACTCTCTACTTCCAAAGTGAATTTAATGGATAGTTCTTTATCATTAACGTTTTTTAAAAAATTATGTAATAACCAAATTACAAAAATATCGTCGACCTATCTCCACCAAATAATCGTTATATATATATATATATATATATATATATATATATATATATATATATATATATATATATATATATATATATATATATATATATATATATATATATATATATATATATATATAATTTGATTTATAATTATTTTCAAAATCCTCCATAAATATATTACTTAATATTGGAGAGATAATGAAGATCCCATAGCCATACCGAAATCCTCCTGATAGAATTCATTATTTAATTGAAAATAAGTTATCTCAATACAAACAGTCAATAATTCTATTACACTGTTTACACTGAGTTTAGTTCTTTCCGCCAAATTGTTATTTATTTAGCAATTTGTTTTTAATTATTATCAAAGTTTTATCAACTGAGACATTAGCAAAGAGACTAACTACATCAAAACTTACCATTTGATGTCTATCATGAATATTAATTGCATAAAGTTTCCTCAATACATGCTGACTATTTTTTTATATACGATTCGGTACTGCCAGAAAGCGGATTAATAATTTTCAGAAAATATTTTGCTAAATTATGACACGGAGAATTAATTAAACTAACAATCGGTGTTAAAGGAATATTTGTGAATATTTGTCATAATAAACATAGTTTAAAAAAACTAAAAAACACGCTTTTAAAGCACATCAAACTAAAAAGTGAAAAATAATTATTAATATAAACTGAAAACAATAATGAACGAAAAATACTAGTATTATTGTGAAAAAAGCGAGGGTTGCTCGATATACGAAAAATATGGCACAAAGCGCCCCACGCTTTTTTTTGACAATAATACTAGTATTTTTCGTTCATTATTGTTTTCAGTTTATATTAATAACTATTTTTCACTTTTTAGTTTGATGTGCTTTAAAAGCGTGTTTTTTAGTTTTTTTAAACTATATTTATTTTTCACTTTTTAGTTTGATGTGCTATGAAAGCGTGTTTTTTAGTTTTTTTAAACTATATTTATATTGCTTATTGATGCTGATATTATAACATATTACGATCCAACAGATACTTCTGAAAAAAAAAAAAATTTTTTTTCAGCCATGGGATTTGAACTCACGCCCGAAGAGTCCGTCGTTTCGCGTCGACTAAGACTTGTCCCGCTCGGCCAACGACCGAACTGAGAATCACGGAATGTACTTACAGTATTAAGCCTCTTGCTCTCACGCAGAGGATACGTGAGGAAAGGAAATTATTTAATTCTGGCGATCCTGATCAGGATAATGATATAAACTTATCAAATTATTGTATTGTTACCGGTTTTTCGTAAGTGTACAAAGTTTCAATTAAATCTGTCCGTTTAAAGTGGATCAAAATCGAGTCCAAAGCGTCGGTTACAAAAAACATACAGGTGAAGCTAATAAGAGCGTGTTAAAAATGAGGAGGTTTACTATAATGTAAAATTTCTGCGTTCGAAATCATTAAATTCGTTTTTGTATTTAAAAATGGTTCTGGAGTGGGTTGGAACCTTTGATGTGAAGATAACACTGACGTAGTTTTCCACGGAACACCAAAACACTATATACTGCACTCAACGTGCGTTTCGCCAACCAAGTTGGCATCATCTGGAGATGATTAAAACTGTTTTAATTATCTCCAGATGATGCCAACTTGGTTGGCGAAACGCGCGTCGAGTGCAGTATATAGTGTTTTGGTGTTTCGTGGAAAACTACTTCAGTGTTAAAAATGGTTTTGTAAATCTTGTTTTTAACTGATTCTGTTGGATTCTTATTTAATATTAAGTGAGGTCGCTCGTTTATTAGTGACATAATTTTTGCATTATATACATTAACATCTAAAATTACCGTGGCATTTCCTTTATCAGCTGGTGGAATTTTGATACTTTGATCTTGTTTCAAAGATAAAATTAAATGTTTTTCTTCTGAAGTTATATTGTCTTTAAATTTGTATTGCATTTCTAATGCGATTTTTGACCGTACACGATATTCATTACCTTCATCTAATGGTAAACTTTGTGCAGTTTTTTCTATTGCTGCAATTATATCGAATTTTCGAACCGTTTTTTGGTTTATTACAAAATTTAAACCTTTTGACAATATTAGTTAGTCTGAGATGTTTAATACTCTATTGAACAAATTTATGACAGTTTTGTCAACTAAAGGATTATTGTTCATATTTTGCAGTTCAACAAATTGTTTTTCACTAATTAAAACTTTAATTTTTGCTTTCTTATGCCTAATATAAGGAATTTTTTTCGGCCTTGAGATTTGCATTGATTTATACGTTTTGAACCCTCCTGAATCCAATCTGACTATTTTCCGAATAATGTCTGTCGGTGCCTGTGTGTTGTGTGTATGTGTGTATGTGTGTATCCGCCATAACTCAAAAAATACTAATGGGAGACTTCCCAAATTTGGCAGTGAAAATTTTCAATTTAAGTGACACATTAAATTTGGTGAATGTAGTACCACCAGAAGAGACACAATGAATGAGAGAAGAAAAAAGGTACAATTTCGGAAAAAAAATTAAAAATTTTTATTGCATTTCTGGACGAATCTTGACGAATTATAATGGAAAAACATAATTTTATGGAGAAAATCTGACTGCATGTTTGTAGTATCGCGATAGCAGCCACAGTTTTTGAGATAAAGCTTTCAAATTTGGCACACATATTCTAAAGGCCAAAGACAATGATAAAATCGATGATGAACAACATTGGCCAACCGAAAGGAGGTCCACGCAAACCAAACTTTTTTGTATTTGCCTTTACAAAAAAATATATTCTTGATTAAAGATTATAAATTATGTCTACTATAAGCCAATAAAATATATTTTCCAAGTACTTAAATAAAGATAATGTAAACTGAAATTTTTTACACATTTGTCATCATAAAATGGGGTTAGGATAAATTTAACAATTTGACATTTGAAATGTCTAAGTTAGTTACAAAAATGTCAATATCGATAAGAAGAAATTATTAAAATATATGACATGAATTATTATTGACAGTATCGATTGACGCTAATAATTAATTATTTAAATTTTTTAATGAAACATTTCATTGTACGCTATTAAAATTTAATTGAGGTAAGTGAGGAATTAAATAGAATGATTTCTTTTAGATCAGGAGAATATATACTGGTATAAGAAAGTTATGTGCTGGCCACATCAAATATTTTCTAAATGCGTAACCTTTTGTAAATAGAATTATTTATTATAACTAAAAATAACATTATTGTACATACGTTGGAAATCCGGTTTCATAATTTCTTGACGTAACTGATTTTCTATACGTATCACATATTTTTGTAATTAACAGGACCTTTTTGTACCTATGATATTGTATTGTTTCTCTTAACATTGATTTGCTGGCGTATTTTAAAATTGTATTATTGTACTCGACATTTTTTTTAAAACAACCGATTAACAATGTATTAAACAAAAAAGGTTTGCCAGCGATATAAATAAAAATAAAAGTAAATTTACATTTTGTGGGTCGAATTAATAAAAAAAAACATAAGAACTCAAAAAAACTGATCTTATAAGAAAAAATTGCAGTTTAAAAAAAATTATTCATTAAAAATTATTACACCAATCCAAAATTATCTTTGTCTGTCGGCACAATTAAAGGTGAAAGTTTCCAAAGACAGACTAGGCTGATATGACAGATTGTTAATTAAAATCCCAACAAAAAATATCGCGGTTACAACACCTGTTTCTCTAGGATAATAAATCGTAGGTAGGATGAAAATAGTTAAACTTAAATTGAAAATCAAATCGAAACCGAAATTACCTGAAATAAGTGCTATAATTATATCAAATTTTATTGTTATGAGCGAAAGTTGAACTACAAATACAAACATGGATAACTTAGTTCCATATAAAACGATGAAATTAAATAATAACTGCTATCGGTTAAATAGACTGGTAAAATATGTGCCAATTTAATTACTGGTTGTTTAAAGTCAGATAATTAAATTATAATTAAAAATAAATATACCACTAATAAATTACATGGTGCTTTCTGTTTTCCTCTAATTTGAAACAGAAATTTTTTATAACATCGATATAAACAAAACAATATGTGCACTATTTTTGCAATAATACAGTTTTGCTTATTACAGTTCATTTCGGTCACATAAAGAATATTTAACTTACTTTTTTGGTCCATATGTACGGAAATATATTGAGGCCATGATGAAAAAAATTTAAGTTGAATTTTAACTTAACATGTTGAAATTTCAACATAGTAAGTCGAAGTTTCAACTTAGTAAGGTCAAATTTCAACTTAACAAGTCGCAATTTCAACATAGTAAGTCGAAATTTCAACATTACATTTCATATTATTTATTTTCCAAGTTACAGCCCTTCAAATTAAATTTAAAAATATCTCCTCAGAAATTTGACACAGATGCATTATACTTAGGGGTTCTGTTCATACGAGATATGAAGAAAATTCTTTCATATTAAAGTGGGTTTCAAAGGAACAGGGTTTGTTATTATGCCCTAATTTTTTTATACGTAACTGAATTCAAAATTCATTTAACGTGTCTAGTTGAAATTTTATCTTACCTCTTATTACTTGCGTTACGTTTTGGTACCTGTTTGTTAAACACGCTAGCTCAAACGTGCTAACATTCTTCGTTTTAAACTTATTATTATTTTTGTTTATTTGTTTTTATTGAGCTAATAGTGGACTATATTTATTTTCTATAATTTTACTTTTGATAGTGACATCTTCTGTAACTGGAACAATTTTTGTTTTCTTCTTACAGCTAAATTAAGTACAATCCATATTTTACTGAACATTTAGTTTATTAAAGAAATAGGTCTGAACTGTACAAGGGTTCTTGATATATTGTTTCTCTTTTTTATGAGAGTTGTTTTAACTTACATGCTAAAATTCTCCTAACATTCATTTCCAGCCTTACCGTTAATTTATTACCTTCAACATGTGCTGTGCCTATGACAGACATATAGAGGTTGAAACATATATTTATACTAACAAGGGCCACTAAGTGGACAACTAAAATACATAAATTTAAAGTAGAGCTAAACCAGAACATTGTGGATGACATTTTCTTGTAAACCACTCATATATGATATTCATAAAGTATGTGAATATATTGAAAGCCATTATTTTGACTTATTTTAACTTATCTTACCAGCATCACACGATATGAATATTTAATTTGCGCTAATTCGCTGTCCTCAAATTATCGTGTAATACTGGTTCACATGATTATTATTTTCGTGTTGGAAACGTTGTCTCCTACACTGTTCTATTTGAAAGTTCCCTCTCCACTATTTGCCCACTAATCGGCTCTAAACCATAATGCTTTACAATGACTTATCTGGACCTGTTCCATCTCTCGTAATTTCGTATCGAACGTTTATCGTGTTTATTTTTATTAATTTTTGGATTTCATATTTTCAGTGCTGTAAGTGTTTACATATGGCGCAAAACTTAGACTTGTTAATGTCAAATCTTGTAATAAATTTGTTTCCCACTTTCCGTTGTTCAATTTACTTGTTTTGCATACTAATGTATTCTCTACACTACAATATTAGAAAAATATTGAAACATTAAAATGTTCAAAATATCGGCTCCAAGATGACGGCCAACTTTCCGATATATGGACTGATTTCGCTCAAAATAGATATCCGGAAGTTTTTAAGGTCGCTGACTAAGAATCTCTAATTACATTTTACAGATTCAAGATGGGGGATACAAAATGTCTGACTTTATACTGCACTGATTTTGCTCAAATTCGGTGTCTGGGATTATTTAGGATTACTGACTACAATTATGGAATCAGTTTACATTGATTTCAAAACTATGAGAGACTAAAAGGTATAAAATAGAGAGACGACCAGGTAGTATCTAAATTAAAAAAAGTTATGACACATTCAGTTAAATTTTCTCATCTCAATAAGTTGAAATTTCGACTTGTTAAGTTCGTTAAAATTTCGACTTATGTTGAAATTTCGACATATTAAGTTGAAATTTCAATTTAATTTTTTTTTCGTGGCCTCAATAATCTTTCGTACATATGGTTATGTATTAATGGAAGAACTATAATATTTAATATTAAAATCGTCTTACGCAACTCTCTCATCCTCTACCCTTATATATTAGTACTTCAATAAATGACACTGGTCGACTTTAAACGTTTTTCTGTTAAAAAGGAAATGAAAAATTGATTCTTATAGTAATGTTTGTGCTGATATCATATCTATGCACAATATCTTTACCGGGCATATCTTTTAAGTAATTAGCATTTCTGTGGTAGCAGAAAAAGGTTCTTTCATTATAATATTAAATATGTTACATGAATTTCATACTACCCTAAAATGTATTTTTTAGATTTTCTGCTCTACTTCGCTTGAGGAACATCCCTCTTGAGAGACCAGCAGCAGTCTGCTAACATTTTCGGGTTAATGTCGGTGGGAATGGTTGTATCTGCATTTTTTCGTATATGTAACTCTCGCCCGTGCACCTTGGCATTGGTATCGGGGGTTGTTTAATTTCTGTGTATATATTTTTGTTTAAAATTTTACTATTTACATATGATTCAAAAGTTAAGGTAGAATCCAGCACAATTCAGTTTCCGACTCTGATGCCTACAGATTTAGATATACTGGCTTTTAAATAATTAACACGCGAACGTACGCACTTTTATTGGAGTTTAAATATAATAAAACATTAAAAAATATGTGTTGGCAAACATTTATTTAATCTTCAAATAACAAATTGAAAAGATTTCAACTTTGGTAAATATCTGGGTATTATTTCTAATATTTATTACTATTTTGTAAATATTTCAAGATTATCATTTTTGTTCATGATAATATATATATATATATATATATATATATATATATATATATATATATATATATATATATATATATATATATATATATATATATATATATATATATATATATATATATATATATATATATATATATATATATATATATATATATATATATATATATATATATATATATATATATATATATATATATATATATATATATATATATATATATATATATATATATATATATAAATATGATTTGAAGGAAACAACTACTCAGCGGGCAAATTACCCCGACCTGCATTGAATTACACATTCAAATCATGATAGATGGAAAGCCAATATTATTTGTCAATTCCTAACCAGACATAGATCGATTTCGAACTTATTTGTTCTCTTCAGTATGCCATAGGTTATGGAACAGACAAATGATAGTGGCCAACCTGCTAGTTATATACTAACTAAGATGAAGTGAATAGTGGTGAGAGGTATGAAACTTCTCATATGGTCTGAATGCTACTATCCGACCGACATCCTAGATGTCTCTGTGGCGGATAGCGACTTGCATCACAGCAAGTACCGAGAGCGGCGACCCCTAGCCCAGGTGAACTAAACTAATGTTATTAAATATATATATATTTATATATATATATATATATATATATATATATATATATATATATATACATATATATATATATATATATATATATATATATATATATATATATATATATATATATATATATATATATATATATATATATATATATATATATATATATATATATATATATATATATATATATATATATATATATATATATATATATAAATATATATGAGAACTCACTCTGGTAAGATATATCTCGATTTAAAATTGGTTGTGAACAAATTAATGTTCAAGGGCTATCAAATACTTATGAGTCTTTTATTATTCTAAAACTAAACGGACAAGGAAAGTGTTTTTTGTCGAAAAAACTCATGTTGATTTGAGAGCACTAAAAAATTTAGTTTTTTTTATAAATTCCAATACCCAGTGCCCTGTATTTTAGATTATTTAAACGATTTCGATTGGATGTAATCATCAAAAATAACATTATTTTCCTTAAGAACGAATCGATAAAAGATAAAAATATACACAGTTATGTAGAGAATTCAAAGACCTTTCAAAGGTTGTATCACTCGACCCCCCTTTGCCATTTGAATTTTTTTGAGGGGGTGGCCGTGTAGGTAGAGGAATGATGATAGGTATACAAGTATTACATTAAAATATGTCCTCCTTGGAAACAAGGTCGACGTGTTTCACCAATTTTTCAAAAAATTTTTATCTCCAAAGTTATTCAGGGTGCCTACTTTTGGCTGGGACACCCTGTATATAAATAATTGCGTATCATCAGCATATGTAGGTTGCATCCATGCTGCAGTACAGTAGGTAGATCAGCTTTAGTTTTAGAAAATAGTAACGGTCCTAAGACACTTCCTTGTGGTACACCATGGGTTATAGCTTAAAATCCTAAAAGTATTTTATTATATTTGACTGCTTGACATCTGACTTCTAGAAAACATAAAATTACCATTTCAGTGTGTTGCTCTCGCACCCATAATGTACCAGCTTGGCAAGTAGTAATTGGTGATTTTTTCGCAGTCCCCCTGTAAAATTTTAGAAGCACATTTAAATCTGCATTTAGATTCGTTGCAAGGAGAACCGAGTTTGAACTAGATATGTAGGATTCACCAGAGTTTTTTGATTTCTTTGCAACATTCTTATGCCAAGCTGCCGGATGGCTTTTCTTTTTCGGCTCCTTTTTATTTTCTGATACATTTTCAGATAAAACGGATCTTTGGGGTGAACTTGGCAGAATATCGTCTTCTTCAGTTGAACTGGAATTTCCAGAATAATCCAGGTCAGCAATAGAGTCATCCGAAGAGAAGGGTTTATTTGATTCCGAGTTTGATTAAATTTCAGCCTCTGAGTCCAAATTATAGTTCGATTCTTCTTGTTTATCATGTACAACTTGTTCAACATCTGAAACTAAGAAGTCGCGTTGTTATGTTTTTATTTACATCACTTTTATCTAATAAACGTACTCTCACTCTCTGTGTCTCGAGTTTTAATGGAGTTATCGACTATGTTAGAAAGCTTAGCTTCAGCGCTTATACATTGAAAATCTAAAAAAGACACATATCGATACAATCCATGTTTTCATAGAATTTTAAATCTCACTTGTAGGTTCCAATAATATAGGCTTAACATGTAAAGAAAATGAGCTAGTTATAGTTTCAGATAACATATCAGTTTGAACCACTGAATTCAATTTAAACTCGTCCGCACAGTGAACTGAAGTTAAATTTGCAAAACTTGAGGAAACTTGAATTTCAAGAAACATTTATTTGGTATTATGCCTGCCACTAAAACAAATTGGTTAAAATGTGCATTTTTTATTTCTTATTGAACCCACTTTTCATTTCGTTATAATCAGTTTCCATAATATTAAGACAATCAGATGTAGTACATGTTTTCGATTTTGTTATTTGAGTCGTATATTTTATATTATTTTCATCATCTGCAAATCAAATAATAATTAATTAAATTGCTAAAACTTTAAGGAACTCAACTCTTACCTTCATATAACAGAACACTTTGGTGGGTGCTTGACAAATCCACATATTTCCAGTTATTTTTTTGTTTCTTTATTTCTCGCTAATTTTATTAGCAATTTGGTTCTCTCAGATATTTTTAATATCTAAAAATATCGAAAAATTAATGTGGAACAGTGACACAACTCAAAATAATACATGGTTAATAGCAATTATTAGTTAAAAATATACTTACTTTCTCCATAAAAATGACATAAGTTAAAATGTGTCGTTTTTCTTCAAAATTATCACAAAACGCACATACACTATACAAAATATGCCGTTTTTCAGCAAAACCGCTACACTCGTCCTCCTCGAAAGGAGGTACTCAACTGAATTGTATCACTTTTCTAGATGGGATAACTTAAATTTCATGTTCGTGGAACAGTAACACAATTGCGTTCTAGCGGTCGTTTACAGAATGTTACTTGTGTCGATTTTTCTGATAAAAATTCGTTATTTTATAAACACGTACGTACCTAAATCAACAAATATGCATTTTTTGAGTTATGTTACTTTTCGTGCGTACTGGCGCAATGGGTTCGATGGATACCTACTTATTGCCATTGTGACTGCATTCAAACTCAACATTGAAGAATCTATCGCAATTCTTCAGGATTGGGCTGCCTTTTACAGAAAGTACTATATTTTGTACCTATTCGTAAAAGATTCTGCTCTTTCATTCTTGAAGCTAATATCTCAACTTATAGTTTTGATAAACTGAGATCACGAACAAAATCATTTAATTTTGCATGATTATTTAAATGAGATTCAACAAACGTCGTCTGAAAGTAAAAGTCTTATTGAGCTCAGCGTAGTACTTTTTGAAAAATAAGAATGGTCTGTTAACAAAAAATGGACGCTGTTAAGAAAATTCTGATTTCATATTTAGAATCAGCATCTCCGGTAATATAAGGAACAGCAAAATTTGTGTATTTAACAAAATCACTGTCGACTAATTAGGACGTCTATTAAAAAAAATATCTTCTAAATCATAGTTAGCCAATAATTATTGCTAAGCTAAAATTTAAATAAACATCAATGAAGTAAAACGAAAAAAATATATTTGAAATATAAACAACATAATTTTTTATTAAATATATTAGGTAAATTTGTAAATATTTTTTATCATTATTATTATTTCTTAGTGCTCATTTCCTCTTGCTAAATATTACAGTGGTCGATATATTGAAAAATACATATCTGTGCTATAAATCAAAATTAAACCCATATTTGAGATAAATAATATAATACGTCGTTATTATAGCAGCCAATTGTCGTTGACACAGATAGATTTTCAAAATGATTAAAATTTATTATCAGTATAATAACCAACATAAGGAAACATATTTTATGTAAACTTGGCTTTAATAGACAGTTTGTGGGTTATACGACATCTGAACAATCTCCTACAAAATAATTGTTTATATGGAAATTACAAATTTCAATTTCTATGCACTGTTTTATCATTAAATGGAAATAAACAAATATTTCAAAATAAGGGAATATGTAGGATGATTCTGATAGACATAGCATAATTTTTACAGAAGTAAGTATCTGGAGATAAAAACAATGCCTTAAATCTAAATTATCTTGACAGAATAAACTCAGTATCCGCCAGCGCTGTCACACGCCTTGAAATTTAAATTTTTTAAAAGAATCAAATGCTTAAATCATTATATCTAAGATGTCGTTTTCTCAAATGATCATTGATTTAAAGCCTAAATACTTTTCTATTTGATGTAATATTGATTTGAAAATTGATTTACGATCATTTTAGAAGAATTTAAATTCGCTTTACAAAGATTTAAATATTTTCACTGATTTAAATATTTTCAGGGTGATGAAAAATATTTGAATCTCTCACAAAATATTTAGATCACTTTGAAAATGAATTCATCTCATTTATTTGAGACAATTTTATTTGAAAGACAAACGTTTCGATACATGCATGCTTTTGCGATCATTTTGCGCAAATTGAAGAGAAGAGTAGCGAGAGTGCAGTTTGCAAATAATTGGGAGCAGATATATGTACATGTATTTTAATGAATATATAGTTGTATTCTGTGTTATAATTTCATTGTATTAGTGAGACATTTTTTTACTGTTGTTATTTATTGTCTGACATTTTTCTAAATTTTAAAACGTTATTATATTTATTGGATAGAACAACGATCAGTATATTTTAAGATATTGCAATTTACATTACTACTACAACTCTGTTTTATTTCGACATTTATAAAAGAAAAGTCACATTTATCCATCGTTTTTTAATAATAGTGATAAACGTAACATTAATAATAAGAATAAAACCAATGTTTTCTAAAGATGCGTTTATCGCTACCGAACGAAGGCAATTAAATATTAGCATATGGCCGAATTCGCATGTTGTAAACAAATTACCAAACACAAGCGAATGCGAATGATCCCCTTCGTTAGGACTCGTTAGCAGAACGGTACATCAAAGAGAATTCGTGCTCGCTGTGAACTGTGAAATAATGCATTCGCAGTTAAAGCAGTAGAGAAAAGAAGCATGATTAGTGTTGTACACAATTTACGAAATAGTAATAAATACTAAAAATAATACCTAAATATATACCAGAATCGAAATCCTCTCAATTTATTTAATTGAAAATTAAATAAATTTCTCACGCATACTTAATATTTTATAAAGTTTTATCATACCAAGAGAGTGATTAAGCTTGAATTGCGATTGTCCACTAGTAAAACATGTTTACCAAATAAATGGAAATTCTTCTTGAGGACGTCGTGTGTACCAATCGCAGACCGGTTTCTGGTTTTGCTTTCATCAGTAGTAGAAGGTAGATGAAGTTGCCATCGACTCATTGGTACTCTGCTTTCAACTTGTTGTTGTTGTGCATGCATGAAAGCAAAACCAGAAACTGAACTGCGAATGGTATGCACGACAGCCTCAAGAAGGATTTCCATTTATTTGGTAAAAATCTTTTACTACTGGGCAATCGCAATAGGCGAGGAGACTGTAATCAAAATTACAAAAAGAAGGGCATTAATCACTTCTTATAGGATGATACAAATTCATAAATCATTAAGACGTGTATGTGTAAAATTTATTTAATTTAATAAATTAAAAGGATTCCGACTTTGGTTTCTATTTAGGTATTATTTCTGGTATTTATTACTATTTTGTAAATTAACTTTTACCCTCCCTGTTGGAATACTTTGGTATTATAATTGTAATTATATCTTTATTAGTAAACTACATTTAATTCATTTGTATCAACAAAGACCATGTTTATGGGACCCGAAAGATAATAATTACAAAAATATTTTAGATTTAAGATTTAAATCTTTTTTTAAAACGATCTGCGAGCTATGATATGTGTAGCTCTAATTTTTTCGCTCTTTTTAAATTTGAGCATTTAAAAAGAAAATCTATTTTTGACAAACTAACCTTCTATTTGCAATTCTGGGTAAACTGCAAGTGGTCCCAATTTTATTTTATATGTGACCGTGTTATTGTTTATGATTATATACTATGTGACAAAGGATATAACACCTAGCATCTTTAAAATATTTTAATGATCCTTGTTAAGTAATTGGGCTTAGGAGCGGTATTAAATAGATTAAACAACGATATCTATTTCAAAACAACTACGAGGTTTACTTCGAATTAGGTAGTCGATGTCTTCTTGAGATATTGTGTTCCATGCTATCTATGCCTTAAGCACTGATGATCCTACTGGAGGACCCTTAATAACGTTCAAGTTATGATATTTGTATGTATTATGTGAATGTATGATTGTGTATTCATGTCCCTTTCTAGGAGGACTAGAAGGGACCTGCTTCCTCATGCTATTTCATTCTGTATTACAACGTCTCGGCTAAGAGCTGCTTCCCGTTCTACACAAAACTAAATATCCAACCTTTCTTCACGTCAACGGCGAACTCTTCTGCATCCATATATATATATATATATATATATATATATATATATATATATATATATATATATATATATATATATATATATATATATATATATATATATATATATATATATATATATATATATATATATATATATATATATATATATATATATATATATATATATATATATATATTGTATATATATAAACAAAAAATTATTAATTTAACCAGGGTATGCAGTCACAATAAAAAATATTCCTGACTAATAACGCAACGAACATTTACTACCGTCGATGATGAGATGGAGGATATTCATTTTCTTGATATATTTAGAAAATATAGGAATATAAGATCCAAAATTGTTAACCATGAACGTTTTTTTTTTGAGATATGAAAGAGAAAAATGTCTATATCAAGTTGTAGGTAAAAATACCTTAGCAAAAGTGCTTTTTTTAATTGCTCAATATCTAAAGTTGAAAATCCCTGAATGTTATACAGAGCACTCATTTCGGAAAACCTCCGCAACATTGCTCATTGACACATTAGGTTTAAAAAGGCACCAAGGCTGGAAATTCTATAACTAGTAAAGTCCAAGTAGCTCGAAGAATCTTATATAATAAAATAGATACTAATAAAAATATAAGAACTACAGTACCTTTTACAAGTTTTTTTGGCGATGCAAATAAAATATTACAAATTTTTAAACTGCAATACCTTCCACAAGTTATGTGACCAATGCAAATAAAAATGTTACAAATTTTAGAAGTCATAATGAGACAAAAATAAGTTCTACTTTAATAAAAGACAATATGCTTGCGTAAAATATTAGCTACTGTTCAAATTGCACATTTACCTTAATATTAATTAGTATACTATATTTAATTTGATGTTAAGTTGTGCTGTTTGATTTAAAAATAAATATCATTTAATTTGATCAATATCGTTATTATTTAACTTCCTTATTACTTTGTTGTTGAGCCCTAGGACATAAAAGTAATTTTTTTTCATTTTTACCCATTGGCTGTAAGTGACATTTTCATATCACTGACAGACGTCAAAAAATGCTACTTACAAAGCTAGTATTATGAAAACATTTTTTTTAATTATAGGGAGAATGCAACCTTAAGCCATCCTCAAGTAGGGAATATTACAATAATTATGAGTGAAATAGGAAAACAATGAATGACGAAGTAAATTACATCTACTTTTTTTAATATTTTACAAATTTGATCATATTTAAGACATAATGACGATATTCTCTAAATAGTCCGAATCTGGCAAGAGGAACGGTCGAAAGAAACCGCTGCGCTGTTGTCTTCCCAATAATGTAAATCAGAGGTCTGTTACTTTGATTAATATGTTCATGTTAATGTTGCCAATTCTTAAAATAATGGCTGTCTTACAGTTACACTAACTTCTAATATGTCTTAGATAATACCGATTATTTAAAGGGTTTACCTCTCTGTGATCGGACCGTACATAAATATTTCGTCGCTTCAGAGCAGAACTGCAAAAAAGTGAATTTTACAGGAGAGGGTTTTTTTTATTTTAATTTTTTTGAACTTCAGATGTACAACCTACACAACTGACATTTAGCTATTTGCTAGATTTCATAGCTTGATAAAGAAGAAAATTTTGTCTAATTATCAACAAATTATTGGAGACAGGATACTTTTTACAATTAAAAATGGACATAGCATAGTTCTGCATTACAATAAATTTGTTTGAATTAAAATATTTTAGTATACAAGGGACATAGGATAAATCTACAATAAAATAGATTTATCTAAATTAAAAATATATTTTAGGCTTTATGATATCAATAAAAATAATAATATAAAAGTTAGTTACATATTGTACTTTTATTAAAATAAAAATTTCAACAATATCAAAGTATACAAACTAGAATGAAAATAGACTACTAAAGTACAAAAATTAAAACATGTTCATAAGATAATTCAAAAAAAATGCAACAAAACAAAGAAAATCTCATTTAACAAATACTATTGCATTAGTACTGTTAATATTTTAAAAACGGTTATGGATTACATTTTAATCAGTATCCGATTCTCGATTGTCCTGTGCTGTGTATGGAAGCTATTTAAATAAGTCGTGATACTGAGGCAAAATTACTTTTTCTTTGGCACAGAAAAAGTAGATGATCGTACTTTTTCTTTGCTATTGGAAGTTTTTGGAGTAACATTTTTTTTAGTTCAATGGTTTCTATGTCGACGTCCAGTTTTTTTCTGCCTTTCTGTATTAAATAAATATTTTTAAATTCCACATCGATATCATAGCTGGTTTTAAAAGAATTACATTTGGAAACTGTGGATTCTCCTCAACTATCCTAAATTTGTTTATAGAAATTTTCTCGTTTTGTTCATCTTTTTCCCAATTAATAATAGTAGATTCTTGCAAATGTTTCAGATCAAATACGTCATTTTGAGAGATTTCCAACAACTTTGTAAGGTTTCTGTCTCTTAGCTGTTCGGACTAAGGTATACCACTGATCCGGTGTATAAATTGGGACATATGTGGCAGATTTCTCAATGACACTGTATATTGAATCGCCCTCTGTTTCTGTATGTCCACGTGCCATAAAAGAGTGCCGTATTATGATCTGATGTTTTTGAGTAAAATAGTTTTACAGAGAAAACAGATACCTATTTCGGTTTTGGCTGGAACAGTTGTCAGAATAAATGAAAAATTCTGTTACACCCTTCAGTACATATTCATAGCAAAAAAAGATAAGGCAACTTCCAATTTCCGAAGACCCTCTTTTGGCGAGACATTCGTGCCACATGTAGCAAATACCATTATTATTTCCTAAATTGTAAACTGAAAAGTTATAAGTTTGTAATTTCAATTTATAGTAAGTTAATTCATCATCAGATTTTGGAACTGGAAAGGCTTTTTGAAGGTCAAACACTGCTTCCAAGAAATATGGATTTTCATTCGCTTTTTGCTTATCTAATTCTTTTGCCTGTCTAGCTTTTAATCTATTGCTCTATGTAATTGATAGTCTTCTTCCAAGTTTAATTTTTCTTTAGCTGTTGAATTTTCATAAGAATGACAAATATCACAAAGATCTTTCTTTGGCTTAAAGAAAGGAATGTTAAATTCCTCTGTAAAAATGATGCGATACATACCAGATGTGGCAATCCCTTTAATATCATTATCTGTGCAATGTTCTTCATATAATGAATACATCTTCGCTGTTGGTGGCAAATAAAGATGTTCTGTGTTTGTTCTACAATAATGGTTTTCTATGAAATCAAAAGAATTTATATGGTCTCTAACACTTTGTTTCACTGTTTCATCAATTTATTAGTTTTTGCATACTTTTCCTCTCTTGTCTGCATTTACTATACCAGAAGATCCCATTTTCTTTACAATGGTCTTAACGACTTATACACAGTGTATTCAAGAAAAAAGTCTTGCATACTTAAATTTTTTTTATACGGTACATGTGCAAAATAAAAATTGGAGTATGTGCGTCTGCTTGTATCCTGAATAACTGCACTATCTGTATCACTATCGGCATCAACTACCACTTTTGCTACCCTTTTTCTTGACTTCATTTTTACTTCGTTATATCGTGCTATGAAATTCCTCTGTCGGTTAATATCAGCCAAGTTCCAATAGTCCTTAAAAATTTCCTCTCGTTCATTTTGACTAATCTTTTCTGGACAGTTCTTCTTACAGTTATGACATGGATCTTTCAAACGTCTTCCTTGCTGAAGATTTCCCTTCCAATTCGTATATTCTTTGCCTGAATTTCTAGCTGTCTTTATTTGGTTTCTCTTCCATTTACCCACATGCCGTTTTATCTTTTTTGTTTTCTCCTCAAGCCCTGGTTTTGGTATCTTCCGTTTTCGTTTCTTATTTTCTTTATTCTCGTTCGCTTCATTGACTTCATTACTTTCAAATTTATTTTCATAATTGGGATCATTCAGATCATCGTTTGTCACATACGGATCGGTTTCGGATGAAGAAAGGTACAGATCATCTTGTAATAGTTTTTCCACATCAGTGGAGGATATTTCTTCACTATTTATTATTTGGCATGAACAAGAAGGCCTATTGTTTACTTCAGATAAATTTAATTTATTTGTCTGATTATGTTTACTGCCTAGAATGCCATCCAATGATTTGTTTTCATTTTCTTTATTATACAATAAAGAATTTCTTAAGGTCGCAGTAGGTACTGTGTGAAGCTTAGGATTAAACACAACACATTCTTTAGGTTCTAAAAATGCTGGAGGTCGTAAATCTGCAGATTTCAATAGGTAACTTCCATAATCTTCTTCAGTTGCTCCGTTACCTCGTTTTGAGTTTTGGCTAGTGCCAGTGTAGCTACAACCTTCATCAGTTGATACGTTAATTCGTTTTAGCTTCCGACTACTTCCAGCTAAAAAAATACTCTTAAATAAACATTGCATCCATGTCAGTTGTAAATCTTCATATTTCCAGAATTTCGTAAAATAGTTTTCTTAATTAACAAATAGAATCAAACTTTTTTTGCAAGACTGACGATTTGTTGGGTCCTTGAACTCACACTATCCATTTCTTTAATGTAATAAGATCACATACAATAACAAAACTTGTCGAAATTAAATTGTATTACATTTAAATGTATATACCATTATACTATCATACGAACCAAGTTTTAAAGCGCCTAATCTCTACGGCGGACTCTATTAAAATGACAATTTCCGAGTCACCACAAATTTAACTCCAGAAAAGCGAATAAAACAATATACCATTTTTATGCAGAACTATCTTATCTCCATATTAACTTTCAGTTAGATTACTATATTCAGATAGGATAGTTCTGACCCAAAATAAAATTATCTTTTGGAGAGAGAATATTTCTTGTTTGTTGTAGAAAAATCATAAATATTATAATTAGAGTTATGTCATTTCTGTATTAAATCCACGGTGGTCGAAACTATCCTGTCATCAAAAACTAAAAATGGCCATTTTTGGAGTTAGGCTACTTCTGCTCAGAAGCGACGATTTATGAAATGCTTATGACGACATCCCAATTAGGCAACGAGTTATTTCGTTCGTATTAATTATCTTCAATTATCACCTTAATTGCACTATACGACAAAAAGCACAATGGAATCGTAAAATGCAATTCGTCGAAAACAAGAAAAAAAATTATTTTAATTTTTGGCCTACAAATTAGAAAAGTAGGTAATTCTCGCTAAGTAAGTGGAACAACCAATCCATCATAAAAAATATTGCAATTGTAATTAGTAGGATGTATTATATGATGTTTGACTGGTAAAAGTTGCACTATAATTTCGCAATTAACATTTTTCATGTATTCCGAGAATGTCAATAAATAATGCAATTTGGAGTCAGAAGACTCTTGGGATTGTTAACTATTCTTTTTCTAGTTTCCCTGAGAATATGTTGTATATGCTTACATGCTTGAGTAAATTATTATGATTCCAAAGTATAAGAGAGTACCAGTTGCTTACAAAACAGTGAAGAGTAAACTGGATGGTGAGTGTTTAATCGTAAAGCGTATTTTTATTAATTTATGGAGCACCACGTTAATAGAAATATAGCCTGAAATTACACAAAAAGACGTCATAGCATGTTTAAATTAGTTGCATCTTTCCTGGTATTTGGTAGAGAGAAAAAGCTGTAGCAGATGTCGCTAGAAGCATTAGCCAAAATAAAGTATTATGGTATAATCTCCACTACCTGTATACCTGGTGTAACACGATCATGGTACACCTCTTTTCTACTTTAGTTTTAAAAATAATTGATTAAAATTTGGCATATCTTATATACATAATAAGCAGCACTTTTTGACATACAACTGATTTTTTTTATTTCCGGTTTGGCCGGAAGTGAAACTAACTTTCGATTTTTAAACTGAACAACCTGTATATTATTGCAATTTTTGAATTCTGCATGATTTTCTGAATACAACGCACATTTTAGTACGATATATGAATCAATTACTTATTAATAGTACTAATAAATGGTACCAAGGTACCAATATGGTTCCATTTGAAAAAAATTGAGTTTTTCCCCAAAAACCGTTTTGATGAACTTTATTTGCTCATAAATCACGTAATTTAGTATTTTTGACGGGAATTCGATTTTTCTAGCATTACACGGGTCATTTAGGATAAATTGGAACCGTCTTGGCACACTTAAATGGCAAACTAAAAATTATATTATAAAAAATATTGACGTTTGATATGTCACTTATTTGATATCGTTGGATTCAGAAAATTATGCAGAATTCAAAAATGCAATAACATACAGGGTGTATTTAAAAATCGAAAGTTAGTATCACTTCCGGCGAAATTGGAAGTGAAAAAGAAAATCACTTGTATGTCAGAAAATGCCGCTTATTATGTTTATAGGATATCCCAAATTTCAATTAATTATCTTCATAACTAAAGGAGAAAAGGAGTGTGTACCATGATCCTGTTTCACCCGGTATAGCGTGAGGGAATAAACCGCTATTTTTAGATATATATCTACAAATTTGTTCCGCGGATGATACTATGTTGCAAATTAAATATATTTTATGGGCAAAACGCAATAGAGTAAATAAAGTTCTCGTTCGAAAAGGACAGATAGATGTTATCTACTGATTTTTCCAAGGCATTCGATAAATTGGACTATGGTTTATTATCATGTAAGCTGAAAAACACAAGTCTTAGAATAATTTCCGTAAGTCAACTTGGTTGGTTATTGACCAGAAAGGTTACTGACAATTTGACTATGGTTCTGCCTTAGTTGGTAAATTGATATTTTTTTACGCAACGAGTGTCATTTTCCATTTGTTGTTCATAACCTCCAAAAACTAGATTTTGTTATGTATGTGTTTCAATATTTTACTTTGTTATACCTAGTATAGTATAGTAATCGTGATATTTTTCGACCTCGAGATTTTGATTGATATATACGTTTTGAACCCTCCTGAACATATTTTGGCTATTTTCTGAATGATGTCTGTCGGTGCGTGTGCGTGGATGTGTGTGTGAATGTGTGTGTGTGTGTGTGGATGTGTGTGTGGATATGTGTGTGGATGTGTATGTGGGTGTGTGTGTGAGTGTGTGTGTGGGTGTGTGTGTGGGTGTGTGCGTGCGTGCGTGCGTGCGTGCGTGCGTGCGTGTACGTATCCACGATAATTCAAAAAATACTAATGGGAGACTTCCCAAATTTGGCAGTTAAGATTGTCAACAACCTATTAGGTGACACTTTAAATTTGGTGAATGTGGTACCACCAGAAGGGACATAATGAATCAAAGAAGCAAAAAGGTACAATTTGGGAAGAAATAAAAAAAATTATTGCATTTCTGGACGAATCTCAACGAATTATAATGAAAAAACATAACTTTATGAAAAAAAGAATCTCCCCGCATATCTGTAGTATCGCGATAATAGTTGCAGTTTTTGAGATAAAGCTTTCAAATTTGGTACATTTGTTCTAAATGCCATAGACAATGAAAAATTCGGTGATGAGCAAAATTGGCCCGCTGAAAGGGACCCAAACTTTTTTTGTATTTGACTTTACAAAAAAATATGTTCTTGATGAAAGATTATAAATCATGTCTACTATATCAAGCGGATAAAATATATTTTCCAATCAGTATATTTTCTGTAAACCAGAAAACTTTTTTTGTGTGTACCTCTTGTATACCTTTCTACATATGTATTTACTTAGTACCAAATGTGTATTTAAAAAATTGACAATCTCTCTATTGATTGTATTTATGTATACTTGATTCATTCTTCGTTCAATAAAGAATTTTCAACAATTTCTCGATTATGTATTAACTAACTTACCTAACTAACCTAACACACCTATCGCTAATTAATTAATTGTTTCATATGTTTATCTGCTTCCTTTCTATGGTAACAGGATTTTCCACCCCAATTTGAATTTCCTATAGTATTTAATAAATAATAGTAATAAAATAAATAATATCATTTGACTATGTGACAGGAGTTAAGTATTAGTAGAGAAGTGTAGATGTTGGGCTTTTTGAATTTTCCGCTCAATTTGAATTTTACATTGCTGCGAATTTTCTGAAATTTGAATTTCTCCGTCAATTTGAATTTCCTGTCGGTGGTGCAGATCCCTAGTCACTGTCTGGTCCAACCGGTGTACAATTTGAACTTCCCGCTAATTTTAATTTCCTGCCGGTAATGCAGATCCCCTACTTAACGACTGGCGCCATGTTGGTGACGTCACTGTCTGGCTCAAGTTCCCTAGTACCTAGTACCAAGAAATAAAGCTGATGTAAACTGAAATATTTTACACATTTGAGGTTAGGATAAATTTACCAGTTTGACATTTGAAAGGTCTAATTTAGTTAGAAAAGTATCAATGTCAATAATAAAAAATTATTAAAATATATGACATTGACAGTATCGAATGACGCTGATAATTATTTAAAAATTTTAATGAAATATTTCAAGGTAGTTACGCTATTAAAATTTAATTGAGGTAAGTGAAGAATTAAATAAAATGATTTTTTTAAATAAGGATGATATATAGTGGTATAAGAAAGTTATGTGCTGGCTTCATCAGATATATTGTATTTGCCTTTACAAAAAAATATATTCTTGATGAAAGATTTATAAATGTCTACTATATCAAGCCAATAAAATATATTTTCCAGTTACCTAAATAAAGATGATGTAACTTGAAATTTTTTGCACATTTGACCTCATAAAATGGGGTTAGGGTAAGTTTAACAGTTTGACATTTGAAATGTCTAATTTAGTTACAAATATGTCAATGTCAATAAGAAGAAATTATTAAAATATATGACATGAATTATTATTGACAGTATCGAATGGCGCTGATAATTAATTATTTAAAAATGTGCTGGTCACATCAGATATTTATAGGAGTTTTTAATTTATATTGAGCTCATCTACTTATCGGGAGAATTTTACTACATAGTTGTGGAACACCTTGTATAATTTAAAGTGGGTGTTTTGTTTAAATAGTGTGAGTAGGTATATGATAAATACATTTTATTTTAAGAAATATTTGATGTTGGTAAGATGTAAAAATTGAATTTAAATTACATATTACCACAATCATTTAATTAAATTAAAATAGGTTTCACTTACATTTTCTATATTTGTGCGGTTGTTTATTACGTTTTTTTTATTTACAACATCTTATGTATGTATATTTCTTGAGTTATAAATAATACGGTTCTTTTTGTACAACTTACGCATCGTAGCTTGGCCCCTTAGATTTAAATGTGCAATGGATTTGGCATCTACTGTCTCTACTGCATACGGACCACTTCTTTCTAACTTATGCGCAATTCGGGGGCCACCCTACGATGCGTGACCTGTAGTATTTGTATGTTGTTAAAGTTAAATCGGTGGTTTTGATAACTTGTGTAACACACTGTATGTTTATTAAACCCGTACTATAATCTAAGAAATTTGCACTCGCCAATGCCTTAATATAGTTATTTATTTTACATATTTGATTCAAGTTGTGTTAGAAGAATCAAGAGTCGTGGTACAAATAGCGATAATGGTGAAAACGTTATGTATTTAAATGATTTCTGTATACATTGTCCTAGGTCATCATAATTTATTATGCATAAGGTAACTAAAACCTTTACATGCAGAAGATTTTAAGTTTAAAATTTTACTTTCTAAGTTCATTGTTTATACAAATCGTGTACATAATTTAAATATGTCTATTATACTTTGTAATTATTAAACGTTATAATTATACATTATATGCGTAACGTTCCGGCCCACATCTTTAATTTCACAGAATAATATAACATTTCTTTCATTTGTTTAATTATTCACTAGAAATCCTATATTGATATGTTAATTTATAGTGTGTATTTATAATAAAATCAAATTAACAGTATTTTAGGAAAGACAAAATATAAGTACAGGATGTACTACTTAAACTTCCCTAATCACTTAGTCCAGTAAATAGGTAGTTTTCGGATGAAAGTTTTTCGGAAGTTTTGAAAATTGGTGGGATTAATAGGTCCTGGGGAGCTGTTTTCCACACCATATTTTGCAACTGAGATTTTTTCCCCAGCTTGGAAAAAACATAAAAAAAGTCCAAAAAAAATAGTTTTCTGCAGTGCACTTTTCGAAAAAAAATATTTCTGTACTAAATTAAAGAGGGATAAATTCTACACAATTTAGCCATCACAAGTTCTTTGTTGTGGGATGAAAATTAAATTTACGTCAATTGTTTGATTTCATGAAAAATGTACTTTTCGGCGCAAAATTAATACAAAACTATTACTATAACTCCAATTCTGCTATTTTCCCAAAATATGAAATTAGGTTTAATAGTTTTTTATTGCGCAAAATTGCGTGACAGCATGTGCGGTTATTGATAAAAGCGTTCGTCGCAAAATTAACGCATATACCATAGTACTATAAATTAAACTTCAATTTTCGGTTTTCTTTCTATAAAAATCTACTAGAAAAGCTTCAAAAACTAGAGAGGGTATGTCAATTTCTACTTAATTTTTACCTAAAAGAGAACTTTATTTCAAAGGATTGGTTTGTGTAATATACCGTGTGTATCAAAGTCGATGCCCACCATTGCTATCTTGGAAACGGTAAGAGCTACAAGGTCGGTTAAATGGGATAAGTTTTAGAAAATTGTATGCTGATTCCAAATCAGTTAAGAAATCACGGCTGAACTGAAACTGCTGCTTAACAAAACAATGGACATGGAAAATCAAAATGTTATTTTGATTTCATAGATATAAAAAATGACAGTAATATTAAAGTTACCAGTTTGACATGTGTAAATAATTTTAATTTTTTGTCAAAACACTGAACATAATCGATATGGAGAAAAATTTTTAATAACAGCAAATTAACATAAAAGAAGAAATGATGGTAAAGAAGTATGAAGATTTAATAAAACTGTTCAATATAGCCTCCATTTAATAATAATGATAATAATAATAATAATAAACCTCTTTATGTAACATTTATCTAGAAAAAAAAACAAAAATTTTACAATAAGTGTCACTATAATCTAGTATAAAATGAACAACTAGGAATAACAATTTTTAGAAAGATAAAAGTTTACAAGTTTTTTGACATCTTGACATTGTTTTAAATCTTGGGGCAAACCGTTAAAAAGACGTAGACCTTCATTAAATAAAAATTTTGTCGAATTTTGCACTTCAAAATGAAAATTCTCACCTGATCTAATAGGATATGAATTTAACACAGACCTTGTTATTAAAAATTTGTTAAAATATTTACGAGCATTACCTGTTTTTGTTTAGATTGGTATTTTCAATGATTTGCCAAACATTTAGCCAATTTAATCGGCAAATAGATTAACAAACGATTTTTTTAGATATCGATATATATCATTCACATAAATGAGAAATAATTGCGGATCTAATACACTTCCTTGTGGTACACCATATACAGATTCACCACATTTTGAAGTTTTATTTCTAATTTCAGTTTTTTGATATCTATTAGATAAATAATCACGATTCCATTTAACTGCAACCCCTTTAACACCGTACCTGCCAAATTTTTTTATCAGAACATCTCTATTTACCGTTTCAAAGGCCCTTTGAAGATCAACAAATACACTTATATATCTCCTTCACTTATGCACTTTCTCCAATTGGCACACACTAGCTGAACAGCAGATTCACAACTATGCTTTTTCCTAAATTCAGACTGACCATCACAGATCAGACTATTTTCCTCAAAGTATTCAGTTAGCTGTTCAGAAACAACAATTTCTATAATCTTGTCAATAATCGGAAGCAGGTTTATTGGTCGGTACTCACTGGATTCACCTGGATTTTTAACTTTTGGCACTGGAACTGTGGTACTAACTTTTAACTCAGAAGGCATATTTCCTGTTCTTAACACTATTTACTAAATTCAAAAGAGGATAACCAATAACTTCAATAAGGACTTCAATAAATTTGCTTTGAGCTCTGAGTCACTAACTGATTTGCTTTTCAAACTGAAAACAATTTTTCGCAATTTATTCAAAGAAATTGCTTTAAATTTCGAAAGTTTAGCAGCAGCATACTCCGTAACTTGGTCAACGTTTACTGATGCAGGATCAGTAGTGTCTACAATACTGTCCAAATAATAATTGCTAAAATTTTCTTCAGTTGACTCAGTGTAAGTTCCAAACTCAATGTCGTAATCAATGTCCGACGTGTTTTGACTATTAATTAAAATTTTTAGAGTCTTCCACATTTTTTTCGAATCGTCCTTATTCGAATCAATTTTATTGGCATAAAATTCTTTTTTAACTTTACGTATAATAGGTACAACATGGTTCCGTTTTTCTTTGTAGTCATTCCAGTCGGGTGCCGATCGAGAAAAACAATATTTTGCATATGCCTTATCTCTTAATTTCTGTGCATTTTTTGCTTCACTATTAAACCATTGTTTATTTGCCTTTACTAAACACTTTTTTTCTGGAGCACACTCATTTATTGTGGTAATTACACTGTCCGAAAATGTTTTATACAATATATTTATTTACATCTGTTGTAATATAGGCCCAGTCTCTCTCTAATAACTTGATTTTAATGTTATTTATATTTTCTTCATTTAGATCTCTTGAATATCTAGTTTTTTTTTTGCTGAATTTGTTTTGTTAACTTCAATTGACGTTCCTATTATTTCATGATCACTGATATTTGTAAATTTTTTACTCAATGGCTTCAAATAATGACAGTTTGTAACTATTAAATCAATTAGCGTTGAAGAATTTAATATTATTCTGGTATCATGTTGAACTAACTGTTTATAACCATAAGTTTGTATAATATTTATGAGTCTCTTGTTATATGCATTTTCTTTTGCTTTATAGTTAATGTTGAAGTCACCTAAGATAATTACCTTCTGAGCACTTAAATAATCATTTAGCTGAATACATTTTTGGAATCTACGCCTAACTGAGCTGATTACTTTTCTGAGAGTATTGGCATTTATTATGCCGAAAACGTTCCTAATTCTCTCTTCCTGTCTTATCTCGGGTAAAACTTGATTTTCTAGAAGTTCACGAAAGGCTGCTCTCATAAAATTGTTGTGAAAAATGAATGTACCAATTAAATAGCGATCTAAAAATAATAATTAAGGAAAGCGTTATAGGCAGATCATAGGAGTAGAATAAGAAGAACCTATCATGCCGCACCAAACGTTGAATCCAAACCTAGTTTGGAATCTTCTTTGCGTAGTTACATGGGGATTTTCTGTGGCTCAGTGGTAATAATTGTGCTTGTTAAAGACTCCACAATTTGTAAAACAACTTTTATCGGTCCATATAACTCTCGATTGAAAATTAGGTTGTTCTTCGC
Source organism: Rhamnusium bicolor (assembly GCA_029963845.1). Taxonomy (NCBI): domain Eukaryota; kingdom Metazoa; phylum Arthropoda; class Insecta; order Coleoptera; family Cerambycidae; genus Rhamnusium; species Rhamnusium bicolor. Next base: position 1,145,600 of record JANEYF010005663.1, on the reverse strand, counting down.
ATTTCTAATTAATCCAATGACAAAATTCAAGTCTTCTACCAAAATCACTATTGTTTAAATCTTGGACAATCGTAGGTTTGTACGGATGATATTTTCTTTGTTTTAATGTTTTTTGTACAATTGTCTTAGGAATATTTGTTTCGCCTGTAATTGGACGCACTGATATGCGGGGATTATTGTTAATAGCTTCGAGAATATTATTTTTGTGGTCAACTTTATCAATATCATACGGGTCTCTTTTATTATCAAAACGCCCGTAACTTTACAAGTTGCTTACAATTCTTCCAATAACTGTTCGATGTGGTTGTATTTTCTCCGGAAATGTTTCTAGATAGGAAGCAAATGAGTTTCGCGAATTTCTATTTACTTTTAAATAACATTCCAATATATCAAATTTTTCTTCATTAGAGAATTTGTGCGCCATTTTACAATAATCACACTCTTGAACAGTAATAATAAGTATTCTTGAACAATTTACAATAATGCTACTACTATTTAGTGAACAACTGTCAACTAACAGTAATGCTTATTATTAAAGCTGAAAATCGTTTCTGTGTATCATGGTCGTAGAGTACAGATGTATTTACTGTCGCCGGCATTCACCTTGACCGCGAAACTTTTTCTCCAGTCCAGTCTATAATTAGCTTTTGAGTTGTGTACACGTTAAGTCACTTGGGCGTATTGCATATTGTTTTTGTGTTTTTATTTATTGTTCATATTAATTTAATAATAAAGCATGGCAGATGTACGCAGGGGTAGAAAATGGTCATTTGCTGACAAAGTGAATAAATTCACGGATATATTCTATTATGGTGCTAAAATAATTTGTAAAGTGTGCGGGAAAGGTTCGATGTGCTGGGATAAGCGTGATTGTGGACTTCACGTAAATAGTGTACACACCATAAAAATGAACAAAAATGGCATGCTTTCGACAACACAATTTATGTTTGATTTACTATTAACGCTGATCGCCTGTGATGTTCCGCTGCATACATTCGATAAACAACCATTTCAAGTGTTCTGGAATAAATACAATGCCCAGGTGAAATTACCAAGTCGCACAACGTTATGTAACTATCTACCAACTGTACACGTAGACATGGTAAATAAGATGAAATGTGAATTAAAAAATGCATGGCTGTGGTTATCTGTTGATGAGACAACAGATTGTAAAAAAAATTCTATTTTAAATGTTATAGTACGAGTACTGGACCCTCTTAAACCGACAGTTCCACTGTTACTAGCTAGCAAAAGACTAAGTCAGTGTATTAGCGAAACAATTACCAGGGTGGTGCTGGAGACGTTAGAAAAATTTGAACTGTCAAAAAGTCAAGTGTTGATGTTTGTGACTGATGGCGCCGTGACAATGCATTCGGTAGGCCGTTCTTTGCAAGAACAAGGTTGTACGTTTATACATGTTACGTGTAAAGCGCATGCTTTACATTTTGTGGCAGAAACTATTCGAAAAGGTTTTCCAGAGGTGGATGCATTAATAGCAAGTACAGAAAAAGTGTTTCTTAAATCTCCTAAACGTCTCCGTGCATTTCATAGCAAGTGTCCCGGTATTCCTAAATCACCACAGCCGATTCTTACACGTTGGAGAACATGGTTGCAGGCAGGTTTTTATTATGCTGAATATTTCCAACAAATAAAAGCTGTGATACTACAATTCAATCCAGATGAGGCTGCAGCTATTAAGAAAAGCCAGAAAAAATTCGAAGATATTTCCGTTGAAACAGCTTTAAAAAATATTGCGAAGAACTATAAACCATTACACGAAAGCATAAAAAAAATTAGAAAACAGTGCGTTGTCGTTAGCGGAGTCACTGCAAATAGTGGACGAAGTAAATCTACTGCTACACGCAATAGGTGACGCAACAAATGAGCGCGTTAAAGAAAAGTTCGCAAGCGTGTTAAATAAAGACACCGGTTTTACCAAATTAAGACAATATGTGATGGTGCAGCCCCAGATCCGTTAAGTGCGTTCAAAGACTATTTTACGTATGCGTGTATTACATCAGTAGATGTCGAACGGTCGTTTTCAAAATATAAAAATATATTTTCACCAAAGCGAACATCACTCATGGAGACAACCATAGAAACATACCTGATGCTGCAAAATGACTACACATCTTCTCCAATTTGTGATAAGCAAGCTAGTTCATCAAGCTAGTTAAGAGGGTAAGTTTTACATACACTGTTATAAATTTTAACAGTTTATTGTTTCTCGTATTAGTTAATTTCGCGTACGCCACTGTCCCATGGAACATTTTTGACAGCCCTACTTATTATTTGTTTTAAAACACAGCCTACTAAATTTTTTTAAGGAATTTTGGACAAATAGCAACAAACAAAAAAAGAATGAATAGAGAAATAATTTTGAGTAATTTTGAATTTTGATGGGCTGGTTCTAAATTATTTCTATTCAATGAATTCAATGAAAACCAATCGAGCTTCAATTTATTGAAGAAAATATTTGCGTTAGTACCTCTCATGTCTATTTCACTTAGAAATAGCAAGCAAAAATGATGTTCCTGCGACTAACTCAAAAATCGTCGGTATAAATTCACTTCAGGTATGATTTTAAGATCTGTTAAATAACAATCATCTAATTAGTTATAATAATCGTTTATCAATTAACCGAATAATTATGGTGATTACAGACGCACATTACCTACGTTAGCAATTAATATAATTTTATATGTTACTACTTTATCTTTGGTTGTATCAATATAAATTATTCAACAGCAATGTAAACGTGTTTGCAAATGTGCATATCGTACGTGTCCTACATGTATTTACTATTGAATGTCTACAATGCAACAATAATTACATTATTTATTTTCGATACACCTACATAAATGAAATAGCAGATGTGAGAGATTCCTAAAGTTAAATATGCAAGAATTATTGTGCAGTTTTAACCACGCATATATTCATTTCAGTTTTCAGTTCAGTGCAGAAGAATTCGTTTAGTATTTTACAGAAATCGTATGCTTATGTAAAAGTCATTACAAGCGTGTTACGTGTAAACTAAAATGCTTTTAAAGTTTGTAGGCATTCTGATTAAACGTCTAAATATTCATTTCATTAGATGCGTCATGTGAAATATAAAAATCGTAATATTAACTATAATTCTTGTTCTGGTTTATTAAAACGATAGAAAAAATCAATTTACATCATTTTGTATTTATTACCAACAGTTTCTTAAGCAGTGTTGTGTTTTATAAAAATTGTACAATTTGTATGGTGTCGTCCACTGGAAAAAGTAATCCTTGTTCGAAAATTGCACATTTTCTTAATAGAAAAATATCCTCACGAATCGAGAATCAGGGCAAAGAAGGGTGAGATCTTTGAAGGTAAACAATCATAATACAACAAGACAGTATCTGTGAAGCCATCATTTTTTAAATAAATGTCGTGAAATTCTATGCTCACTAATATAATGTTTCATGTTGTTCCAATCGTAACCAATATGGCATACAGCTTTAAATTGATCTGTGGCTCGTTGGATTTTGGAACATTTCAAACTATGTACAAATTGGCATTTACGTTTGCAAATTATCGTCTTTTCTTTAAACCTTGTTAGACTAGTCAAATTTTTTTAAATATTTCGTTTTTGATAATTTAGCTCAGTTGCCTGTGCGTAAAAATTTTAGAAATAATAGTATGCCAGATCGTTGCGTGTGGTATATTTGATATTGTTTGTTTAAAGTTACAAAAAACTGTTAAAACTCATCGGAAAGAAGAATATTTTAATTTCTATAACTGCCCTTCTTTGTACGCGGTTTCCAGTTTTATACGGGTTGTTTCGAGAACCCCTAATTTCGTTAACATTGGCGGACGGAACACTAAATCCACTGCGAATGAAGTGCTGCGAACAATTTCAAATAATGGAGATGAAGAGAAAAGAAAGTAGACTGCTGCAATTACTCTGAAGAGCTTCGCTTCTTACTGCAGAAACTGTCTTGGAAGACTCTGATGAATAAACGCAGATTCAAATGGTGAGCAGGTGGGCTTATTCACTATACCTCATCAATTTGGTCTGGTCTGGATATGAATCCGAGTCATCTGGATCGAAGGAGATGCAGTACACAGATAGTAATATATGCAACAATTATGTAACTGGTATAGAAAAGTTATACTTATAAGTTAAGAATATTTTTTAAAAGAAAATATCAAAATTATTCTTCCTTTAACTTGCACTCAATATGTTATGGAAAAACACAGGTTTGCTGCTTCGCCATTTTCTGGAATCTGTATGAATTTTCGTTTTACAATTAATATATCTATAAAAATATAACCCTTAATACCAGATTCTAGTAAAGGAGATATCCAGCAACAATAAATATCTGTTTAGATGGATCTCAAAATAATAACAATGAAAACATAACGTAAATAATACCAAGTATATATCTGTATATGTTTGTTATAAACGAAATTATTATAATTATTATTTTAATAAGTAACAACAATATTGAATATGTATAAAAATAAAATACGTTGACATATTTTTGAACAATACATTGAATTGAAACATTGCAATAATTGAGCAACGATGAAATTCTGAAGAATTTCTTGAAGTTAGCATCACTTTTCATACAATTGCTTTAACACATTGTCCACAATATTATATAATGTACCAAATAAGAGTCGCCTTGATATTTTACCACAACATTTTAATAATCACTACCTGGAAATTGTTTAAATTAATAATTGAACTTCCGGGAATATCAAATGTTAGAGGCGTGTCTGACAACGCTGTCTATTGGTGCGACGTCACAAACTATGACATCTTCTGGTGGTGAACGGTACGGTACCTAATTCATACATTAATTAGGTACCGTAGATTTATACAAGGTCAGGTCTGCAACGCGACGTGACCCGATTTTAGGAAACATATTTAATTTCATTCGTTATGGGTTTCCTGAAAAAACAGAAAATGAGTTACTAAAACCTTATCTGCTAAAAAGAAGTGAATTATCAATTGACAATGAAGTAGTGATGTGGGGATATAGAGTCGTGATACCAAAAAACTTAAGGCACAGATATTAAATGAATTACACAGTACTCATGAAGGCATTGTAAAAATGAAGTCGAATGCTAGAGCTTATTTTTGGTGGCCTTCAGTGGATGGTAATATCGTATACAAAGTGGATTAATGTAGAATTTGTGTATCTGTTAGACCATACTAAAGCTAAATTAATTCATTGTGAGAAGTCCGAAATTTTTTTTTTTAAGAGTTCATGCCGATTTTTCAGACCCTATCCAAGGTAAAATGATTTTGGTAATTGCCGATACATATTCTAAGTGGCCAGAGGCCTATATCATAAAAAAATACATATTCTAAATCCATAATAGAAAAGTTTAGAGAATGCTTCTCACGTTTCAGGTTGCCAAGGGTTGTGGTGACTGATAATGATACTCAGTTTTTGTCGGAAGAATTTTCAAAATTTATATTTTATGACGGGATCAAACATCAGATATCTCCACTTTATCATCCAGCAACTAATGGTTTTGCTGAAAATACTGTAAGAAGTTTTAAGCGAGGAATGACTAAAGCAATAAAGGATTAAGCCAATAGTAATATATCTTTTGAAACTTTAATGTATAGATATTTGTTTCATTATAGGAACTCTGTACATATTACTACTGGTGTAACTACTAGTAGCATGATATTTAAAAGTAAGATAAAGACAAGATTTGATTTGTTAAATGTTCACAAATCAGATAGGAAGGTAGACAATTATAGAGGAAACAGAGAAGAGAAATTTAGGGTAGGAAATAGAGTAAGTTGTAGAGAGTATAGGTATCCAAACAAGAAAAGTTGGGTAGAGTGTACTATAGATGATGTGTTAGGTGATAGAATTTATCATTGTGAATTAGTTAAGGAAAAGATTGCGTGGAAAAGACATTTGAATCAGATTATAAAAGATAAAAAAGACAATGTTAAACCCGATAGTAACAGTGAAGCCCAAGCTGAACAAACATATAATAAATATAATTTTAAATTGTAAGTTTGCCTGTCTATAAAGATACTTTACCTGATATAGAATTACCAGTTTAAGATAATATTATTAACTTAGTTATTGATAATAGTTTACCTGATATAGGAGTCAAGGATGATCTGGTTAAGGAAGATATTCCTGTATCAGAAGTTAAGACAAAGAGTAGCAGTAAAAGGAATCCTAGTATAATACCAGGTTTAAATGTAAAGGAGCGATCTAAAAGATGTGTAAAACCTCCTGTACATTTAGATTTGTGAGGGAGGTATTCTAGTGTATTAGTCTTGGAGCCGTCACATGGCGTCCAATAATAATAATGTTTAAGTTTGCCGTTCTGGAAACAGAATATATTCTTATTAAGAATCAATGTGTAGGCGACTGGTTGTCTCTGTTGTAAGAGTTTGAGTTGTGAGATTATTAAAGTTTAATTAGGTCATTGCAGCATTTTTATTAAGAACATTACAAAAACCCACGGTCTTTACTCGTTGTTGGATTAGAATATGCATCTACCTACCTACGTATAGGCAACCAATCGTGACTAGTCGTGTAAATATTTTTGTTAGACAGTCTGTGCGATAAATTTGCGATACTTTGAAAATAAATTTATAAAATCATTGTTGCGGGATTTTAGACTGTAATAATAGGAAGCAAAATTAAAAGATCTCTTCTGATAATTTACTTATAGAAATATTTAATATCTATTTAACGTAATAAAGTGAAACATTGCCAGCGATAAGCGTTTTACCTGTCTTGGAGTATCAACCGAGCCACCACTACCTTCCGTTATAAAAAAATAATTAACTTCCAATTTTACTTTCTCAATCTAGCACATATTTCGAACCCCCGTTAGTTCTATATATTATAACATAAGATATAACAATTTGTTAATAAAAGAGCTATAATGGCAAAATTCATCGTTTGCATTATACATTGGTGCCTGTCTATGTAACGTTGAAAGCCAATATGTTTGTTTTTCATCTGGCTTATCATCACTCTTTGTAAAAATTTCCTGTCAAATGTAAAAATGTCAAAACATATGTATTAGAATTTATACATGTCGACAAGTATGCTAGAATAATGGATATCTCAAAGCTAAACAAATAATAGGTAACATTTATAAGCATCGTTATATACAGGGAAGTCGAAAATGTTTTTGGCATGGAATAACTTTTTATTTGTTGCCATATTTTAAATTTGTTTGAGGATTCTAATCAAGACAGCATGGGTATTGTTTGACATTAAATGTCATTAACTGCCATGAGACATGGGACAGCAGCGTGTGTTTTGTGTTACGCATTATTTGCGAACAAATTCCGTTGTTGCAATTCAACGTTCATTCCGTCGTCAATTTCATCGTCGTGAAACACCATTCAGCAATACTATTTTGGCACGGAATCAGAAGCGGCTTACAGAAAGTAATATTGCGAATAAAAATCCACTGGAGGCTCTAAAGCGTAGGGGCCTTAAATTATATAAATAAGAAAACCAACGTTAGGAGAATACTTAGACGTCTTAACTTCCACCCTTATCTTTGGCACTTGTTCAACTTCGCAACTAAAAGTCGGTGTGCGATGTACGCAAAACGCCGTGCTGACCCATATTTGTACTAATCTGGTCAATAAAATATGGGTCGATTCGACGTAGAGGACCGACTTTAGTCGTTGTGATTACCGACCAAATGTTCACCAAATTTTACGTCGGCTTAAATTGGTTGTCATGCTATTTACCAACCTTATTTAAAATTTACCCTTACCTACAAAAGTCGGGTTTGGGTAGTGAAACTAACTAACTACGTATATAAAATGAATTAAGCGTGTTTATCGTTGAGTAAGTATTATATACAAAATACTTATGTCGAATAAAATTTTAATTAAACTGGTGGGGTAAAAACTGAAACGAAAGAAATTTAATGATAAATATACATGAAGTTGGTCGAAAAATATAGTGAATCCATAAGAATAATGTTTATTTAACGAATTAAATTACTAATTTTATTTGTTTACTTTTAAAAAATATTTTTTGTTCCCAAAGAAAACGCAATTGAAATATTGTATAATTAATTTTAGGAATAAATTAAAATTTTTTGCTTCCTTTATTCGAAAAAAGGCAAATTTTGTGTATTTAAAATAATTTGTAAACACAAAATCAATATGGTTGCCTATTCTTTCTTTGTGTAGAACTAGAAAATATGGTGAAGTCAGGAACTATTACCTAGCTGACTACCTGTTGTGATAGTTTCAAATAAATACACGAATTATGATTTACCGTTGTGATAAGTGCAATTATTTTTACTAACAGTCAAAGTTAAATAATTTTACCTGCATCAACTTTTAATAGGGTCAGCTGCAGAAATCTGCACTAATACTAACATTCATTGCAAACAATCACGCTAATATTGGCCATGCGTTGCAGTTGGTGTATAAATCTTTAGTAAATATCTACCAATAACTGCATTATTGACAATAATTTTGAGGTTATGCTAAGCCAAGGTCCAACGTCCAGCCGACGTTGCTAGACAACTACGTCAGTGTGCAACGTCTAACCAACGTTGGAGGGCTACCCAAAAATCACGTTGCACCGAAGTTGTATCATAACTATACAATTCATGGCGCTACTTGACTATTATTTGTACTAATTCTGACTTTGAAATTAGTAAAAAAAGTACTCGGTAGTCGGTGAAATGTTATTTTGGTAACAAAATCGCATAACTTTTACAAACAATTTTATTGCTAATGAATCTAGTTTCAAAGATTGTCTGTGCGTAGAATTTTTTTTCCTTGAAAATGGTTGATTTTTTTTTTAGAGTTTAGGGAACTGTTGTTATAAACCACTGCAATTTTTTTTCCATTTTTGTATAGCACGCATGTGCTTCCTCCGCACATTTTGAAGTGCCTTTGCCACTGTGTGGAGGACGTTCTTGTGCATCCAACTGTTTTTGTTACGTTGGCTTGTTTTACTCAAAAATAAACAAGGTTTTGTTATAGTCTTCATTTAAGTATAATCTGGCACATACGATTAATAAAGAAAAAGAAAATTTAAATCGAAAATAACTAGATAATGTAAAAATATTTACATAATTCTAACACAATACCGAAAAAAATGACTTTGAGAAAGACACCAAAACACCTATTTCTTGCGATTATAAACAATTCATGCTTTTTTATGATATACCTTGAAGCACTCGCCCATAGTACCTATCCTCTTTTTTTTGTTGCACACATACGCATCATTTCTTCCCAAGAGTCTTGCCCTCACCATTTCATTTTCTATAAGTCGTTTGGAATCCCTAACAGAAATTATTCTAGGCCATTTTACGCCAGATGGGCCGGGCTGATTTTTGTTTGAATCCCACATCTTGAAAAACGCACAAAATCGGAACCTAATTTACAAAATTACAAACGATATCAATTTTAAACAACCTTAAACCTTGTACTATATGCGGACAATAAAAACAACACTCCTTTATCATCAGGAGTTCAAACAAAACATTGCAAACAAAATTGAGGCAATTCAACTAGAGATACTGGGCATAGTGATGGATCATTTTGTGTGATGGCTAGAAAAATGTGTAGCAGAAGAAGGTGGTCTTACCTACGCGATTCAATTTTCAAGTTAAAAACTTCCAAAATTAGATTAAGATGTTGTATTTGTAATTTTTTTTGTGTACAACCAATAAAAAGTTATTCCATACCAAAAACCATCAGTGCATTCTCAACCTCCCTGCATTTCTCATTAGAAATCCTATAAGTCATAACATGTCAAAATATAATTTGTTACAGTCGGTTTGGTGAGAGCTAACCTCAATTTTTATTATCGCATACAATATCCGCTGAGTAAATAAAACTTAATTCTTTGGAATGTGGTAAGTTTGTTTACATAATTTACATAAATGGGTTGAATGGAATTATCTACTATTAACAGCAATCCGTTCGTTTCTATGATTTTGTGTATATTTTCTGGCTATCATAATATTAAGAAAATTTATTGTTTCTATGAAGAAATAACAAAGGCCCTTCGAAAAGTTGGAAAGATATAAAACACTTTTTTATTACCATGTGAAAAAAAAATATTTTTTGCAAAAGTAGGTGGTTAAAAACTTAGTAATAATTTTTGCTATACGCTCAATCGCGTACCATAAGATTGGGAATTTATAAAGTCGAGTGATGAGTGAAATATAATTATCTATTTTAGTTTTTCTAGCTATCGTCTCGGTATGTAGCCAAAACATGCATTTTAAATTTGCCGGATGTTTATTCATACAGTTCTTATGAAAAAATGCAATAGATTTATTTTTACTATTGACTGTGGCCCAAATGCTTACAACAAACTTTCGTGCCAATTATTCGAGTGTGAAAACTACACAACTATGATTTCTACGAAAGGCGTATGTTTTAAACATGGTTTGTTTACAATAACAAACAATATAAGGAATTTTTATGAGGTCTTGGATTTATAAGAAAGGAACACATATTAGTCAGCCTAATTTGTCAGGTAACAGCAGTAATTAAATTAACAAGAATAATTAAATTAAATTACAATTCTACTGAAAGCGAGGATGGTAGATAGTTTTTTGTTTTCAGATTGAATCTGTTTGTGTTTTTCATTAGGTCTATTAAAGTCTGAGATAGAAATATGTTTGAAATATTTTAATTTGTGAGAAACGGACAAGATATGACAGCTAAAATATGGTTCTATGATCTATGAAAATTTGACAATAAGTTTCCACATCGAATATATTGATCAGCTAATATTGTCTTCAAGTTTACTTCGAATAAATAAAAGCAAATAAGCTTAATTCTTCCGAGTTCTAGTAAACATTGTTTTGTAACAATCTTAGTTTAAACTACGGAACAAAACATTAGGAATCATTAATACAACCATTATAGTTATTAAATTATTATTAAACAAAGAAACTGATTACATAATAAGAAAATCACATGCATTCCGCTGACAATAACAAAATGAAAGTGAAATTGTTATAGAGCCATGACCGTAAAATATACTTAATTAAAATAATTGATATTTTCATACGTGTACACAATACATTTGGCAAAACAAGTCATTGGCACAAAGACAATAAAATATTACTCGCGATTACCGGTTTAAATATTAAATCTGTCTCAACAAAACACTTTCACTAGGGAAATAATCATGTGTCATCATCACCTTGCCATATATTAGTCCGGTTCCCCACATACAAAGCTAGATCGCGTATAATTTTTTAAGATTTCATAACAGATAGGTACAGTCTTGGAAACTAAAATGTGCAGTAAATAATCTGGAATACAATGTTTCCATTTCTCCGAAAGCATGACCAATTTGGATTTTTTAAATTACCACCGGCGAATCTAAATTTCTCACTATTTTTAACCAAGTGAATCATTGTTCTCATTATAATTGGGTTACCTCTGTTACTTATTCCACGCATTCCAATACAGCATCACTGTGGATGCATTTTGGCCTATATGCAAACTAGATACAATACAGTTTTAAATTTGGATTTGCCCCTGCACCAAGATAAGGTGTCTTATAACAAAATACTATTTTAATTCGATATTATAGTAGACAATAGAAACGAATTGGGTGCTATACTTTGGTTGGTTTGTTTACTGTATGAACTAGACGAATTTCATTGTTTATTTATGGTTATTTATCAACATTCGCTCCATATGTATCTTTAAGTTAGATAGTAAATCATATGCAATTTCTAATGATTGAGGCTTTGCCTTTTGTAAACTTTTGAATTCTTCCACCAGCTACAAGTTATCCATCCATCACCTAAATGTCAAGATACTTATTATTGAAATAGACGAATTCATTTGAATTTAAAGTCAAAATGTACATTTCCAGTAATTAAATTATGACACCTCTTTGCCTATGACACTGACTCGATGCTCTCACACGTTTACAATGTCTGTACTCTCCATAAAATTATAAAACCTCGTAAGTATACGGAAGAATTTGAAATAAAACTAACGAACCTCTAACAACGATAAAAAATATGGTTTATTGTTGCTTTTAATTATTTATTCATTTTTACTTTCACAACTGTTACTTAATTACAATTTATTTAAAAATCAAACATTTAGTTAGAGTGAATCTACATACATGTATGCGTATACATTGTTGATTATTAATATAATGATTTTCTCTAGTTAGTAATTACTATCTTCTTTCTAAAAACGTATTAATTACAATAGAAATTTAGATTTCCGACACACATGTAAACTTCTAAAAATGCATTGCTAGCTACGTATTTTAATGACAACTTAACAATATACACAGAATACACACATATTATTATGCTTTAATACTTATTCAAAACAAATATAAAAACCACCAATTGCAACCTAGTTATTTGAAGCTAACATGTTCTATGTCAATATCCATGTTTAAGTGTTAGTTTATTTATGAGTAAGAAATTTAATAATTGTTTATTCTATTATAATCATTGTGAATGGAACAACTGTCACTAATATTTGAGAACTATAAAAATTGTAATATGCTTGAAAATCTAATTTTTCTAAAACAGTACCAGTTAAAAATTTAGTACCTATGTTTTTAATAACATCAAATTTAACTATAAAATTTAATAATAATGTTTATCATACAGGACGTTCCGTTTCAACCTCTCAGCGGGTCAAGACGATTGAAAGATGCGTAAAATTTTGTTTTTTTTTTTTCAATATATGCAATATATTTATTATATAAAAATGCCCTTGTATTTATAGAAGAACGCAATGATCTGTTAAATGTATAGTTTCTTTCAAATGGAAGTAATTAAAGCCAAACGTTTATAATATAGAAAATATCCCCAGGTAAGATGCCCACATAAAATTTATTTTGAATATCTTAAAAAAATTCGGATATTGCATAATATTAAAAGAAATTATAATGCAAATAAAGAAACATAATTAAATGTTTTATTTTATTTTACTGAACAACCAACAAAATCTATTATTGATCGAATGCAAGATCATCATATGTTCTACGGATATATTCAAAATACACTCAAGAAAAATAAATTTAAACCCCATAAATTTAATATGGTCCAAAACTTACGAAAAACTTATGTATCTTTCCAATGAATAGAATAAGATAATTTCATTGTAAACATATTTTTCACAGATAGGGCTAATTTTGCTTTATCTGGATTATTTAGTAGAATAAATGAGTACTTTTGAATTTCTAAAAATACCCATCTAGTAAAGGAGAATCAGGAAGAAGATACAAACAAATTCTGGAAAATGAAATAGTGGACTTTATATAAGATCTTCCTTTAAGTATCCCTGAACAGATAATCCGGCAGCAAGATGAAGCACCATATCATTCAATTCCTAAATCATAAATATCAAACGTGGATAAGTAGAAGTGGTATTATATTATGGCTTGCAAGAAGTTTGGATTTAACGCCCCTCGATTTTTATGAGGTACACTTAAAAATAAAATATATAAAGATGGACCTAATAATTTAGAAAAACCGAAACAAACAATTTAAAGGGAATTAAGGGATTTAAATAATAATCCAGATATGTTTCAACAAATTATTAGAGAAAATTATACAAAAATATTAAATCTTTGCTTGGAAAATAATGGTGAAATTATTGAATTTTTGCTGGTTTTCTTTACATGTTGTAATATATATTTAAATTACGAAATACCACAGAAATTAGACAACCCCCGATTCCAAAGTTCGGCTTTGCACACACATATGAAAAAGATGCGAACATACAACCATTACCAGTGCCGGTGGCAGCATTCGAACTCGCAGTTACTATTATTATTCTTATTAAAATATCATATAACGTGAACTTCCTTTTAGGTGGACTTATTTGATTAACTCAGTTACTTGGTTACGAAATGTATAACAATCATACGTATTTATAATGAGGAGGAAGAGAGCTATTCAAATATACTGGATGCCTTATTAAAATGCGACACAAACTCCTTCACATATGCAAATTTGGTGAAATATGCTATCGGAATTTTTTACATTTTTTTTTTTAGCTATGATTGTGTGAATAATAAAGGGGTTTAAAAAATAAAAAATTCAGTTGATCGCCCTGTACGAGACAAAAATTAGAGATGAAATAGGTATAAAAAGTATACTAAAAGCAAAAACAGTCAACTCTTAATATATGTATAGTGATAGTATTAGTACTGGTGCATGTGAATTCGATCATGTTTTTGGTACTATTTTACAAAGATCGTTGAGTGACGCTTTGGAATTTATCGAAAGGGGGCCCAATCCAGCCCTGTTTATTAAACACCAAAAGTACACGCTTCCATCATAATCTCAAAGATGGCGAATGATTCTGAAGTTGAGGTCGTTTCTTTTTTATTGGTTCTTATGCATTTTTCTCAAACTAGAAAATTTTCTATTAAATCATTGTGCGAAATTATTGTAGAAAAAATAGTAAATGAGATGCTGTAACATCAGCAGGAACCTTATTCTTTATGCAGAATATTTAGTAAATATTCTCACTTATTTAATAGTTTTTGCAGACCTATGTCCACAAACTCGGAATTATATTATTAATTTTATCCTAAAAAGTATGTAGGTAACTTTTTCAAATGTGTTCGCAAAATGTGAAATAAAATTAAAATTTATTAAAGTATGGAATTAACGACGACTTAATTATTACAGAAAATATACCAGGAAATAAATAGTTTCAGATATCGTCAAAGGTTACTAGCACGCTTTTGGTGAACAAGGTTTTAAAATGTTCAAAAAATAATGCGATTGTAATGTAATTTTTCAAATTTGAAGAAAATATCCTGGCCAAGTAAAAAACCTAAATATGTAGGTATACTTTAGACTTAGACTCCATCTTGGAAGTGATGAAAAAATAAAGTTGATCATCGTGGTCAAGTATGTTATAGTTTCGTATATTATTTGGGTCCAGAATTAACAAAAATCAGTTAAAAGGAAAAAAAGTTATAAGGAATTTAAATATTCCGTTTTTTATGGACCACCTAGTGCATTTTAAAGAAACATAATTCCACTTAATTTAGTATAATTTCTGCCGCCTTTTATGCTTTGTTATCCATAATGAAATGCGTTTTAAATTCGATAATCATGTATTCAATACTTCAAAGGCATTCCTTGAGTCATTATAAATGACAAAATGTATAATAATAATAGAGAAAGTATCAGGTAATATAGTAGACATACAAGGCGTATCACAGAAAATATTGAATCTGCCTTTCCTGTTTATAATAATGATGTCGCACTAGATTGAAAGTTAATTTTTTGTTAATGTACTATTATATGATTCCACATTATAATCGATATATAAATGGGAATTTTGAAAATAAGGACAACTTTTTATAAAGAATAACTTTTTTCGTAAAATTGAAAATTAAAAAATTTACAGGTATTGTGAACTCCATCCGGAGATACACTGTATACACATTTTATTGGCAGTTAGTCAAAGTTATAAAAATAAGCCATTTTCGTCTTTACGATTTTGACCTGTTTATTTCTTCTGTTTGTTATTAAATAACTTTTTTTAATCAGATTTTATTTGAAACAGTAGCTTTTATAGTAGTGCAAAAATTATATTAAGTTTCCTGAATTTAATAAAAACACATTTTACATCATATGAAAGTAAAGGTCAAACCAATCGTTAAGGAATTTAACGCATAGAGGGTGTCCCGTGAGTCGAGCCGCCATAATTTACAGATATGTTGTTAACGCCATTTTAAATGTAAAATGTCTTAATAACATATTATTCCCGAGACTCAACGAATATCGATTTACAGGTATGTTAAGCTGTACCTAATTATTTAATTTTTAAAAATATGTTATTACATGTTATGCTGATTTTAGATAAAAATTATTGTTTCTTTGAATACAAAAAGTTATGTTTTTTTTTAAACTTTCAAAACATTCTATGGGAATCACCAGCAGCAAAATTGAAATCCAGTTCAGACCAAATTGTAGCCTCATATTTGCTTAACATCTTCGGTACACTTTATTTATTTTTGCTATTAAAGGAGATACTTAATAATTTCCAATATTCTTTTAAATGGTGTTTACTAGCATTTTTTAATTGGTCATATCTTCGTAACCAATGACCGATCCAGCTCAAGTGGATCTTGAAATAAAGAGAAATGATCATTCCCGTAGAATATCATTAGATACTTCATTTAAAAAAAAAGAAGTTCCATAAAGAACGAGGACAGAAAAATCCCAAAATTTAGTTTACTTTTTGCCTGCCACTTTGAATTATAAGGTTTTGTAGCCTACTAAATTGCCTACATAATGACGTCAAGTTTATTTAAATCTGTTAAGTAGCAAAAAAATGGCATTCAATAAACAAAGATTTTGGACTTTTTTCCGCCAGGTGAAAGATAGAAAAGTGTAACACAAACTGAAATGTTAAGAAAAGATGAAATTACAATTAAGTCTGAACTGGATTTTATTGCTGTTGGTGATTCCTACAGGGCGTTTTGGATTTTTGATAAATAACATGGCTTTGTTTTTACACACTCTGTTAAAAGAAACAATAATTTTTACTTAAAGTCAGCATGGCCTTATATTCCAGAAGATTTTATCAATAAAAACAAACAGAAAACCAATGACCAAAATTAACTAGACAAGTAATTCCCTATTCATTATAAAAGAATTGTTTGGTTCTGCTGCAACTTGAGACATCCTACCATTAAAAATGGATGAAGCTAGTTCTTTGTCTACTAGTGTACTCAATTCCAGTGGTGTATATGTTAGAGAGTGTCATAAAACTGAATTAGACAAAAATTTAAATATTTATCCATCTGAGGAACTAGTTAATTTCTTAATCTTAAAAAATAAATAGTAAATGCTATTGGGGAAACATTTTCTAAAGAACTGGCAGTGACTGTTCTTGAAGAATTATTATTCTTCGCTGAAATAGTGCAGGACATCTGATCATCAGATAAAATGATTAATGTGGATAATGCTGACATAAGTGATAGATTCCTCGTTCTGAAAATAAATTAATTGGGTTTAGAGTGTTGATGTAAATAAAAATTAAATCTGCTATTTTAAAGAATTAATTGAATATTCAAATAAAAATATTGGCACTTTTGGCAGTAATACAATTGCAGTTCTGTTACAGTATCCATAAATAAAGTGAATGTCTGCGTATTCTGTGTTTATAAAAGTAGCCATTTCGAAAAACTACTTACAGTAAACTGTTCATTTATTGGAATGTATATTTTAATAGTCTATAACCTAACCACAGTGGCCTGATTATTGTCTTAATAAATCAGAAATAACGCACATATCACGAGAAAAATAGAAACAAAAAATCTGGATTGTAACCTATTTAAAATGACTTATGAAGTATGAAAAAAATAATAAAAAAATATGAAACTCGGAAGCAGTTTTTTGAAAAAGTGAAAATTCACATATTTTTTGCATGCATTCTATTTAAAATGATTGACAAAATACAAGAAAAATAATGCAAAAAATATAGTACAATACTAATAATTAATGGAGGTATATAATTTTTTAATGCAAAAGATGCGTATACTCTTATTAATACAAAAAGAGAGAAACGTCAGTTATTTATCGGTATCAGTCGAGTTTGTGTCACTTTCACGTTCACTTTCGGAATCGGGATATCTGGTCACATTCTCCTCAAAAGATGGAATTGTGGGCTCTTTTAGGAGCCCAAAGACTTTAGGTAACCACTTTGATTTTGAGAAAAAACTTTGTTGCAAAAGTCAACTGCAGCGTTCCTTATGCGAACGATTGCTTGAGCATTCCCTCTGCCTTTCCATAGTGATTGACCAGATAATCCACCTCGTGAGTCTTCTGTGCTACACGCATTTCACCAGATTTTTTCGATAAAACGTCAAACAGTTCTCTTCTTGTAGGCACTCTAAAATAAAAAAATAAAATTTGGTAGCTGCTTAAGCTAGGGTAGTTTAAGATGGAGGCAAGGCAATCGCTTCTGTATGTACTACAGGTGCAGTTTTTAGTATGCATAGTATAGCGTTTGCCATACTACTGACGGCAACGACACTATCTTATTTTGGCTTGAAACTAATTTGAGCGCCCTGTATCGAAATGAAAAGAAAATGTGATTTTTTTGCTAATGGAACAACTTCGAGCAAAAACGCATTTAACCGTGGCATATAGAGATACCTAGAGTATATTTTAGAATGAAAATGTTCGTAGCTTTTAATGGCAAACTCTCTTTAGGTTTAATAGAAGTTACAAAGTGCCAAAGAAATTACGTTTATAAAAAATAATAAAATCGTGCTTCAAAATAAAATTTATGGAAATTTTTTATATGTAAATAAATTACTTTTCTTAAAGTTTTTCCTATAAAAATTACAAACCGACAGCACAAATATTTGAAGCACAGTCAGACGTTGAAATCTGCCAACAAAGTGAAGTAAAATCGTAGTTTAACAATTAGCCATGTTTGAGGGGTTACTGCAGGTAGATTTCTCGAACAACGAGGTTGATATTCCGGGGAACATTACCTGAGATACCCTAATGTACCTTTGGAATGTGAAAGCTGTATAACATATTTATAAAATTTGAATTTTGTCAACATTTTATTTATTTCGGACCACTGTGCTAATATCGGAAATAAATAAAGTTGCTTCAATCGAAATAAACGTGGATATTCGCAATATAATAAAATTTCCTGTTATTATATTTTCATTTTATTCTTTTTTTTAATAAAATAACATTTAATTGTCTGCTTTTAAACTAGTGAATCAAACACACCATATATTCCAAAAAATAATTTTTTTATAACATAATCATTTGTTTAAAACTCAAGAGAATAGAGATCTAATAGATGATTCACTATGTATTGTAGATATTAAAATAATTATTAAAAAGACCGGCCTCCTGGACTGTGAATGTGGGAGTCATATTAAAAGTATTATTTAGATATGCTTCGTCATTACACAATTTGTAACTAAATAGGTACCACAAAGTCAATATTAACATATCACAAGTCACTCAAATATCTATTTCTAAATATTTCTCCATCTAATTTGTTCCATAATCGGAATAATAATTTAAAAAGTTACACAAGCTCAATATCAAATTAGATGTAGTTAGCATATTTCCAATGAATACTGAATAGAAGATATGCTAAATCGGTTACATTCTTAGTTTAACTAATTTCAATCAGCTCGAATCCAGATGACTTCAATTTGGATCGTATAAGATTAGGCAAAAATGCAATTAGCTTTGTTTTTACAGCAGATCTGTTTAATCTTGGACATTTTCAAATAATTGTTGGCTCTCCCAAATAGCGGCTGCTTCTTTTACCATTAAATTTTAAAACAACATACTTTCCAGTATTTAGTTCCCTAGCATGTAAAATAGTATATGGAGGTACGGGAATGCCGCGACAATTTTTATGAAATTCCCTTGTATGTTTGAGTGATTTATGAAAAACTGCTTTTGCATCTACAATGAAACAATCTACACTTACATCATTTGTTCGAATTGTGTCTACAATACGTTGCACAATATAGAGTAGACAAGTGATGTGTAAAGTTGGCAAGCCGTGCGACTATTCAGTGTTGCAACAGCAGGTAGATAGATATCTGGTGAGGCAATGACCGGCAGGCGGGCAAATCAAGGCGAGTAATATCATTGTAATTAATGGCTATTGTTTATATCAGCACTTGCTGTGCTAGTCAAATTGTAACTATATATACCACTGTATTCCAAATTAAGACTCAGTTACTATCATTCCTCTCCTGTCGCTTAACGAATTACTTCAGTTTATTTGTGTTTACTTTAACTTGTGTTTTTTATAATAAAATAAAATTTTTTAAAAACCAAGTTCGAGTTTCAAGTTATTTAATTGGCGCAGTCGGGTCGGATTTGTCAGTCGGTCCATCTATCGTAGATAATTACGTTTTGTCGTAATTCCGACGTATTTTTTTCAAAAATTTTAGACAAATCAAAGAACTTTCATTCCTAATAATTAATTCATCCAAGTGTACAAGTGCATCGTGCATCTTTTTTCAAATTACTCTATCGAAGAAGAATCTGGAGAAGACATATTGGGCTGAATTAAGTAGGTTCAATCCGCAGGTGAACTGAGTAGCTTGCCAGAAGAAACAGGAAGGAAGGTAGAACTCCGGTACAGCAAACACCGTAAGCATCGCAGATCATTGTGATCAACACCAGTCCATCGTGGACAACACCCCCGAAGATTGTTGGATTTGCAAGGTAGGACCTTTCATATCTATTAAAAGAAAGTCTGGTCATCGTCAAATTTAACGCCAACAATTTTGCGTTCGAACTCTATCGAAGAGACCTCGAACATATTTAAGAAATATTTAAAGAAGAATTTAAATACTGAAATATTTTTCCATATTATCCTTTTTATTTCCTTTAAGTTTATATTTTTGAAAAATATAATTTTTAATATATATTTAAATATTATTTCATATTGAAATAGTCAAAGTAATTATATACTATTACTTTTTAGTAAATTTTACACTTATATTTTATTGCTATTGTTTTTTTTCTTTTCGAAAAAAAAATATACACTTATATTAAAATCAATTTAATTAATTAGTTTATGGAAAATTTGTTAAGTGATCTATTAGAAAAATCTTTAATTTTATCAGATACCAAATTAGAAAAAATGGCAACTGGAAGTCAAGTATCACAACCAAATTTTACAGTTTTACAAGCCTATGCAAACACAATTGGTAATTACAATGGTGATGAACATAGCTTAGAAATTTTTATATGTGCATGTGATCAATTTATTGAACTTTATCGCTCTAACGATGAGACTTTAAACAAATATTTGCTAAGAGTTATTTTAGGTAAATTAACCGAAAGAGCTCAAATTTTAATAGGTTCCAGGTTAGAACTACGAACTTGGGAACAAATAAAAATTGCTTTGAGAATAAGTTTTGGTGATCACAGAAGTTTAGATTGCTTAGAACAAAATTTATTAACTTTAAAACCATATAAAAATGAACACCCTATACAATTTGCACAAAGAATTCAATTAGCACGTAGTAAAATTGCTTTTAAAATTAACAGTCTTTCAGACACAGAAATGCCTATGACTACAAAATTAATTTATTTAAATCAATATGATTCGCTTTCACTAAAAACATATCTACGTAATTTGCCTGACAGATTACAAGACAAAATCGATTTACAAAAACCCGATTGTCTCGAAACAGCAATGGCATATACTATTGACGACGAAAATTTTAAACAAACAAAAAATTTAACTACAACTTTACAAAGTAACCCAGGTAATCAAAATAATCAATCAGTGCCTAATTACAATCACAGACAATCATACTCGCAACCACAATTTAAACAAAATTTACCACCATCACATAAACCATTTTATAATAACAATAATTTTAATCAACCTCGTAATATGCAAAATTTTAATCAACCTCGTAATATGCCAAATTTCCAACAACAAATGTATACAAAACCAGTATTCCCTAGTCAACCAATAAATGTTCAACCCAGACAAATTCCACATAGGTTCCCCACAAACCAGCAAGTTTTTTGGTAGACCCCAAAACAATTTTAAACCTAATAAATTTTCTAATCAAAATCAATTTACACCCGAACCAATGTCCACTCAATCGAGAGTACCCAGTAATTTTAACAGAACAAATTTTAATTCAAATAGAGAAGTACATAATTTCGCGGATACTGAAGACTATCACGAAAATCAAAATCAATATCAATATCCAGAAATTGACGAAGAAAATTATTTAGCCTGTCCAGATCCCCCATTTGATTATTCAACTAATTATGATTATGTTGATTATACTGTTAATCAACCAGACGACATAAATTTATATGATCCAAATTTTCAACAGGACCCTGTAATACACGATCAGACCTAATTGAAATGAATTCGGCTGTAGTAAATTCTTTACCCTATGTACAAATATATAATCCAAATATTAAATTATTAATCGACACAGGAGCTTTTACATCAATTTTAAAACCATCTATTGCAGAAAATTATTTCCCTGATTTAATATATCACAATCCTTCTAGTCTAAAAACATCATTAGGAGAAAAAGAAATTAGATATCGAGCTACGATACCAGCTTTTCAAGAATTTAATAGTGACCATCAAATAAAATTTTTATTATTTAATTTCCACGAATATTTTGACGGAATTTTAGGACTCAATGACCTAATTAAATTAAATTTATCAATAGACATTCCAAATCAGCAGTTAGTAAATAATGAAATCGCAATCCCGTTTTATTATCGGCAACCTTACGAAACCTCGTTTACGTTCGAGATACCTCCATTCGAAACTTTGATAAAAGATTACCCAGTAAACATAGATTACGGAGAAATCTTTATTCCTGAATGCACAATAGACAATCTATTGTATATACCCGATACAACTGCATCTGCAAAAAACGGACGAGCTTACTTTGAAATTTATAATTACAAAGACACAACTATTTCAGTGACACTAGATAACCCTCTTATCTGTTTCCCATTAAAAGAACACTTTGATGTCTATAACTTTGAGACTAATAATTATATTCCTGACAATGAACAATACAAACCAGAAACAAACGTAAATAATTCAATACGTATAAATCATTTAAATAGCGAAGAAAGATACGAAATTTTAAAATTATGTAATAAATTTAAAGACATTTTTTATATTGAAAATACCAAATTAACTTTTACAAACCAGGTCAAACACGAAATAAAAACATCTGACGAAGTACCTGTCCATACAAAATCATACCGGTTCCCATTTGTGCATAAACCGGAAGTACAAAAACAAATTTCTAAAATGTTAGATGACGGAATAATTAGACCCTCAGCATCACCTTGGTCTAGCCCAATTTGGATAGTCCCAAAAAAATTAGACGCTAGCGGTAAACAAAAATGGCGAATAGTCGTCGACTACCGAAAATTAAATGAAAAAACAATCGATGATAGGTATCCTATACCAAATATCGATGATATTTTAGACAAACTAGGTAAATGTAACTACTTTTCAACACTCGACCTTGCATCCGGTTTCCACCAGATAGAAATGCATAAAGATTCTATTCCTAAAACAGCTTTTAATGTAGAAAACGGACATTACGAATACGTTCGAATGCCATTTGGACTTAAGAACGCACCAGCGACTTTCCAAAGAGTAATGGATAATGTATTGAAAGACATACAAGGCAAAATCTGTTTAGTTTATATGGATGATATTATTATTTTCTCCACTTCACTACAAGAACATATTTCAAATTTAAAATTAGTATTTTCAAGATTAAGAGATTCAAATTTAAAAATTCAATTAGATAAGTCGGAATTTTTAACAAAAAATGTTGAGTTTTTAGGACATGTGATTACACCTGAAGGCATTAAACCAAATCCGAAAAAAAATAATTGCGGTACAAAAATTTCCTATACCTAGAACAGCGAAAGAAATTAAATCTTTTCTTGGTTTAGTCGGATACTATCGTAGGTTTATAAAGAACTTTGCTCATATTACTAAACCTTTAACAAAGTGTTTAAAGAAGAACGAAAAAATTATTCATACACCTGAATTTATAGAAGCTTTCGAAAAGTGCAAAACGCTTTTAACTAATGCACCTATTTTACAATATCCGGACTTTTCTAAGCCATTTATACTAACAACGGATGCGTCTAACTTGGCCATTTCCGGTATTATCAGTCAAGGCCCTATAGGACAAGATCTACCTATAGCATATGCTAGTAGAACCCTAAACCCTGCTGAACAAAACTACTCAACCATAGAACGTGAGCTATGTGCGATCGTAAATTTTTGCAAATATTATCGCCCGATACTATTCGGTAGAAAATTCACTATCGTGACAGACCATAAACCACTTCAATGGCTTTTTAATATGAAAGAACCAAATTCGCGCTTAGTTCGTTGGAGATTGAAGCTTGAAGAATACGACTATAATATAGTTTATAAAAAAGGAAAAAACAACACCAACGCCGACGCTTTATCTCGTATAGAAATTAACGCATTAGAAAGAAATGATTCAATTATCGCAAACGCTGATGATTTAGATCGAAATAAAATTAGTAACGATTTTTTGGAAAATCCTATGGATAATAGTCCCCCTGATCTATACACAGATATCCCAGACTTTAACCCTGCCGATATCGTACCTTTAGTAAATCAAACATCACCTAAAATTAATGTTATCCAAAATATTGTACTAAAGAAACCTGACAATGATAATGGACAAAACAGTGATAATGAAACTGTACATTCAGCTACAGAAAATCCTATTTTAGAAATAAAAATATCAGAAAGACCCCTAAATTATTATAAAAATCAAGTAATATTCTTTGTAACAAATAATGTAACTAGAATAATTACACAAAGAACAAAATTATATAATAATGAAAAAACTAAGCTTTATATAACTTTGCCATCAGATAATTTAGAAGAACATCTAACCAAAGTTATAAAAGAATTTTTTGCACCTAAAATATTATATGCACTACATTTTAGAACTAAATCAAAAGAAATAATAATCAACATTATTCAAAATTATTTTAAAAACTCCAGTTTGAAACTTGTCGAATGCCCCACTATTTTGCGAGATGTAGAAAAAAAGGATGATCAGCTAGAAAAAATAAAATACCACCACGAAGGAAAAACAACACATAAAGGTATAAACGAAACGGTAAAATCAATTTTAAAATCTTATTATTGGCCAGATATTAATAACGACGTAACAAATTATATAAATACTTGCGAAATATGTCAAAAAACAAAATATGAAAGACATCCACATGTTTTAAAATTTAAACCCACTCCCATTGGTACGTATCCATTTGAACATATTTATATTGATACGTTTAAAGTAAAAAACCAACCGTTTTTGACTATTTTAGATAGTTTTTCTCGTTTTGCTCAAGCATATGCATCAACAGTTAATGCAGTTGATATATTAGATAACTTGCTAACATTTATTTCACACTTTGGCTTACCAAAAATAATTACATGTGATCAAGGCCCTGAATTCAAAAATTTGTTAATGGAACAATTTTGTACGAAACATAAAATAACAATTCATTATACAACAGCGTACAACCCAAATAGTAATAGTCCTGTAGAACGTTTTCATTCTACATTACTAGAACAATTAAGAGCGTTAAATTTGGAAGAACCAAATAAAAATATAAAAACTTTAGTAAAATACGCACTTATTGGTTATAATAATACAATCCACTCTGTAACAAAGTTTACACCATTTCAAATAACTAAAGGCAATGAAAATCTAACAGACCCTTTCGACCTTTCAGACGAACAAATTGTAAATGATTATCTCGATAAACATGTAGATAATATTAAAACCCTAAATAAAATTGTACAACAAAATAATGATAAAGCAAAACAAAATTTAGAAAATATTAATTCTGATAGACAAGATCCACGTCCAATTCATGTAGAACGCCCTGTATATCTACAAGCTGATCCTAGAAATAAAATTCTACCTAAGTATAAACAAATAACAGTAGTAGCCGATTTAGACAATAAAGTACAGACATCAACTAGCCGTACTTATCACAAAGCAAAAATAAAATCAGAAAGAAAATAATCAGAATCAATTACAGGAAGACGTGATAAAAAACGTTGACAAAATAAGGTTAATGAACTAATAAATAAAATAAATAAACCTCAAAGTATTAACGAAATTTGAGAGCTATTTAGTTCGATCAATTTAATAGCTTAAATTTGTCATACAGTAAATGAAATTTTAGATAACTTAGAAAACACAATTATGTTTGCACAGTTAAATATTTTACACCCATCTATAATACCGATGGATAATCTAAAAATATTAATAAAAGATATTCAGAGAGATTTGCCAAATTTTAATAATATGCAATTTTATTACAAAATTGCTAGTACACAGTAATTCTATAAAGAAGGTAAAATTATAATAGCAATCTATTTTCCATTAGTAGAAAAAGAAAATATGTTTATTTTAAACTTTTCCCTATCCCTAAAGAGAACCAAATTATAATACCAAGAAAAACCCTTCCTATTAATCAGCCCTCTGAAAGAATATTTCATGAACGACGAATGTCCTGAAATAGAAGACAAACATATCTGCCACCCGGATAACTTCATTGAAAAACCAGAAAACTGCATTACAAAAATCTTAAGAAATCAAAATAATAAATGTGAACTATCTACAGTCATTTTACACAACTCTATCGTTGAAATAATTAATCCAGGACATCTTATTGTTATACCTACTAATGAAACTACTATCCAAAAATTCTGTAAACAAAATGGATTTTTAAGTATATATCAGCCAACCTTAATAATAATTCCTGAAAATTGTTCAGTTATTATTTATGGTGAGAAATATGGGAATTACAAAACTTGGACATCCCATGAACAGTTTAGGATACCAAAAATTCAAATTTCTAATTCATCATACAAGCAGACAGAAAACTACACCTACAAGAAATTAACTTGGACGAAATTTCTAAAATACAAACAACCTATAATAAAATGAAAATTAGACCATTAAAACATGAAGAAAACGAATCTAGCCTAAATATTATTATGATAATTATTGTTTTCTTAATTGTTGTTATGATTATAGGATACTTTATATTTCAATACAGAAGTACCATATTCAAGTGCACCAACCCTACTGGAACTATGGTAGAGGAAACGACCCCAGATCCGGCGTCAACAAGGATTCCACCCTTATTTCCGATCTAAGAAGGGAGGAGTAATATCATTGTAATTAATGGCTATTGTTTATATCAGCACTTGCTGTGCTAGTCAAATTGTAACTATATATACCACTGTATTCCAAATTAAGACTCAGTTACTATCATTCCTCTCCTGTCGCTTAACGAATTACTTCAGTTTATTTGTGTTTACTTTAACTTGTGTTTTTTATAATAAAATAAAATTTTTTAAAAACCAAGTTCGAGTTTCAAGTTATTTAATTGGCGAACTGCGGGATTAGTTCATTGTTGTATGTCGTAGTGTTTACACGCTAATTTAATTTATTCCTCTCCGTTGTATTTTATGTTGTTGTATTGTTGATAATTTTATTTGTTGTATTTTACAGTTGATATTAATTTAAAAATAAAATATGTCTGACATGCGCAAGGGTAAATATCGGCCATATGCTGACAAAGTTAATAAATTTATCAGTGAATTCCCGGATTTATTCCTAATGGTGCTACAATAATTTGTAACGTGTGCGAGATAAATCTGATGTGCTGGGATAAATATGATTGTAGACGTCACGTAAAACCTGTGCAGCATAAAACTAAAAAAAATGGCGTGCCTTGGAAAACACATGTTTGATTTACTGTTAATGCTAATTCCCTGTGCTGTTCCGCTGCACATACTCGATAAACAACCATTTCGAGAGTTCTGGAATACACATAATCCCCAGGTGCCGTTACAAGTCGTGCAACGTTACATAACTATGTAGCAATTGTACGCGAGAAAATTGTAAATAAAATCAAATGTGTATTAAAAAATACACGGCTGTGGTTATATGTTGATCGTAAAAAAAATCTATTGTAAATGTTATAGTACGTGTACTGGACCCTCTTAAACCGACATTTCCACTATTACTAGCTAGCAAAAGACTAACTGATTGTACTGGCAAAGCAATTACGCGGGTGGTGCTGAAGACGTTAGAGAAATTTGATCTGTCAACAAGTCAAGTGCTGATGTTTGTGAGCGAAGGTGCCGTGACAATGTGTTTGGTAGGCCGTTCTCTTCAAGAACACGGTTGTAAGTTGGTGCATGTTACGTGTAAAAAAGCATGCTTTACATCTTGTGGCAGAAACTATTTGACAAGGTTTTCCAGTGGTAGATGCATTAATAGCAAATACAAAAGAAGTGTTCCTTAAATCTCCTAAACATCTTCACGCGTTTCACAGCAAGTGTCCCGGTATTCCCAAACCACCAGAGCTGATTCTTACCCGTTGGGGAACATGGTTGAAGGCAGTTTTTTATTATGCTGAATATTTCCAACAAATAAAAACTGTGATACTACAATTCAATCCTGATGAGGCTGCAGCTATTAAGGAAAGCCAGACAAAATTCGAAGATATTTCCGTTGAAACAGCTTTAAAAACTATTTACAAGATTACATGATGCTATAAAAAACTTAAAAAACAATGCGTTGTTGTTATCGGATTCACTGCAAATAGTGGACGAAGTAAATCGTCTGCTACAAGCTCTAGGTGACGCAAAAAACGAGAGCGTTAGAGAAAAGTTTACACGTGTGTTAAAGTTAAACAGTGGTTTGACCAGATTAAGACAAATTTCTGATGGTACTGATAGTGCATCTCTAGATCCATTAAGTGCGTTCAAAGACTATTTTAATTATGCCTGTATTACATCAATAGATGTCGAATGGTCGTTCTCAAAATATAAGTATATTTTCACACCACAGTAAACATCACTCACGGAGACAACCATAGAAACATCTCTCGTGCTGCCAAGTTTTTATAGATCTTCTCAGTTTGTGATAACCAAGCTAGTTCATAAAGCTAGTTAAGAGGGTAAGTTGTGCATATATATGTTACAAATTGTAATAGTTTTGTTTTGTATTGCTTTTGTTACTAGTTAATTTCTTTTATTACGCTTATTATGATGCATACGCCTATATCCTGCCACATATTTCCACCAACTCTAGTGATGTATATCAAATTAGAATATACAGATTTGAGGGAATGGCCCATTTGAAACATCATCGGCTACAAACATTAAAACTTGGCCTTTAGATTTTTTATATTTCATGTGTCCGTTACTAACTGTTGAATTCCTTGGCCAATGCCTTGTTGCTAGTAAAAATTTAGCTAATTCGACGGTCCATTCGGACGAAAAGTACCATACCCACATTGTGTTTCTTGAAGTTAGCAGTCTTGTCGACACTTACCCATAATTTTTCAATTTTTATCGCGTATTTCTTGATTAATACTGTTTTCAGTTTTTGTTATCATTATGGTAAATAATATTGCAACTGGGAGATAGACGACAATTTCCAGTTAGGACCATATTTTGCCCAAAATTGGCGCAAAGGTTGTTTTCAAAGTAGATAAAAGGGAATATTGCGTACACTCAACACAACAATTAAATCAAATATAAAAATTTCATAAAGTACTTCATTTGCTTATTTTGTCTTTGAATAGCACTGACTATGTGTCGCTTATAATCTGATAAGTGGTGTTTGGAAAACTTATTAGGACAAACGAAATATACGACACCTCCATCGTACTTTTAGTCTGGAAGTCCTAGCACTAACAGTATACACATAAATATTTGATCAACTTAATATCATTATTATGTGATATAATTTAATGAATACATAATATCTACATAAAATTGCATCAAACCCTGCACAATATTGCTTTTATACTCATTAAGTAAATTGAAACTTGCGCAAATATACTGGGTATCCCAGCATCTTTCTGACGCACATTGTCTCTGTTTGTTATTTGAAAAGATAGAAAATATACCAAAATATAGTAGTCAATAGGATCCGAAAAATTTAAAAAAAGCTCAATTTTAAAACACTATACTCATTCAATCCCTTAGAACCACCCTTAACTTTGTTCCTGAAATAGCACCCTCTATTTTTATTAATATATTATGAAAGTACTCTTCACTCTAAATTCGATGGTGTGTCACACTTGTTATTTTATTCATTGCATAAGACTTTTTTTATTTTAAGGTTTGAAAGGAATACAATAAATATATAGCGAATAATAAAACTTTTAAATAGATAATTGTTTCATTATTATCATCTTGTAACTGAAGGGGCAGAATATAATTACTAGAATTAGGATATCAACAAGTCATTCCAGTGTCGTCTGTAGGAATCTGGATAAGAAATGCAAGTTTATGTCATGTAAATCTGTTTACAATTGTTATGGTACCACATCAAAACTAATTAATTTATGCATTTTTATTAATCATGTGCTTTAAAAAACCATCTATGTATCTAAAAGAATTGGTTCAATTTAAATCCAATTGCGTTTAACAACATAAAACTGTTCACGAATTAGGTAGTTGCATGGACATTCGAATATCCTCTAAAAAATCATATATCTACCTAATGCAAATTGTGAATTAGCATTTGTATTATACCCGCAGTGAGAATTTTATGCAATACTTCCCCGTAGATGCTGCGCGGCGTACATATGTCTGTGACTTTAATACATTATGTTGCTATATTCTCCATCTTATGAAATAATAGAGATAATACTGGGAGACCCAGTATACAAATAAACTATAGGAAACAATTTAAAATAATTTTACAATGATTTCGACGTTTAGTTCCAACAAACGATATATTCGTTGTCGAATTGGGTATTTTATCTTTTTTTGTTCGCAACTAATCTATCTCTCAATTATTGATGAATGAATAACAAAAAATAATTAATGTAAAAAATAATATTATAAATGAATATATACATGTTAAGTATGTGAAACTCGAGATGGCACTTGCAATTCGAGAAAATCTTCTAAAGGCGGCCAAAGATATATAAAATGCAGTATTATAGCACCGAGATAAGATTTAAAAGTGCAGCCTGTCATGCAATTCTAAAAATTTCTCTTTTGGCACTCCCTCGCTAGCCTACTTCTAAAAATAACTAATCTGTTCGGCGCTGTTTCTAAATTTTCAAGTATAAGTATTTAAGGTGTTATATTTTTCAGGCTATTTTTAGAAAACCTAAGAAGATTAAATGAATTCAATTAATCAAAATGCCATGAATATTTTTACAAATTTAGGGGAATACCTCTAGTATCAGAATTTACTGAAACGCCGACATACACATTAATTATTAACAATGATTATTATTTATAATTTTCATATACAGGGTATTGCAAAAGTAACATGTACAAATCATATTTCTTGAACACACAATTTTTCAAGGAATCTATCGGACAGGGTGATTTTGTACTGATATATTCAAGTTAACGATGTCATCGATTAATAACATCATCGACAAATTTTACTAACAAAATGGTGTGGTTTGAAATATCATTTGAAAACGAACTCAAAATAAAATGTTGTTTTTTTTAATATCAATAATAATCACTTTCTGCAATGTTTATAAATACATTGATGACATATAAAACTGTCAAAAATGTATAATGGCTTTTATTATGTTTCTTTAATTTCATATTTAATTGATTATTTAAATGCATTTTGAGTAGGTTATAAATAAAACCACATAAGTATATAAATTAAAATGGTAGTTATCACTGTTTAATTTGCGACGCATATAAGAGATGGGAAATGTTATCGTTTCTGCGAGTTACTGTTTTCTTGTCATTATGAAAGCGTTAACAATATAAATTGTCGTTATAAATTGCTATTCTTATTGTGATTGAAAATGCAAAATATAAAAGTCTGCAAATTCCGCAAAATATACTTTGTTTTCACCTCGTATAAGCAGCAACAATAAAAATCACATACCAATTATACATAGGAAAACCAAAGGTGCAAACTACAATGACTGTGATTAAAATTAAACCTTACGTCGTCGAGCATGAAAGATACATTTCAATGGCAGGAAAATATCTGGACGATAACCTCAGTCTCTTCGAATCTCAATTTATTTGTGTGAAAGCAAACATTTAAAAATATATTCTACCATAATTTAATGTAAAGTAGGCTAAAGTAAGAGGAAAATTTAAACGATTTTTAAGAGGAATCAAATCTGGATCTGCCTGGCAAGGATTATGAAGAATCATTTGAAAAGACAAAAACGAGGAAAGCCGGAACATTGGTTATAGAATCTGGCATGGATCAAACATATATTACGCTTATTTGCAATTGGTGAGATCTATAAATGAGACCATAGATGAAAATGTTATTGAATACCTTAGATCTCTTGCTCTTGATTCCAAAGAAGATCCTTTGAATTGGTTAAATAGTGGCTAATGTATAGATAAATTTTACAAAAGATGAAATTTTTGGCACCACGCATTGATTTGAGTTTGTCCAAAGAATTAGCAACAATAAAAAAAATGTAGATGAAAAGAGAGAAAAGTTCTTCAATCATATAAAGAAATATGGAAGCAAAGAAAGACTGCTACTATAATTAGGTATAGAAGTTTCTATAACAATAACTCACATCAGAGCAAATGTCAAACTACAAGACATATTTATTCATACCGTTAAAAGACTTTTGATTACCGATTGTTTAAATATATCAGATGCACAAGAAATAACCATATACGTAAAATGGGGATATGACTACTCCTCAGCTAAATCAGAATATAAGCAAATTTTATTTGAAAACACCTATTTATTTATTCTCACACTTACGTTTTTTGTATTACTGGTTTCGTAGTACGATTCTCTTAAAGTTTCTTGGTATGAGTTCACGCATGGGTAACATTGTAAAAAAAACAAAATAATAATGTCGCTGGTAATATCAATTCATGGCCACGAAACCTCAAAAGCCTTTAGTCTTTCGCAATTATTTTTGTACTATTGCATAAAAGTAATAATAATTAAATTTTAAATTAGAGAAAACATTTGATAAAAGTCTAAAGGCACCTGAGTTAACCCTTTTAACGAAACATGTATATCAATATCGTTTTGCTTCTAATACTACTAGTACGAGTACTATTATCTAATCCAGTGTCATCTTGCATCGTTGTGAAGTAGTTGTTGTTAATAGTTTCTGCGACAAAATGTATTTGAAGTGTTGTGTTTAATTTATTAATATCTACCTAAATCTTTTATACCAACACTAAAAAAGAAATAATCAGCCATATTCTGTAATTTATTGGAATTAAGTCAATATTGACATTTAGACATATAAATGATATCTGACAGAAATTTCAATAAACATGGTCGTTTGCTATTCTGTAAAAAATAATACATTAAAACCAAATCAAGTTATTGGAATTAAATCAAGTGACCTTCAACGTAGTCAATATTTTCAAATTTTGGTATTCTCTATGCTTCTTTTCAATTGAAATTTTAAGTCAATATTGACATTTGTCAATTGAAATGTAGTACTGAGAGTTTTTGTTTAAGACTTGCCAGAAATATTAGATTGCGAAATATTTGGTGAAACTTATCTGTGTTTCAAAAATAATGGAGTTAGTAGTTATATTAGATGTGTTGGAGCAACAAATAGCAATAGGGGCTAATAAAAAAGTGGGCAACTACATATCAACTAAAATAAAGATATCTGGATATGTCATTACGTGACCATCGAGAGGTCACGATCACAGTAGTGTGGAGTGTACAAAAACCAAAAACCATATACCCATTTATTTGTAGGGTTGATTTTAATCGCGATAGGTGATTTTAAAGAGACAGCAGCAATCCTTTGACGATCCCAAATAAAATCTTTAAAGAACTGTTTAGGATAAACAAAGAAATTGGCCATTGGCTGTTGACAGAAATAGGGCCTCATATGAGGGATGGTATGAAATTAAGGAGGCACTTTAGTTGTGCTGGAGTAGCTTTTTTCGGTGGCATTTAGAAACACATAATTAACTAACGTAGGTAGGTTGATCCCATATGAGTAATTATTCATGATAAATCAAATAGAAAAATTCTCATAAAATTCCTTTATTAATGTGACCGGTTTCGTGAACAATTAATTACTTCACATCATCAGACACAGGAATTTTTATTTATAAAAAATTCCTGTGTCTGATGATGTGAAGTAATTAATTGTTCACGAAACCGGTCACATTAATAAAGGAATTTTATGAGAATTTTTCTATTTGATTTATCATACATAATTAATTATTATAGTTAGTGTAGTATTATGAATAAAATAATCGTAAATACCTGTATTATAAATTTATTAGTTAATATTTACAACATACATAAGTTCTTTGTTCTTAAGTTCTTTGTTCTTTACTAGAAACGAAACAAAATCACAATTCTAACCTTAAACTTGACAACCGGCGTGAGGTAAAGTAGTTCCACCTTCAAACAATTATAAAGTTAGATCTACGACAATAGATCAAATATAGTAACTTAGCAACGTTGCCGCTTATATTTATTGACTTAATAACAACATTGAAATATTTTAACATCTTTTAATCAATGTTGAAATATGATAGTGAATAGAAAAATTATTTAATATTGAAATAGAAAATAATTTTTATTGACATGATTTCAATATTAACTTTAATTTCAATGTTTTAGTGAATATGGCTGATTATGTAGTTTATCATTATCATATTAGGTTTAAAGGGATGCTTGTATAATACCCAAATAATTAATTTAATATTTTTCTAGAAATGCATAAATCTTGAGAAATAAAATTCATTGGGTTGATATTGCAGATGAAAATATCCGATAGTCATGTCAGATTTTTATGTCACACTTTAAAATTTTTGGTACGTTATTTAGGGTAGTGCATCAATACAAGTAATTTAGTGTAAAAAATACAATATATTATACAAAATATATTTATAATGTACATTTTTCAGTGTTTGTAGTACATATTTTTTAGGTGAGTTTGTTTACCATTACGTTTATTTTCTTTTTTTAAGTTAGGGTTACTTGTGTTTTATATTAAGTTTTGTTGTGTGAAGTTATACTAATTCAAAACCGAAAAAATGGAACACTTATTAATACATTAACCTCTAATGTTATCAAATTAGATATCCCAAAAAATATATTAAATAATATGGAATTCCTCCTATATTTTCTTTATATAAATTTGAATTGTTATATTGTGCATTTACAAAAAATTAAAACACAATGGATTCCGTGCATTCTGATAATATAAACAATAAAGACAGTTTTTATAAACTTCTTTAACTATGAAAGTCTAATGGCCTGGAAGTTGTATTAAGCCTAATAATAAAAAAATGGAAAGTTTTAATTATTTCCAAAATAAATAATAAAGGGGACCTTTTGGATGTCTGTGCTTATTCGACTAAAGATAATCTTAATATACTGACTACGTAAAATATTTTTGTATCATATCTGTCGTATGTACAATTTTTTTAAAGTATTTTTCACATTCTGTACACTATTTTGATTTGATTTAAAAGCCTGTTACTGAGCTCTTTGGGATTAAAAAGGTACTTACTTACTTACTTTAACATAGTAACATCTCCACACCTTTTTCTATGGACTTTTGGTTAAATAATGAACTATCGTGGTAGCCGAGTGAGTAAAGCGCTTATGACTATTTACTCGGTACCAAATATCGATGAATCGAATCCATTCTGGACCAAGTTAGAAACTTAATTTGTAATTTGTTTCGGATTAAGATGAGAGAGAAAACTGTCGATGCTAGATGCAGTTCGGACTCCACAATAATTTGTAGGGCCTTGTCGCTTTTTACTCAAAACAAAGTTCTAGGATTTTCTGGGAATTACCTCGGTGACTTGAAAGACGGTTATGAAAACAAAATAGAAAACAAACATGTGAGAAAACCGGTACATCTGACGATGTAGCGCTAGTAAAAAAAATGATTAGATTTTGGTTACAAAGGAACAACAGGATTAGATATTTTATATAGAATATTTTTTGGATCAGCCTTCAGTTTAAATATTTACTAAGAAATCTATAATACGGTTTCCAAAACTGAACTTGTGGTATTCCGGATTCCTGGGAATCCTCCTTAAAAATATGTTAATAAACCTAACAGTTTATTTTCTATCAAATAAATAATATTTACTAAAAGAAATGGAGTCAGTGTTAAATCCTACATACTGTAGAATAGTAAATAAAATGTCATGATTAATGCAATTGGCTCAATTTAGAATACGAAGAATTAAACATTGGAGTTCCTCAGGGTTCATTTTAGATCCTCTGCTCTTTTCGTTCTAAACAAATGATCTGGAAGCCTTGACGTCACATGTCCATTTTAATATGTAGGCTAATGACAATCTCTGCTTTTGTCTGATAAATTAGTTGCGAGTAGAAGTTCAAATGTAAAAATGTCTTGCTACCTATGGACAGTTTCATTCGCTTTATTTTAATGCAAAATAACTCAGTATGTTTCTTAGGTTTCATTACCGTCAAAAAGTTAATGTTTTGTTCTAGATCTCAATCTCAATAGACCACTTTTTGAAATGAGGAAAAACTGTACAGTTTTAGAAGATGATGAAAATTTATTATACAATGCTCTAGTTGACTCTAGATGGAGATATGGAAACTATTTCTGGGGTGGTTCCACCTTAAGATCTGAGATATTCTTGGCACAAACGTATTTTATGACGTATACCTGGTATGATAAATATCCAAACATGAAGAAATGTATTATATTAACAGTGTATTTTTGTAAAAAAAAGCAATTTTGTTGTAAACAATAATATTCACATGCAATTTTAATACAAGATAAAATATGAATTTAAATATTCCCCTTCCAAATATAAAGCTTCTTATTATTCTCCTGTTTGTCGAGGAGTTAAAATCTTTAATGGCACAGAAATTATTATAGTATACAATATACCAATGAATAATTTCACAATGGGTTGTCTTGATAATTTAGTAAACCCAGCTCCTCGCAATCTGGTTATCAGTGATCTAAATTCCAGGCATCACGCATGGAGTAATTGCAATATCTTATTATACTACACTATAATAAGAATGTGATCTTGGAGTATCCAAATGCTCCGACTCATTTTCAAGATAATGGTAATATACCTTCTACACTAGATCTCATAATAAACAGGAATGTCGGCAACTCCACCCTGATGTGCTAGAAGAGCTCACGTCTGATCACAATCCTATATACATAGTTTTAAATAACATGGCAAGAAATGACGCACGCACACGTATCACATCATTCAAAAACACCAACTGGCAACAATACAGACAATACGTAAACACACACATACATTTAAATAATATCAACACTATTGCTAATCTGGAAAATGATGTTGAAGTGTTTACTAGGATATTGTAAGAGGTCAAACGAGGTGTTGCTCAGACTATCACTATTGAATCCCACAAGAATCAAATGACGGATGTGATCAAACAAGACATACTTACGAAAAAGTGAATTTTCATGTTCTCTTTCCAAATATAAAGCTTCTTATTATTCTCCTGTTTGTCGAGGAGTTAATATCTTTAATAGCTTACCTGACTATACAAATGTAGTAAAAAATTATTTACTTTACTTTAATTTTTTTTTTTTTTTAATAGACAAAAGTGCTGCTATCGTTATCATTTTATTTAATTATTAAACCCTAGACCTTAGTATTTAAGTTTTGTGTTAATTCCTATATACCTGTATAATTTGTCAAATAGAAAATAAGAATATATACATAAAATAAATCGAGTGCTTTCGAGTACCTAGTCCAATAACATAAATCAATTTATACATATATAAGTGCTGTCAACTTGAT
The DNA here is from genome assembly GCA_029963845.1 of Rhamnusium bicolor. Taxonomy (NCBI): domain Eukaryota; kingdom Metazoa; phylum Arthropoda; class Insecta; order Coleoptera; family Cerambycidae; genus Rhamnusium; species Rhamnusium bicolor. The sequence continues at coordinate 1,108,261 of JANEYF010005663.1, read as the reverse complement.
TGAATTTTAGTTTCTATTTAATGCATTTTTAACCTTGAATTTTTAAATTAATTGTTGATGTTATTTCCTTACTATTTTTATCAACTCCTTTAAATTAAAAAAATATATGTTTTTATCGTTTCACATCGGATTTAGTCAACGTAATGAAACGAAAATATACGACATATTTCGGCCATCTCTTAAATTAAAGTATATTGATGTGATTCTGGAACCCCATTTCGCAGTTACTAAAATACTTCTGGAAGTATAATGGAGCATTTTTGTTCCCAAAAATAGATCCAACAACACGCTCGAGTTAGACAGATCGTTTTATCTAGAGACGAACCGATCTTGTCCATCTATTCAACTGTTCATTGCTTAAGTGGCTGATGTGAAAAATCAAGTTGTATCGTAAAAATGTACACAAATAGTGTTCCTCTTGTGCTGTTGTTATTTTTTCTTAGTTTTGGCAATTACAATACGGAAGTTTTCAATATAGGTGAGTAAACTGTTGTTTAGAAATAGTGCAGAATGACGATTTAAAAATAGATAAATAATTAACTGTTGGATTTGATAGTTCGGCGTATATAATTTAAAAGTGAATTTTACTAACACCTGCCAGACATATATTATAAATTTAATTTTATTAGTTAATTTTGGTTTCATGAGTCCATGACAGTTACTATTTTGCCAAATGGCAAATATGCATAAAGCATGTCTACAAAGTTAGAAAGAAAGTATAAAATTTATGTCTAGGGTTATTCCGAAATAAACCGAAGTAAAAACACCCTGGAATCTCAGGGGGGGTATATAAATAAATTTCTCATATTTTTGGTAACTTCTAGGAGTAGTATTCCTAAACATCCCAGTTAACGTCGCCCCTAACAACTGCATTATTTTTCGAATAAGTAAGCGATCGTAATTTACGTAATCCATACCTAGAGAACAACAAAAAATTATCGCATGGTTCTGAGTAATGTTAAAATGTAATAATTCTTACTTACCTATGTGTACCGACATTCGATGGTGTCAATTTAGAGCAATTTTGATTGCGACGTTTCTAACAGTTGATTATTACCTACTCACCTTAGTAGAACAGATACTCACTTGGAATATAAAAAAAAATAATAAAAACGTTCTGTTCGTTAATTACACAATTCACACAAATCAACTAAACTTCAATTAATCCTTCACTCAAATAGAAATTAAAACAAAAATCCCACTTTAGAAGATAACCTATGATATTTGCTTTCTCCAGGAGTCTGTCAATCGGGAAAAAAAGAGTCTGTTTGGCAGTTGTATAGTATATCGGTTAAATTGAGGAGGGATCATACAAAACGAATAAATCCATTTTTAACTTAAGTACAGTGCATCTATTTTAAATATGAAATAAATCCAATGGCGGTGTCAGAATTATTCAAAACGCAATAATTCCCATTGAATTTTAACACCGAATGTAAGCGGTTGAATCAAAACGTAATAAATCCAACCAGACGCACAATTTATTTTGATTTCAAACAATTTGTAATGATCTACAAGAAGAAGAACGAGAATATGACTGTTTGGAACCTGATTATGATGCCCATATTTAATTTTTTTATTTAATTTTAGTTCTTTTTATTAGCAATAAATATTTCTTAGTATTATCTACCAAATGTGTTTTCGAACTATGAGTTTTTTAGAAAATAATTGTGACTTTTATTTATTCAAACCGTAATAAATCCTATTATAAAAAAATCAAACTGTAATATATCCAATTGAATCAATCAAAACGCGATAAAGCCATGTTTTTTTAAGGAAGTCCTCATGTAAACCAAAACATTTTTCAGTCAATATGTATAAATTATGTTCTATATATTGTAACACAAATATAACCTCTGATTCTGTGCCTATGATAATAGTAAGAAACCAAATTTGCTACTTTGAAAGACCTACACATTGCACAAAAACCAGCAATATTTTTGCACTTTTTTTCGGTTTCTGCTCAATATTTCCTAAAGTATGCGTCCTACAGAAAAAGTTATTCTTGTATATTTTAAAGTAGATAAAATTTACTAAATAAGCCCAAAACAAGCTCTGTATGATCAATACTTTCTGAGAAACAGCTCTTCAATAATTTGCAATTTTACCAAAAAGTCAAAAATTTTCGTTCTGGTCATGTATCTTACCAAATATCGGAAAAAGTACTCATAACTAGAAAAGTTATAGGGAATGAAATTGTACCAAATTTATTTAGCTTTACTTTGAAGAAGAACACCCGTAGGCCCAATAGTTACCTAGATAATGACATAAAACCAAATTTCGGAAAAAATAGATTTTGGGAAAAATCAATGTAAACAGTTCATTAGATTACTAATTTCATTAATAAAAATGTAATCACTAATTAATATTTACATGTTAAAAAACTAAGCTGCTGCATTTTAATTTTTTTCTCGACGGCCCTGGCTTTAAAAAACCCTCGGTGACTCCCTGAGTAGGTAGAGAGAGCTCTTTAACTTGTTCGGTAAAGATAAGATCGTCTTCGTGGTCGTCGGAATCGTCAAAGTAAACAGATGGAACGTTCTGACATGATTTTCCACAGCAAAATTTGCATAGTGCCGAACATTTTAATCCGGCTTTGTGACAGCTGCATTCCTTACTGCATCCTTTTCTGCATGTACAAGATATCAAGCGCAGTAGACGCTGAGAAGCGGGATCCATGGTGGTAATGACTGAGATAACCCCTGTAGTGTTTTTATCAGCCCCCAACCAATTCTGAACTTGGTGGTAAGTCCTATAAGAATGGTGGCTTGCTGCGTCTTCCGTTGGGGCAAACGAGCAAAGTTAACCTTTTTGTGGATGGCCGAATTTATGAAAAGCTGGTAGCGGAGGCTATTTAAAGTGTCCTTTATATTACCCCCGTAAAGAGCCACGAAGCATTTCTCCACAGCTTTGGCTATGGCATCATTACTGAAAACTGGCTTTAGGAAAACAGCAACCAGTTAAATGAGGTGGGGATTTTTCTAAGGACGCTGAACAATTTAGTTTTTCCATGCCTGAAAGGGGCAGAAGTGGTGCGCACCCGCTGAAAGCATGTAGAAAAAGAACTGTCTCTTGCGAGTATCGTGTGGCTCCATGGATGTAATATGAGCTTGAAAAATGGACAAACCCAGCTTCACGTCAGCCACTTTCTGGAGGTAGACGTTCATTGCAGCCCAAACCGCTGAAAAAGACCAGGAGGTCCACGTCTTCTCCAATAACGATAACACAGTCAAATATTAGACTTTTGGATAATGCTGTGTCAATGATGTCCCGGTCAGCGTCTCCTTCGGATACTTTCAGTTCTGCCCTATTGCTCAAAAGCATCGCGTAACATTGCGATGAGACGCCTCTTGTTATTATTGGCCAACAGTTTTTTCTGAAGTAGTTAGATGATGATGGACTCCTCAAAAAGTATATCGCTGCAGGAGTGAGCCGCATAGCGTCGCTTTCTTTCAGCACTTTTGGTATTTTTGTTGGCTGCTTCTTCAGAGTAGCCGTCGGAAGCAAGCGATACATTGCTCCCAAACTGTTTTTTGCATAGCTGATATAACCTGAGACAATGACTTTTATAGAATTATTGCGGTGCCAGACAACTTTGTGTAGAAGGTAGCCACATCCACTACTACAAACTGTTGGTGTCATTTGGCCTGTTGCTGGAGAGTGGAGTGAAAGCAGAGTAGAATCTGACCTTGGTTTACCTTCTCGTCCTCTGTTCATTGAATGGGAATGGTGCTAATTCATACTTGAAATAACCGTTTAATTCCTCGTCCGATTGTTTTGTTATGCACACCCTCTGGAAACTTGTAAGTGGATCGATTTACAGTCTTCACTTGATACTTTAACGGGGTTACTGATGAATGCCAATGTGGATAATTTGTTCTTACGTTTGATAGAGAGTTTTCCAAATATGTTACTAAGTACTTTTCCCAATATTTGGCAAGATACATGACCAAATTGAAAATTTTTCACTTTATGGAAAAAATTGACAATTTTTAAAGAGCTGTTTCTCAGAAAGTACTTTGGCAAATTTTATCTGCTTTAAAAAAAGGTGAAAATAACTTTTTCTGTAGGACACACACTTTAGGAGATATTGAGCAAAAACCGAAAAAAGTGCAAAAATTTCGTTGGCTTTTGTGCATTGCGCAGCTAGCACAGGTCTTTCAAAGTAGAAAATTTGGTTTCTTGCCATTGTCATAGGTCCTAACAACATATTAAAAAATTAGAACTACATGCCCTTTTGCAAGGTCGAATGTTTTTACTGACTGGGTTATTATACCTATTAAGAAAATTTGTTTTGACAAAATTTATGTTGTTTTATTTAAGTTATTGCGGTTTTTATTCAAATCGGTATATTATCACATTAATGCCTGTTAATTTGTGTGCCAGCTAACTAAACTTGCACGTTTCAGTAACAAATATTTTGTTTTTAATTGACACATTTTGTATCATACCATCGATTTTTATGACAATGTAGTACTTGCTAACCTCCAGTTATTAGTTAACTGGTACACAAAGTACCGGTTCTTAGTAGCTAAAATTACAGGCAAAACTTTTTTTATTTGTTCGAAATACGACTTTATTCAGGTAGTTTTATGAAAGTTATTTTTTGTACAAATAAGAAAAATGTATGTTTTGCCTACTAACTATGCATTTTATTTACAATGAAATAATTACTTTTGAATATTATTAATATAAAAAAGTTCAATAGGGATTTACAGATTTGTATTGATCAATAGGAAAGTATATACAGGGTATTACATAAACCGTTAAATAAAACTCTTTGTGCCGTTTGAAATATCGTTTATTAATTTTTCAAAATTAGTATGAAGAGGGAACTATTAATTTTAAATTATGGGTATGTAACCAAATGTCAAACAATCAACGCTTCTGTTCTCAAAAATGTTAAAGCAATGCGACCATTTTAAAATTAAATTAACAATTTATCTTTTAGCTCGTGCTTGATGATATTTCTGATATTAATTATATGCAAGTTATTTTATGTTGTTTTTTCCTATTTATAACAGTTTGTAAAGTTTAAAATGAAATGAAATGGGGAGTAAGACAGGGATGTGTGTTGTGTCCGTTGCTGTTCAATCTCTATTCGGAGCCACCTTCAGAAAGGCACTGGCGGATATCGCACAGGTATAAAACGGCGAAACCATTAATGACCTCAAAGATACCGATGATACCATTACCGTTCTTCTATCAAGGATTCCAAGGATTAATAACTAAATTATCAAATGTCAGCAGAATATATACTTAAACTAAATACCAAGAAAATAAAATATACGGTCATCAGTAAAAACAAAATTCTGCAAGGAAGGATCATCTATAATGGCGAACCAATTGAACGAATCTCAAATTTATATACCTGGGATGCACGAAATATTATAAATGCTATCAATCTTTGGAAATAAAATGCAACATCGAGAAAGCCCAAGCAGTATTTACAAAAATGAAATCGCTGATATGCTGTCGAGACTTTAAGCTTTATCTCAAAGAACGCATAATAAGATGATATGTATTCTCCACTTTTTTATATGGTGTAGAAGCTTGTACCATGTCAGAAGTGAGCGAACAACGAATTGAGGCATTTGAGTTGTGGATATACAAAAGGCTACTTAGAGTTTCTGGACCGATCATGTCTGCATCGTCGGAACTGTTCGCAGAATGAATTCTGAGTCAGAAATGATAGTTGCTATTAAAAGTTAGAGTGATGAGAAACTAGCAAAAATATCTTCTCCAGCTGAACATTCAGGGAAAAGTTAAGGGGTGAAAAGGTCCCGGTCGAAAAGAATCTTCCGGCTTGCCAACTTAAGGCAGTGGTACTGAACAACCACCACAGCTTTTTTAGGAACTAAATAAATAAAATCAAAAGAGCCATAATGATAGGCAACGTCTGGAATAGATAAGGCTGATGAAGAAGAAGAATATAGAAAAATTAGGATTAGACCCCAATTCAGACGAGCAACTGTAAACGGGGCATACCTCTAATCGTGTATCTAGTGAGTTGGCTCGATCTGTACAAATAAATATACACACGAGTTGACATATTTTTGTTATTTTTCTTATAAGTTTCTAAGGTGTACAATAATGACTGATAAGAGAAATCTTCTAATCCTAATTCTAGTACTGGGCAAACTTTTACTTTTGTCGAAAGAAGCCTGAGTACAATAAATTCCAGAAATTAACTGTCTAAAATCGATATATAAACGGTATTTTGGTGTAACAGTTAACTTATTTCCGTAATCGTATTTCGAGGGAAATACTAATGCCGTATCACTCACCCATGACGGTTCTGCATGAACTATAATCTTCTCCCTATAAAAGGTGGTAATTTTGATTTACTGTCATTCCGAGTTTTATTTCAAAAGAAAGATGTTCTCTGTGCTACCGTTCGCTCTAAGTTTTCAACTAGGGATACTTCCTGTGGAGATGTGGTCGATTATTTTTAGGTAAGTCTTTAAAATTGTTATCAATATTTTAAGTCGTAATAGATAATTGTAGTACACTGTTTAAAATGTTCTTGTCTTTTAGATTATTGGACACTAAATCACTATTGGCTGGAGCAAGAAGTCATAAGTTGTGGTTGAATGTTTGCCGTGGAGATCCTATTCTAAGACGGAGACTACATTTCGCACTAAAGGAGGAGAAGAACTATTTCCACAATATGATTATCAACCCCAAAATGGTAACAACTGTTTCAAGGAAGCTCCCTTCGAGGAAATATGGAACTAATGTTCAAAAATCTGTATCCAATTCTGGTGGCTACTTACCTGGCCTCTGTGAGAAAGGACCTCTTCTTAATAATAGTGAAAATCATATTACTCGTAAACGAACGAATAAATTTTATAATAAGAAACGATTTTCTCCATATCGTCTTTAAAAATTTATATATAAAAATTTGTTTATAAAGTTATTAATAGCAATTTTACGTTATATAAAATTAAAGCCCCTAAGTTTGTCCACAAGGCGCCGTTTCCAGAAATGACTTTTTTTCTTTAGTTTTTCAATAATAAGCCTAGGAAATTTTATGCCGAACACAGGATAGATAATGGAGTTAATGATATTACCTTCTATTTCTTAATAAATACATTAATTTAATATCCACCGTGATTTTCGAGGTTAGGTTAGGTTAGGTTATTATGAGTGGGTCCTTGTGGACCCTCCACTACGACCATTAGCATTCCTATTGTGGCTCACTCCTGATTATATTTAACCCAATAAGTTCAGTCTTTTAATGAAACTGATAACTTTATTGGGTGAGAATGTGTCCAGATCCTCTGGCAGAAGTTGCTCTTTGCCAAATATTGAAAATCGGATCCTCTCCACAGCGGGACAGATGCATAAGACGTGGTCTACCTTCTCATCATCCTCCAAGCATAGACGGCACTCGGCGTTTTCCGCTAGGCCGAGTTTATGCAGATGATAGTTTATCGGTAGTGCCTGGTATATAGGCCCGTTAGAGTTTTCAAGTTTGTCCTGTTTAACTCTAATAATTTCTTAGTTCTTGATTTCAAAAGGTATTTTATGAACGCCTTCGAATAAACTAATCCTGGTAACTCTTGCCAATACTGGAGAGTTTTCCTTCCAGCTCAGGTTGAGATAGCCATCTTAGCAGTACTTGAAGATATGCCAAGTATCGCTTCTGGTCCGACGATTCGTGATCATGCTCCTTCTTTGGCCAAGGAGTCAGCTATTTCATTACCTTCCATACCAGAGTGGCCGGGTATCCAGACCAGAGTCACTTTGTTGTTTTTGCTCAAATAATTTAGAGGCTTCTGACAGTTCCATACCGTTTTGGAGTTACAGCGGTAGGAGCCAAGAGCTTTTATAGCAGCTTGGCAATTTGAAAAAATTTTAATTGATCTGCGTGTAAGATGCGTTCCAGCCTTCGCACACATAGTTTAATGGCATGAAACTTGGCCTGAAAAGTAGTTGCATTAGTATCTAGGCTTGAGGATATCCTCAACCTTGGTCTGTAGCTATGTACTCCGACTCCCGTTCCCTCAGGTGTTTTGGAGCCGTCTGTAAACCAACAACTGTCTGCCCTCAGTAGGTCGGTTTTATTCCAATCCCACTCATCTCTTTCCGGAAAAAGGATGTTGTAGGTCAGCCCGTAGTTGGTCATGGTAGGCATAGTATCCGAAGGCATTCCCAGGATGCAGTGACTCTCAATGTCATCCAGCAACATGTTCCGCTCCATGATTCTAATCTGCGGCATATTAATGGCCGCAGGAGCATGGAGCGGAACATGCTGGATGACATTGAGAGTTGGGTTAAATATAATTAGCAGTGAGCCACAATAGGCCTGCTAATGGCCGTAGTGGAGGGTCTACAAGGACCCACTCATAATAACCTAACCTAACCTAACTTCGAAAATCACGGTGGATATTCAATTAATGTATTTATTAATAAATAGAAGGTAATATTATTAACTCCATTATCCTGTGTTCGGCATAAAATTTCCTAGGCTTATTATTAAAAAACTAAAGAAAAAAGTCATTTCTGGAAACGGGGCCTTGTGGACAAACTTAGGAGCTTTAATTTTATATAACGTAAAATTGCTATTAATAATTTTATAAACAAATTTTTATATAAATTTTTAAAGACGATATGGAGAAAATCGTTTCTTATTATAAAATTTATTCGTTCGTTTACGAGTAATATGATTTTCACTATTATTAAGAAGAGGTCCTTTCTCACAGAGGCCAGGTAAGTAGCCACCAGAATTGGATACAGATTTTTGAACATTAGTTCCATATTTCCTCGAAGGGAGCTTCCTTGAAACAGTTGTTACCATTTTGGGGTTGATAATCATATTGTGGAAGTAGTTCTTCTCCTCCGTTAGAGCGAAATGTAGACTCTGTCTTAGAACAGGATCTCCACGGCAAACATTCAACCACAACTTATGACTTCTTGCTCCAGCCAATAGTGATTTAGTGTCCAATAATCTAAAAGACAAGAACATTTTAAACAGTGTACTACAATTATCTATTACGACTTAAAATATTGATAACAATTTTAAAGACTTACCTAAAAATAATCGACCACATCTCCACAGGAAGTATCGCTAGTTGAAAACTTAGAGCGAACGGTAGCACAGAGAACATCTTTCTTTTGAAATAAAACTCAGAATGACAGTAAATCAAATTTACCACCTTTTATAGGGAGAAGATTATTGTTCAAGCAGAACCGTCATGGGTGAATGATACGGCATTAGTTTTTCCCTCGAAATACGATTACGGAAACAAGTTAACCGTTACACCAAAATACCGTTTATATATATATCGATTTTAGACAGTTAATTTCTGGAATTTATTGTACTCAGGCTTCTTTCGACGAAAGTAAAAGTTTGCCCAGTACTAGAATTAGGATTAGAAGATTTCTCTTATCAGTCATTATTGTACACCTTAGAAATTTATAAGAAAAATAACAAAAATATGTCAACTTGTGTGTATATTTATTTGTACAGATCGAGCCAACTCACTAGATACACGATTAGCGGTATGCGCCGTTTACAGTTGCTCGTCTGAATTGGGGTCTAATCCTAGTATTGCTATATTCTTCTTCTTCATCAGCCTTATCTATTGCAGAGGTTGCCTATCATTATGGCTCTTTTGATTTTATTTACTTCGTTCCTAAAAAGCTGTGGTGGTTGTTTAGTACCACTGCCTTAAGTTGGCAAGCCAGAAGATTCTTTTCGACCGGGACCTTTTCACCCCTTAACTTGCTGGAGAAGATGATATTTTTGCTAGTTTCTCATCACTCTAACTTTTAATAGCAACTATCAGTTCTGTCTCAGAATTCATTCTACGAACAATTCCGACGATGCAGACATGATCGGTCCAGAAACTCTAAGCAGCCTTTTGTATAACCACAACTCAAATGCATCAATTCGTTGTTCTGTCACTTCTGACATGGTACAAGCCTCTACACCATATAAAAAAGTGTAGAATACATATCATCTTATAATGCGTCTTTGAGATTAAGCTTAAAGTCTCGACAGCATATCAGCGATTTCATTTTTGTAAATACTGCTTGGGCTTTCTCGATGTTGTATTTTATTTCCAAAGATTGATCGTATTTATAATATTTCGTGCATCCCAGGTATATAAATTTGAGACTCGTCAGGTTTTCCTTTAGTGTATTCTTTGAGTTTTGTCTACCATTTTATCTCAGCTACACCGTGCTCATGAAGACCAATTAGTTAGAAACACGTGTCCACGGCATCCTTGTGCCATTTGCAATTTTTGCATGTTACACCTTGCATTCATATTGTTTTTTTTTTTTTTTTATATATATATATATATATATATATATATATATATATATATATATATATATATATATATATATATATATATATAAAATTTTAACATGCTGCCAGAGTACGTAAGATATCTCGAAATAAATTTACTTATGTCTAGACTAAAACAATATCTAATATGTGAATATTTTTATATTTATGAGGAATTCTTAAATAATAATTTTTCTGATATGTGAACTTTTTAAAATAGTCCGTCTTTATTTAAATTGTGATCTTAATTACACTTTATATTATTGTTGTCATTATGCCCTATATGAAAATATTATTTCTTATATGTACATCTTAAGATTATTGACCCGTGTAAATACTTTATGTATATTAACACTGAATAACAATTCAATTCAATTCAGTTCAATAACGTTTTCATATTTTCTTGTAGACATATTTTACGCTCACTATTTTCTTATTAATGTCTTTTTTTAACTATCATCAAATAATAAATAAACACTGTGACCCCGTGATCTAATAAGCTATAAGTTATTTCTCTATTTTGTTAAACCTAGAATAATTTTATTATTCATTAAAACCTGTTTTTATTTTCATCTTTCCCCTTTTAGGTGCAATATTTGATCACAAAGATGAAACAATAATGAATAAGGCTATAAATGCTTTTGAGAGGGCAATAAAAGATATTAAGGTTGAAAACTATGATTTTGAATTCCAGGGAATAATAAAAAAAGTGAATTATGATAATCCTTACGAAGCCATGATCAACACTTGTTCCCTGTTAGAACAAGGAGTAGTAGGAATTTTTTGGCCCCATTTCAGAAGAAAACTCAAATGTGGTCCAGTCTATTTGTGATTTGAAGGAAACACCACATATTGAAATGAGATGGGATGATCACCCCCTTAATGGGACCATCGTCAATGTTTATCCTTACCCAGATGTGTTGACAAGAACATATATTGATATCATTGAAGCATGGGGTTGGAAAGACTTTGTAATATTATATGAAAATAATGAAAGCTTACAGAGGGTTGGAGAGCTGCTAAAAATTTTTGTACCAACAAAACACAGGATAGTCATTCGACAGCTCAGTTCGGAGGAATGGAGTCAAAGGTAACTTGCAAAGTCTTAGTGAATATCAAAATTTATTACCTAATTATTACTAACTTTTCCTAGAGAAAAAATTTACTTGGGATAGTCGGGGAAACGTTGCGCATATCAACGAATATTTATTTTCAAAAAGTTTTTTCATGTAAAAATGTATGTGAAAATTTTCATAAAATAAATGTGCTTGATTTTATCCTGCACTACAAATAATGCTATTTTACAAAGGCGGAGGTGGTACTTCTTTCGACTGCACTAGAAGAAAAAACATAACACGAGACTCTGACAGTTACTGGATATACATGTAATGAAAATGAACATATTAATGTCGGAAATCGCAAAGCGGTATAAAGTGCCGCTCCATAATGATGAGGAATGAATTGGATAATTTCACTTCCAGCCGTCGATATATATGGTATCGAGTCGAAAACTGCCTCAAATATTAGAGTCACAAATTCAAAAAATGCGAACTTGCGTCGAATCAAGTGATGAGAATCCGGTAGCTGGTTAAGGGTGCGTTTATGTTGGAGCTGTGATAAACGATAATAGCGGTGTTATTAGCGAAACGAAGAAAATCAAAACATATTTTATGTGGAAGTATCTTGATTCATCGCGTGAATCGCCGTTCTTATCGTTTATCACAGCTATAACGTAAATGCACCTTTAGAGTTTTGACAGCGATCAGCACTAACCGGTAGAAATAACAAGAGAGCGGTACTTTTCAAGCCTATTCAAGATCATCATTTTCGTTATCTGTTTACCATATTTAACAGAAGCCAACATTAATTTATATGCTCATGTTAAATTCGTACTCCACTGAAAATCACTCACTTATCATTTTCATCATCGACAATTATTTGCACTAGTGCAAATACAGTTTAGAAAAATCTTGATGTTAAAACGCAAACTGTAATAATGACATTTTTAAATTTTCTCTAAAAAACGATACATAATTGAAGTTAAAAATCAACGTGTCTGAAGTTTTTTTTTTCGATAAACGTATCAACAGAAAAAAATAATTTATTTCATGCTTTTGTTACAGAATGTACAAATAAAAATATACGTATCAATGATTTAAAATAATAAGTATAAAAGTCCATAATGTATAAATATGCACTGATCATTATAAGTGCCACAATTGATTGATCTTTAAATAGTAAAAATCAGTTAAACATTGTTACGACAAATTAGTTAAAATATTCAAACGACTTCTTATAGACAACTTTATGTAAAAATTATATGTTGAATAAAAATTTTTAAACCAGTTTTGGTACCTTCTGTATATATTAAGTATCTAGGTTGTCCCAACCAAAAGTAGGCACCCTGAATAACTTTGAAGATAAAAATTTTTTGAAACATTGGTGAAACACGTCGACCTTGTTTCCAAGGGGAGACATATTTTAATGTAATTCTTGTATACCTATCATCATCCCTGTACTCTACACGGTCACCCCCTCAAAAAATTCAAATGGCAAGGAGGTCAAGTGATACATCTTTTGAAAGGTCTTTCAATTCTCTACATAACTGTGCATTTTTTTAAACTTTTATCGATTCGTTCCTGAGAAATAATTGTTTCATTATTTTAGGTTCGGGAAATAAAAATAAAATAAGCAGTTTAAATTATCGTATGTATTGTTCAAAATGACCCCCACCGACTTCCATACAGTAGTATAATCTGTCTTGAAATTCTGTACGAACATTTCTGAACACATCTGGAGTCAATAAACGGCATTCTCGAACAATTCTTTCACGTAACTCTTCCAGAGATGCGGGTTTTGTTGTAAATACCTTCGATTTTAAATGTCCCCACAGAAAGAAATCCAAGGGAGTTAAATCGGGTGACTTAGCGGGCCACTCCACAGGACCTCTTCTTCCAATCCATCGCTCAGGAAACCGATTATCCAAAAATTGACGGACTGCTATAGCAAAATGTGGGGGTGCCCCATCCTGTTGAAAAAACAGTTCGCCCTCTAAAAGATTATCGTCTTCTTCGAGGATTTGGGTAATCATTGTGTCGATGTTATTTTCTAACAGATGGAGGTACTTTGCGCCATTTAAATTGTCAGGAATAAAAAACCGCCCGACAATGTGATCCCCTAAGATGCCAGTCCAAACATTTAACTTCTGAGGTCTTTGGGTATGAGTTTCCATAAACAAATGTGGATTGGTTTCATTCCAATACCTACAGTTGGGCCTGTTTACCTCACCATTTAACTGAAATGTCGATTCAGCAGAAAAACACGTATTATACAGATAGATTGGCATTACCATTTAATTGTTCATTAAAATCTCACAGAATTCAAGCTGACCATCGGGATCATCTTCGTTTAATTTGTGTACCAATTTAAATTTATATGGATGAAATTTGTGGGCCTTTACAATTCGATGAACACTGCTTTGTGATACACCGGAAGCCTCAGCTACTTTCCTGATCGATTGAGTATTATCCATCTGCAAATGACCCAGAACTGCAACTTCGACTGCCTCATTCCTAATCGGTCGCTGAGGTTCATGCTTTTTGTTTCCTACAAAACCTATTTCCATAAATTTTGTCAATAATTGTAAAACATACTGAGAACCAACCTTCTATCTGGGTAATTTCTATTGAATATGCGCTCCGTAGCTCTAGCACAATTATCGTTTTTAAAATAAATGCTGACAATTTCTATTCTCTCTTGAAGGGTATAAACCATTTTGAGAACTCACTCTGGTAAAATATATCTCGATTTAAAATTTGTTGTGGACAAGTTAATGTTCAAGGACTATCAAATACTTATGAAACTTTTATTATTCTACAACTAAACGGACAAGGAAAGTATTTTTTTGTCGAAAAAAACCCGTGTTGATTTGAGAGCATTAAAAAATGTAGTTTTTTTATAAATTCCAATACCCAGTGCCGTATATTTTAGATTTTTTGAACGGTATCGATTGTGTGTAATCATCAAAAATAAAATTATTTCCCTTAAGAACGAATTGATAAAAGTTAAAAAAAAAAATACACAGTTATGTAGGGAATTGAAAGACCTTTCAGAGGATGTATCACTCGGCCCCCCTTGCCATTTGAATTTTTTTGAGGGGGTGGCCGTGTAGGGTAGAGGGATGATGATAGGGTGCCTGCTTTTGGTTGGGACACCCTGTATTTCATTTGCAACACAATTTTCTCCGCTCACTACCTTCGTCCGCAGTGATCTGTCAAGTAAACATTTTATTTATGGTAAGACAAACAGAAAAATTCTCATAAAATTCCTTTTTTATTAGTGTGACCGGTTTCGTGAACAAGTAAATTACTTCACATCTTCAGACACAGGAATTTTTATAAATAAAGAAGATGTGAAGTAATTTACTTGTTCACGAAACCGGTCACACTAATAAAAAGGAATTTTATGCGAATTTTTCTGTTTGTCTTACCATGAATAATTACTCATATGGGATTAACCTACCTTCATTTAATTTATGTTTATATTTATGTTTAATCTAACGGATCTTCATAAATGACCGAGAACCACGTGAACAATTAGTTCCCTTTAATAGCCTCGTCAAGTCGTGCTATCAGCAAAAAGATGGTCGAAAACGATTCATTAGACACATACGTACATATATGCCGTATTATGAAAGACACAAATTCACAAGTTTAAAAGTACCAATTGATCACGTATTGATCATTTATAAAGGCTGTGTACATGCAAATGTAGAACATTATTTCATAATTTATCTCATATTGCTGTCCCGATGTTATTAGCGACGATGCCTGCTAAAATGTTTTGACTACCAATCACTAGTCCTGAAGTGGGTTAGAACCTTTGATGTGAAGATAACGTTGACGTAGTTTTGCACGAACACCAAAACACCATATGGGCATAGGCATAGCAAATCTTAAGGAAATGGCCAACCAAAAATTATCCGATAACTATGAAATAAAAGAAATAAAAAATGTAAATCCAAGATTGAAGATTGTAGGAATGTCTGAAAAGTACTCTGAAGAACAACTCCGACGCTTTCTCAAGTATCAAAATGTAATAAGTGATAACAGTGAATATAAATTAATTAAGCTTTGGCCAACTAAAAAACGTAATGATATTTTTCAAGCTATTCTAGAGCTAGATGGAGACACATACTGCAAGGTAATGAATATGGGTACTTTGATCGTTAATTTCGATAGTTGCATTATTTATGACGCTCTTAGTTTGAATGTTTGTTATAAATGTAGTGGCTTGACTCATCTTCAGAAAACTTGTAATACAGACGCAGCTTGTCCTAGGTGTTCACTCAATCACTGTGTCTCTGAATGTAAATCGGACGTTTTAAAATGTATCAATTGTGTTAAAGCCAAACTAGATGTACATAACCATGCAGCATGGGATACAACCAAATGTCCTATTTACAAACAGAAACTTGAACAATACAAATTGTCTTTGGGTACGGTCAAATAGCAACTAGACGAGAGCGCTTGCAATCCTAACAATATGCTTAATAATAACAGTTTTAGCTCATCCTCCCTAAATAATGAAGTATTAATTTATTACCAAAACGTACGTGGCCTTAGAACAAAAACTCGCCAATTATTTGATACGTCCCTTACGTGCAACTATGATTTAATTAGCTTAACTGAAACATGGCTAGACTCTAATATATTTGAACTATTTAATAATAACTATACCATTTTTAGATCTGACCTTAAATTTGATCTTATAAACTTAACAAGAGGTGGTGGTGTATTAATAGCTATCAAGAAAATGTATACAGTGTCTCAACTAAAAATTATATACGGTAATCCTAATGTTGATATGCTTGGCATAAGGGTTACGCTATGCAATGGTTACTTGTATGTTCTTGTTTTATACATTCCACCTAATTTGAGTGCTCAACTCTATGAAAATCTTTTGAGGAAATTCTAACCCTCGAGTTTGTTACTAGTAATGAACATCTTATTCTTCTAGGAGACTTTAATATCCCTGAATATGCCAATTCTCTCACGAATGTCTCTAATAACAATTCCATTATATCTGTGCTGAGTGATTTTAGAGAATTCCTGGATCTTAAGCAGTGTAATAATATATTAAATGGGAACAACCGAATCCTGGGTTTGGTATTTAGTAAACCTGATGTTGAGGTAAATAAGTCTCATGATTACCTATTACCTGAGGATAATCATTACCCTCCCTTAGACATATGTTTTAAAACGCCCCGAACAAGTAAAAAATTCTCTGTTAATCCTTCTCCTATGTACAACTTTAGAAAAGCTAATTTTCACCAATTGTATGGGGACTTAAGTAACGCTGATTTTTCTAGCCTTGCTCAATGTGAGGACGTTAATTATGCATGTGATATGTTTTACTCTATTTTAGACCCTTTATTTACCCTTAGTGTACCCAAAACTATAGCAAAGTCAAGTAAATATCCGCCTTGGTATAACGGTAACATAATTCGTAGTATTAAAACGAAGAGTAAGCATTGGCGCAACTACAAATCAAATGGCAGTGAGTATGAATTGAATCAGTTTAAAATACTAAGGGCTAGGATAAAGACTGATATTGATATTGCCCATAAAGAATATCTTGTAAATATTGAGTCAAATTAAAACAAATCCGAATCACTTTTGGTCATACTTAAACACAAAAAAGAGCAAATCCTCCATCCCTAACGTTATGACCCATAATGATGTCACATTAAGTGAGCCTCATGCAATAGTCAATGCATTTGCTACTTTTTTCCAAGATGCATACACTCCATCCAGTAATTTTTCAGCAGACTCTGATATTTCTCATTGTAATATGAATGGCTTAAGTATACCTTACGTAACAGAGGATGACGTATTAAAGGCACTTAGAGAAACCAAACCGAAATGTACTACAGGTCCTGATGGAATCCCGGCTTTCTTACTTAAAGACTGTGCCATCTTACTGGCCAAGCCTTTAACCTACATTTTGAATCTGTGTATTAAGACAACTAACTTTCCTAAGGTCTGGAAAATATCTAGAATATGTCCAATATTCAAAAATAAAAATACTAGTGCCATTGAGAATTACAGACCTATAGTAATTCTTTGCAACTTTAGCAAGCTCTTCGAGAGTTTAATTTGTAATATTCTTTTTAACCATGTATAGCCACAAATATGCCACAATCAACACGGATTTATGCCTGGACGCTCAACTACTAGCAATCTGATATGCATCACACAATTCTTAGCGGAAAACCTTGATGCAGGAAATCAGGTTGATGTCATTTATACAGATTTTTCTAAAGCTTTTGACAGACTGGACCACGGTGTTCTGTTACACAAGCTATCTGTGTTTGGTCTAACAGAATTATTTCTAAAATTCTTTGAATCCTACTTGTTGGGTAGACGATTAACTATGCAGTATCGTGGGTTCTGGTCTGTTGAGATCATTGCAACATCTGGTGTTCCTCAAGGTTCCGTACTGGGACCTTTATTATTTAATATTTTTATAAACGACATCATCAGTGACTTACAGTGCAAAACCCTATTATACGCCGATGATTTTTAATTGTATACTCCGGTTGCTTGTGTAGATGACTGTGCTACATTACAAGGTGATCTATTACGGCTTTCCTCGTGGTGTGATGAAAATAGCTTGCAATTAAATATTTCTAAATGTAACTCGACGATATATTCTCGTAAACTAAATCCAGTTAAATTTGATTATCAAATTAATAATGTAGTATTAAACAACTGTACTGAATTTAAAGATCTTGGAGTTGTCTTTGATTCTAGAATATCCTTTGCCAACCATATCACTGTGATCACTGTTAGTGCTTATAAAAACTTGGGTTTTATTATAACTGTAAAGATTTCAAAGAAGATACGCTAAAACTCCTCTTTAATTCGTTTGTAAGGTCAAAACTTGAATATGGTTCACTTGTATGGAATCCCGGTTATGAAAGTCATAAACTTAATCTCGAAAAGCCCCAAAGACGATTCCTTAAATATCTGTGGTACAAAGTTCACGAAACCTACTCGGACAGGGGTTTGCCACACAATGTATTACTAGACGAATTTCATGTGAACAACCTAGATACTCGTCGTATGTATTACTCTCTTGTCTTTCTTTTCAAAATTTTAAATAACAAAATAGACTGTTCGGAATTTCTTAGTCTCATTAGTTTTCATGTTCCGAACCTACAAACTCGCTCGCAATCCAACTTGTTCTATTTGCCTGTGCCCCGAACCAATTTATTATTGTTTTCTCCATTGCATTATATGTGCTCCAACTACGCCTCTCATCATAATAATATAGATATTTTTAATACGACAATAACTGATATTCGGAACTTTATTCTTAAGCCTCAGTCATAGGCCACGACACTTCACTGTGTCGTTACTATGAAATATATTGTCATCTGTTCTAGTTTTATATCAATAACTAAGGTATGTTTCTCTGTGTTTATATTTATTTTTATGATTTTGTGTGTAGGTATGTGTTTATTTATAATCAAAATTGAAATATTACTTTGTTAATTACCCCTTAATGCTTATATAGTTTGTACTTATATGTTTGTAATATCCCTGCCCCGTAATTGGATTTCTGTCTGGGCAGTTGTAACCAAATAAATAAATAAATAAATAAATAAATAAATTATTTGGAGATGATTAAAACAGTTTTAATCACGATGATTAAAACAATTTTAGTCATCTCCAGGTGATGCGAACTTGGGTGAAACGTGCGTCGACTGCCGTATATGTTGTTTTGGTTTTCCTTGGAAAACTACGTCAGTGTTACCAATTTATCACTACCAAATAACTTTAGGCATAATTTTCAGGAAATATTTAGGTAATCTAATACATAATACACCTTTACATATTTTTTATCTATTTACAATTTTATAATAAATCTCTTCAAATGAGTTTAATAAATGTTAATTATTAGAAAGAAAAGAATATGTGTAAAGAGACCAATTAAAAAATGCAACAGAACTGATTTAAGAATAATAATTAATGCTAGCGTGATATGTATTTAATAGGAAGGCAACAAAACATGTTTTATTTATAAATTTGTTTCTAATTCAGAATGGTTCTAAAGGAGTTGTGGAGATCTGGAGCAACGCATTTCGTGTTAGATTGTACTATCGAGGTACTGGAAAAAGTTCTTCGTCATGCGCAACAAGTAGGCTTGATGACCAACAAACATCACTTTATAATAACTAATCTTGACTTGCATACAATCGATTTAAACCCATATTTATATAGTGAAACTAATATTACTGGGGTAAGTAAATAATGCGTATATAGACATATCGATACCCCAGTTCAATAGTGTAACAACTTAAAATGGTTAGTTTTGAGATAAATGCGATTGAAGAATTCTTAAAAATTAACTTCTTTGGCAATTCTATGGATTCTAATATTTCTTTCTAAAAACTTTGACGGTAATTCGTTACTATGCAAATATCATTAGGCTAAATTTTTTTATTGTTAATTTTTGTGGGAAATTCATAATTTTTGAAATTTGAGAATTGTTACCCTATTGAAATAGAAATATTTCAAACTGCTACTCGATCACGTAATGACAAATGGAAACAAGTTTTTTATCACAGTTATTAATAAACATTAATGAAACAATTAAATAATCTGAAACTATTTATTTAATAGAAATAGAACATAAACATTGAAAATATATGAAAAAGACATTTATAAATAATTTTATTCACATTCGCTTTCGCAATCTGTTTCTCTATTTTGGTCCTGTAGGTTCTCATAAAATGGCCAGTGTACTTGTTTGATGGCATTTTCTCGACACAATTCTATCAAATGTTGTTTTTTAGCAGTAGGTATTGGCGGAGGATTTTTATAAGCAGGAAGAAGTTCTATTTTTCGTTCCTTAATCGTCCTAAACTTAGCTCTGATATCAATTGACTTAAAACATTCCTCTTCATAAGATGTTTTGTAGAAAATAATGTAAGGTTTCTCTTTCTCCACTCTAACAACTTTAATATCATTCCAAATAACCTTTTCGTTGCCCTGATTATTGGTATAATTTTTACCTAGTTGTGTAGATAGTGCTTTAAAATCAAAAATATCTTTGCTGCAAATTTCACAGACTTTATATGGAGTTCCTACTTTTTTTGCTCCTTGAATGACAGTTGCCCACTGAGCTGGAACGTATATGGGACCACTCCTTAACACTATTTTTCTTTCTCTCTCAATTGCTGCGTGCATACTGTCCCCTTCATTTTGGGTATGCCCGACAACCAAAAATTTATGTGTTATAGATTTTAATTTTTCAATATTTAAGACACAATAAATGTACATACTAAATATGAACTTATTTTTATTCGGCCCAACACAGTTGTCAGAATAAAAAAATGGTATTTCCACCTATACAGTCGTCACTTGAAATATATTGATAAAGACAGCTTGCAATCTCATTTGCCCCCCTTTTTTACCAGACACTCATGCCAAACATAGCAAAATCCTAGTTTTTTGTGGAACGTCAAATATAGTAAAATTATATGTAGCTAAACGTCTTTTGTAATAAAATGAATTTATATCACCATACGGTGTTGGTAGGACAGCCTCTAAATCGAAACAGCAAACTTGTGCATTGTCTGTGTTCTGGCAATCAATTATTTTTTTCCTGCCGGCTCAGTTCTTTTTCTTTTAGATGTCTCTCATACTTGTTTTTAATTTTGTCTTTGCTCTCTTCGCTTCCGTTTTTGTAATTTTCACAGAGAGCACATTGATCCTTTTTTGGAACATGAAAAGCTATGTTAGTATTTGTGTTTAATATATTTGTATACATTGAAAGCTTCGCATACTCCTTACCGTTTCTTTTACAATTTTCCACATACAGTCTGTACATAATAGCTATATTTAGACTACCATCTAAATATTGTTTGTTGGTTTTAGCACGGCAATAATGTGAACTGACTAGGAAATAAGTCTATATGCTCCTTTATGTCATTAATAATTTCTGTTTTTACTCGTTTTTGCTTTCCATGCCTACCTCGTTTGTCTGCACTTAAGAAACCGTTTTCATCCCTTTTCTTTGTTGTGGTGAAAATAATCCTATTGTTAATTGCCAATGTGTTCTTAAAAAATGTCTTACATACTTGAATAGGTTCCCTATCACGTATTTGCAATGCATATTTAAAATTTTTTGATCGGCTACTACCTGGTTTGGGATTGCGGTATGGGGGAGTAATTTCAGATAAGCATGAGTTAATGAAGTTTCTTTGCAAATTTACGCAGCCTAATTTCCAATAATTTTCGAATATGGTTTGTCTTTCCTCATCTGTAAATTTTGTTGCACATCGTAACCTGCATTTTTTAATACAGGGATCTCTTATTTCCTTAGCAGTTACTTTATTTCCAGCTGCATTCTTATATTCTTTACCTAAATTTCGGTTCCTCCGTTTTATATTCTTTTCCCACCTATCACTATTTCTTGTTCTTTTCCTGGTTAGTTTTTTTGTTACTGTTTCTGAATTGTTATTTTTTTCCGTCAATTTCTCAGTCTCTAAACTTTTTTTCTTTGCAATGAATCATCGGTGTCAGATTTGTCACTACTAGATAGTTCGTAATCTTTATCAGCAATACTGTCGTTGCTACCAAAGTCACTAAATGAATTGTGAGCATTATTCGAAGACAAATCAGAATCAGATTCTTCTGTGCCGGCTTTTTTTCTCATTAGAAGCAATCGTTATCTGAAATAGTAGTAATTAATTGAGCTCGTTCTTTTAGTCAATTAGTAGAACCAAACAGGCTCACTTGGAGTTAGAACGATAAATCAAATTTATTAAATTCGTTTACACCTTGGGCGATTTGTTGTGATACATGGTTAGTGTTTCCAAGAATACTCTACTAATGCCTGAACACATGTAATATCTACAATAGATTTTTTTCTAGTCCCTATTTGACAGTAAAAATTTACTAAAAGGACGAGCTCTTGACTACAGTTTGCACTTACAAAAAAAATTGTTATAAATACTTACATTTTCAATTTCAGAATTTGCTGCAGTGCAAAGTAGAGGCAGTGCATCGTTGCTAAAATCATTTTCACTAGCTAAGATGGGCCCTACATAATTTATATCAGTATTCTGTGATGTTACTGCCTAAAAGCAATAATTATTTATTTTATTCTGTTTAGCACGTTTACAAAAGAGGTTTAATTTCATTTACCAAAAGTGCACTATCAAGAACGTTATGGTCATCAGATATGTTAAAACCTTCAAAACCAGTTATTTTGCTTGTAGAATTTTCATCAGAATGACTCGAATTATCCCTCTGTAAAAGTACCTCAGTATTATTTTGCAGTGAATACTTTATATTTAAAGATTTCTCATAATATATATTTGGCAAAATATACCTTTTGTAAATAAAAAAGGAACAAATTTTTCGTATGAAAATTTAAATTATCATAATGTTAGGTTATGTTTTATATTTAAAATAAGAAAAAAAATCTTACCGGTGCATTATAATCCGATCCATGGCCACTTTCTGTTGCTAATCGCATCAAAAATTGTGCACGTGTCTCACAAATATGTTTTTTTAAAGATTTACTATAAGTAAATTGACTCATTGTCCACAAACGAAAGTAACAAACAATACTTATGTATCCCTGTTGACTCACTAAATTTATTTCAATAGTGTAACAACTAAGTTATTACCATAATTATAGCGACAATTTAAAACAACTCTAATAAAATTTTAATTCAATATCGTAACAACTATACTTGTTACTGTATAGAACTAAAAAAATATTTAATCACCTGACATATTCATAGAGTAACTAGCAACATCTATTGCGCAATATTGAAACTAATGGTTGTTGCTCTATTGAATAGTGTAAAATACACCATTGTTTTTCACATAGTGTGACTAACTCTCAAACGCATTTTTTTGAGTTGTTACTCTATTGAACTGGGGTATCGATATATGCAAAAACAAAGTGTGTAAAAAGTACAGAATATTGCGTATTTGTTTTTGGGGAAGCGGTTTTTAAAAAAAAAAAAACGTATACCACACAATTCCATGCCATCGAATTTTTTTGCTAAGCCCTCGTGTTGTTATGAAAACTATTTTTTTTTTTTAGTGGCATCTATACTTTTTGTGGCAAATCTGGAATGATACAATATATTTTTGATAGTGTAACGTAAACAGCAAAATTATTATTATGATTATATTTAAATCACTTTGTTTGAGAAGGTCAAGTCTTTAATCGGTAGAATTCGAATATCGGCGAGTCATTTTAGTGCCGTCTGCAGGTACCGTGATAGTTTATATCATGTGAATTTGTTTAAATTGAATAAATTTTTATAAAACCATACCTATAAAAACTAATTCGTTTATGCAATTTAATTAATCATGTATTTAAAAAACTTTCTATGTATCTAAAAAGAATTAGTTCGATTATAAATCAAATTTTGTTTAGGGTCGGTGTGGCTACTGATAAATTTACCGAACAGATAAATTTAAGGATAAAATTGTTAAACCAATAAAATAATAGTTACTGTTTATCTATTTCAATCGAACAGTTATTCCATATGAGAATACTTCGCTGTGATCAGTTTTTTTGCAAAAGTAGAGACGTAATAATTAATATAAATCTGTTTAGTAACTAACAGCCACTCTACCAGAAAATGGATATACCAGACCTTAATGAAATAAAATGTTTGTGAATTTTGCATAGACATTCGAATATCCTCAAAAAAATGAAATAGAACTAATGCAAACTGTGACTTAGTATTTGAATCAGTTTCGCAGCCAGATTGTTATGCAGTGTTTTTAAAGACACCAGAAACCAACGATTTTTACACGAAATTCTACCCAATACTCTACTACCTTCACAGCATATACTGATAAGATAGAGCACTTTGTCGAACACAGCATCATATTACATACTACAGAAACTTTGATGATATAAAAAGAGTCGTACTACAATTGGATGTTAAAGAAGCAGTTACTCTTACAAATGATCAAGAAGCGATCCCAGTATCCAAAATCATTTAGAATTTATACACTCAAGCTTCTACGAATTGCTCTCGTTATAAAACAACTTGAACGATGACCAAAAACAGAAGAATTAACTATAATCGGTGCGTTGAATGTAGTGTTTGATCCTCGTCAATATATGTATTATCTGGAGACATCACTGAACACGTAAACAAAAAACTAGAAAGTGTTTTACACAACAATCCTGGTTTTATCACAGTTCATTGAATAATAGACAACTACAGGAAAAAGAAGTGGTCTGTTTAGGGCCTCAAATAAATATGGTGTATCTATAAATTTTCCCTCATTTTAAATATAAGCCAATTACATCTGTCGAAATAGAACGTTCATTTTGAACGTATAAATGAATTTTTGCAGACAGGCTGCGAATTTTAACAGCAGAACATATGGAGCAACTTTTAATAAATGTACTTCGCTTGTAATGAAAAACACCGCAGGAATAACTGTGAATAATTATGCAGTGCAACGAAAAGAAATTATTGGTTTAAACTGCTACTGCCAATACACTTTCCCTTTACTATCTCCACAAGTCATTTTTAGAACCTCTACACTAGAAGGTAAGTAACTGAAAGATATTAGTTTGCAGTAATAGTTTAAAAAATATTTCTTTGCGCCGACCCTGTTTTTGATGTCATGACTCGGCGACATCCAAACCTTAGTAAATATGCTCAGATTAATAATACTAGAAGATGAGTAACAAAACATAAAAAGTTGTCCGATTTATCTACAGCACACGCGATATACGTAAATATTATCGCTGGTTTAATTCCTATTGGTCAGAATCATGAACACAGCAAGAAAAAACCCGATCGATACCCGATCTATCACCTTTTTGTGTTCTGTAAGACGACGTCTGTCATTTTAATCTGTGTTTTTAATTGATTTTAAAATTTTTTTATTCGGTACTGTGATTAGCAATCGATTTTTAGTTATAACAAATTTATTTATAAATATTTATTGAGAAACAATGACTAATAAGTGTGTAGTGTGCGGTCAAAGAGGAAAACCACGGGATTGTTTATCTTTTCACAGGTAAGTAAACAAAACAAATCAGGGCCGGCATAACGCGAAAGTGTGAAAGCTCAAAAATAATTAAAGTTAATGATGACTTTACAAAAATAAAAACAACATTTGATTCCATTTGAACAGTAAAAAAACTACATTTTATCTAAAAAAGATACTTATACAAAAATATTTATTTTAACTTCAATGGAAATTTCATTCTTAAGGTTGCTCATAAACTGTAGATGTTTGATATTTTTTTAATTCAATTTTAAAGGTTGTTTTTAAAAGTGTGTTTATTTTCAGATTTCTCGAGAATCTGGAGAGAAGAGAAAGTGCTGAAAGCTCTCAAAATGGAAAATGCCAGTAAGTGGCAAAACGTGTGTTCACAACACTTAAAAAAAGTGATTATAATCTATAAGACGTGGATTAAAAGTGTTGAAAATCAATGCTGTTCCATGTTTTCCCTGGCAATACTGTCACCAACTTCGTCACACATATTGTCCAGATTAGTAGAGAATTATATTGAAAATTAATGATATACTAAGTATTCACTCATTCATACCTCATGAAATAATATCAAGTAGATAGGTACCTACAGAGCATCAACTGTTTTGTTGTTGATAATTTAATTCCTGCGTCACCATTAGTACCCAAGATAGCAGGGTATGTTAAATTTAGATATACAGGGCCCGCCACTTTAAACTCCCCTGGTCCTTACTTTTTTATTTTTTAAGCAACGGCCATGTCCGGCACATCAAATTGTAGATTGTATTTAAATATAGTGTGCAGTGATCAAAAAAAAAATTTTTTTTTTGGATCACTGCACACTATATTTAAATTTAATATACCTTATTATCTTGGGTACTAATGATGACGAAGGAATATAATTTTCAATACTGAAACAAGTGAGATTTCTTTGTAATATACAAACCTACATCACTGCAATAAAAGTAACATATCAACAAAATAGTTGATGCTTTCTAGGTATCTACTTTATATTATTTCATGAGGTATGAATGAGTGACTCACTATATTATTAATTTTCAGTATTATCCTCTAATAACCTGGACAGTACGTGTGACAAACCTGGTGATAGTGTTGCCAAGGAAAAATAGAACAGTACTGATTTTCAAAACCTTTAATCCAGATCTTTTAATAGTATAATAACTTTTTTTAAGTGTTCTGAACACACGTAGTGCTATTTACTGACATTTTCCATTTTGAGGGTTTTCAGCCAACTTCTCTTCTCACCAGATTTTCAGGAAATCTGAAAATAAACACATTTTTTAATAGCAACCTTTAAAATTGAATTATAAAAATATCAACAGACTTTAAATCATCTACAGTTTGTAAGCTACCTTAAGAATGAACTTTCCATTCAAGATAAAATAAATATTTTTTGTATATCTTTTCAATAAAATGTGGATTTTTTACTGTTCAAATGGAATCAATTGTTGTTTTTTATATTTTGTAAAGTTAACATTAATTTTAGTCCTCTCTGAGCTTTCACACTTTCGCAATCATGCATTATGCCGACCTTGATCTTATTTTGATTACTTATCTGTGAAAAGATAAACAACATCATGGTTTTCCTCTTTGGCCGTATACTATACAGTTATTAGGAATTGTCTCTCAATAAATATTCACTAAATAATCTTTATAACTAAAAATCGATTATCAATCACTACCCAATAACATAAAACATTAAAATCACTTAAAAACAATAGAGATTAAAATAGCAATAGCAAAATAGCATTAAAAAATACATTACTCAAGCAAACAAATTTTGTTTACTTATTAAGTTTTCAGTTATGCAAAAGCATTAAAATAAACGCTGAAGCCTGGAGCCGCCCCTGGTTTGTTTTGGATATGTAAACATGCAAATTGTTGTTTATGTATCGGTCATAATAATCAGCGTATCTCTTATGGGTGTTACTTTATATTATTAACATGAATAAAAATGTATAGCATTATAATTAACAAAAGAAAAATAATAAATCGGAGAAGGTGTTCAAATGTCTTTCAACTTTTCAGTTTGTTTTTTTTTCACTCATATCGGCACTTTTTTTAATTCAAGCAAAAATTCATCACCATTTGTAGAGAATAAATTGTTTTAATATAACATTGTCATAGAAAATCATTTTTACTTCCACATCCCTCAAAGTGAGGAAGTTATGTATTCGTAAAAAAAATTTTGAAAATTTTTATTGGACGGATCTCGACGAATTATGACGATACACAAAATTTCAGACGAAAAAAATTCTCTGTCTGTGTGTGTATTTGTGTGGTTCGCGATAGCAGCTACAGTTTTTGAGATAAATCTTTCAAATTTGGTACACACATTCTAGAGGTCAAGGAAGAGAGATTGAGTTCGTTGATGATCAAAATCGGTCCAAATGTCTAAAAAAAATATTAGTGACATTCCACCAATGTGACTTTTTTGAAACGTTAAAATGTGACTTTTTTGAAACGTCAAAAAATGTGACTTTTAAATCGTCAAAAATTATTATATTATAATCTCCACCACACGTCGAGTTTTACCACGATAAGAAAGTTCTGATCCCCAGGTAATAATCTTTGGCAACGGTTTTGGTATTTAAATTTAGCGCAAATTTTCATTTTATTGATTACTTTACTCAAATTTAATTACAGTACAGTTTACTGAAAATACTGAAGTTTTAATGATATTTAGGTATGGTGAGAGAAAGCGATCTTAAGCATAAATCTGTACCCTCTTCAACGAATTTTACCCCAACAAACCGGCAATAATAATCTTGTGTAAGTTAAATTATGCGAAAATTAGCATTCACAAGCATTAAAAATCAACAGAAATCTGGTAGACCATAACCAGCGACAGCAGCCGAAAAAGCTCTCAATATTTTATTGTCAGTTAGGGAAAATTCTAAAATGTCAAATAGACAACATGCTTTTGAGTCTGAAGCGTATCTTAAGTCGGTCAGCAATCTTTAAAAAAAAAGGTAAATTTCCGTTCTTACCTGTTTCACTTGATCCATGAGTAAAGTGAAGATGACTATGACAGGAAGTTTGAATTTGGGAGTTAACGATGGAGACTTAAATGATCTTCTCCGATAAAGCTACTTTCTACCTGAACGATATCGTTCTTCTTGGAGGATAATTTACCTGCATATCAATGTTAAGACTTGTTACTAACGAGTGTGATACCAGATGGAAATAATAACGTTATGAATAATGTATGGTTTCAGCAAGACAGACTTCAACACACCTTAAGCGGTAAGTTAGGCAGTACTTAAACTTTTCCAGGCTGGTGGATAGGTAGAAGAGGGACAATGAAATGGTCCTTTAGATAACCAGATCTAACATCTCCGGACTCTTCCTGTGGGGCTATGTAAAATGTAAGATGTACTAGAATAGACCAGAAAACCTTAATGGCTTAAATGAAATAATTTGAATCCCTTGTTTTATACATGTATTTATTTTTAATTGTAATGCCATTTATTAGATTAGTATTACTGACTGACCTTATAATCGAAATTACGAAAAAATGTCGGTACGTCACAAATT
Source organism: Rhamnusium bicolor (assembly GCA_029963845.1). Taxonomy (NCBI): domain Eukaryota; kingdom Metazoa; phylum Arthropoda; class Insecta; order Coleoptera; family Cerambycidae; genus Rhamnusium; species Rhamnusium bicolor. The sequence goes on along the minus strand of JANEYF010005663.1, from coordinate 1,079,362 downwards.
TATCTCTAATCTACAACGTACGCTGTTCAAGCGTTTTTTGTTTACAAACTAATAAAACGAGGGACGCAGCCCAAGGAAGTCCATTATATGTCACTGTTAATATCTCAAACTAACGTTGTAGATGCGTTATATGAAAGCCTAATTTCCTTGACGTAAAAGAAAGGGAGGGTCTGATTTCGTACGACTCAGTAACAAGCGAGAATAATATCGATAAGTCTGATCGAACGATTTTGACTAGCGTCGTTACCACATGTTTCATGGTTTCCTGTTTCTGCATGTCAGCTGTCAAATTTAGATTTGTTTATTTAAGAGTCTGATTGTAACCTTTATCTTTATTTTATTGATTTTTGTATATGAAAAACAAATCTTTTCAGAACTAACGATAGTTAATCTTCAAAACAAAAGATATATTTCAATGTGTAATAATGACGACTATCAAAAATACATACAAAATCCTTTTTCGAGAGCACCACCAGAGTTTTTATTTTTAATGATGTTAATTAAATTAAATGTAATTATTAATATCTACAAGCAATTTATATTTTGTCAAATTATATAAAAACATAAAACTAGTTCAATCTTAAAAACTGACGAAATTGTTAAATTATTCTGACTTTTAGCGAACAAATTAATTATAGGTTATGTTTTTACTTTTTTACCTGTCATCGAGTAAAGTTTGTTTATATCTGGATATAATTTCAACATACATGAATTTGACTACCGCAGTGCTGATTTAGTTCATATGAATTATAACGATGACGTAATGGCATCTTTCGTAATTTCGATAAGAGTTAGTCTTACTTAAGTACCATCTTTGTATTTTATTATCTTAAAAAATGTGATTGTTATGTTTAGAACAAAAATTTTTTTATCCATTTTTTTAATAATAATAACGTTCTTATGTAACTCTATCAAAAATACATTATACCAAACGGAGAAAAATATGCTCATATTCCAGATTTGCTGCAAATAGTCCAGCTGCCATATAAATCAAAAATTGGTTGTCGTAGCAAGGCAACGGTTACACAAACATTTTTTTAAAGGCTTATTAGTTTGTTGAATTATTTCAAACAACTTTCATTAATGTCATTTCTTGAAAAACTGCTACTTAGAAAGTTAAACACAATATTCCGCACTTTTTACACAACTTGTAGAAGATTGAGTTTATTTTCTTATACTTAACAAACTAGAAGTCCCTCTTACCATATTTTTTTAAAGATAGTGATAAAATCTATATCTCAAATCATACTCGAATCATAGGAACTTTTAGTATGACCTTAACAACAACAGAAATAATGCATAATAATATGCTGATTTTATATTTAGTAGATTAAATTTTCACCTGACACAACACATACTTATTTAAATACAATAATCTAAAAATTTACACAAATTGTTCTTATAACATTTATCTTCAACATTCGAAGAAATAATACACATTTCATGTTTAATTATTTAATTTGTTATAGATGAGATTTGTTGACCCAGAGGATAGTAAATATAAAGATGTGGCAGTCGACGTCGTCGGAGAGATGGAAGATTTGGCAGGATGGATACTACGATTAGAAGAGGCTCTTACTTACGATGCTGTCATGATGTTTGCAGAAGCAATAAAAGTGGCAAGACCCATAAAGCATCCTACAAGTATTAATTGTCAATACAACAATAACACATTTTCGTCAGGAACAAGCATAATAAATTTTATGAAAAATGTTAGTACTCCTTTATTTGAAATATTATTGCTTCATAATAGAACAAACACAGGATTATTGTTTTTGAAAATTAAAGATAATCATTTGCACGACATTATAAATAAATATAACATATTAATAACATTGACATATTATCATTGTGTTAAAATTTGCATACATTGGGATGTCATCGTGAATGTCGAGCCCACAACTTGCTGAAAAATTCAATCCTGAAATCGGCATAGACTCCTGGTGGTCCAATTTTTGAAAGAGGTGTCAGAAAAATAACTATATCCCATTGTTTGTGTCCTTCAAGATTTAAAAAAACATTAATAGAGATGAAACATTTTTAATACGAAATCAACGATTTTAGCTTTTATTGTAATTTAGATTTAATGTAGTTTTCAATCGTTGAAAACTAAAATCTTTTTAAATATGTCAACTTCCTATGCTCTTTTGAAATAGTAGAAATTTTAACCAATCTTTGACCAAAATAAACCAAGTATTGTCTATAATTATTTATTTGTGGCATCTAATATTTCCTTGCGATTTCCTAGGATGTTACGCCATTGTGCTACAAAGTATTAAAACTAGTATTTATTAGGTATATAAAGCTCTTCGCCAAAAGGATTAGTCAGAGGTTATTTTTTATTGAACATGTGTTTATGCTTGTCCAAAAAAAGTCATCTAAATCGGGGTAACGCTCCTAAAGCCAAGTTCATAAATGCTGAGAATGATTTAAGTTGATTAAATTTAGAAACATTCTTTCTTTACATAAGAAGGGCAAATAAATACCAAGTCCTTAAGACTAATAGGACAGAAATATTCTTGAATAGCTTAATAATTTTAAATGTGTATTTTTGTTTATATAATTTCACAAAATTATTTACCTATACAATTTTGCGAAAATTTTTTTTAAAACCTATTGCCAGAATTAATAGAGGACCGTGTACCTAATTCGACATAATTGATACTGAAAAGTTAAAACCAGATCTTCTAATTATAACACATTATTCCAGTTGTGTGAAATCATTTTTAACCAATAGTAAACAGTAATATAGTCAAATTACCTGGTTAAAGTTTCTACCATTAAGTCTGGAATACTTTGTATATTCATAATAACTAATTATATTTTAGCTCGAGTACCAAGGTTTGACAGGAACAGTTAAATTTGACATTAGAGGATTTCGCACCAACTTTGGTTTGATTATTACAGAACTCAAAGAAGGAGGGATAACCACAGTAGGTACTTGGAATTCAACTGCAGCTAAGCCGCTGAATATTTCTAGAACTTACCCAGGAATAACTGACGAAGACAGTGATATTCGTAATCGATCATTTATTGTAATAACTACTCTGGTACGTACAAACTAAAAGAGCGATCCACTTGTGCATTTCCACGTAACGTGTTTTCATGTGATAGTAATCGGCAGCAACTTTTCTGTTCACATTTATGCAATTCTCGTACAAATATAGAACTTGTTTTAATTTCTACATATTAATCACTTTTTATTTTCGCGTAAAATACATATTTGTATCACTAGATTCTTGTCGGTGAAAAAATTACCTTGGCAATAATTTAATTTTTCCTATTGACCTTTTCCTTGCCGTTTGATCAATTCATTGTCTGTAGTATTCAACATTTAGGGCTATATTTTGAGGCTTATTGACTTTAGCCTACACCACCGCTTTCACTTAAAAAAATCGTTGTAAATGGTAGTATTGGCAGTTGTAAATAGAACTGTAAATAAAAGATTTCTTATATTTTAGTTCAAATTGTGAGTTTTACTTACAGGTTAATTTAAATCCCTGGACAATACCTTATCTTCACTGTAACTACCCAGCCTATATCTTTCCGCTGATAGAGAAAATTTGTGTTTCTGTAAATAGGACTTGACGCCCAAGACCTACCGTGTTAAAATATCGCCACAGTTTAGGCTTCAAAGTGACATTTATCTTTCTGCCTAGAAAAGAAGACAGTCTCGAAATTATGTCAGTTACTTGAACATGTACATTCAATTTCACTTCACAAATTTTCAAAAATGTTCCAATTTCTTAGGGTTTTATTTATTTCGCAAGATTTCCTTCGAATTTCATTAAAAATAAAACATGAAGTGGTTCTTTAAACAATATTGTGCAGTGTGATGTATTGCTGTTTAATATATTTTACATAAATTTATTTATCGTGGTTAATTTAAATATTCACATATAAGAATATCTACCACATAATTTTAAATAAAGTTGTCTTTAAGTTCCATATCTTGAGTTGAAAAACTATATTTTTTTAGACAGAACCATATGGAATGGAAAAAGTTTCTACAGAAAATCTCCAGGGTAATGACCGTTACGAGGGTTTTGCAATCGATTTAATACACGAACTATCGTTAATGCGAGGTTTCAACTACACTTTTATAATTAGAGAAGACAAGAGTAATGGTCAATTTGACAATAATACCAAACGATGGACCGGTATGATTGGCGACTTGATCGATAGGGTAAGTTTAAGAAAAGAAATTACAAAATAGTTTTAATAATTGATGCTACTAATATACTTATATCAACAATCAGGAAATATGATAATTGATAAGTTCAAATGTATAGTTTCGTTCAACTCGTCTGTTGATTTTTTTTTTATATTTTCAAGTAAGCTGCTCCCAGCACTATTTATTAACAGTGATAACACTGACGTAGTCTTCCACGAAACACCAAAACACTATATACTGCACTCGATGAGCGTTTCGCCAACCAAGTTGGCATCATCTGGAGATGATTTAAAACGTTTTTAATCTTCTCCAGATGATGCCAACTAGGTTGGCGAAACGCTCGTCGAATGCAGTATATAATATTTTGGTGTTTCGTGGAAAACTACGTAAGTTTTTTCTTCACATCAAAGGTCTTAACCTAATCAGACTTCAGACAGCGTGACAAGCTTGGGTCGACATGTGAACTGTAGATTTAGAAATATTTAGCAAATATTGACACATGACTATCGTTGTTTGATGTTCTATAGTTCTACATTCGATAACATAACTGGCGCCCCAAACTATTTTTATAAGTAATTTCCTTGATCATGTATAAATGCTACATGATATGTAATATCCTATATTATGAAAAAAAAAATCACAGTAGATCCAATTCTAACACAAACTTCTGCTTATCAACATTGAGAATCTATGGCGTAGACGTGATTTTTAATAAACATTAAACAATTTATAATTTTTTACTAAGAAAGAGTTTTTTTACAGAAAGCAGATTTGGCAATAACTGACCTCACTATAACATACGAAAGAGAAGAAGGAGTCGATTTTACTTCCCCATTTATGATGTTAGGTAGGTATTTCTTTAAAGAAGTACTGTAAGAAATATTGCTAACATGGGAAAGTTTGTGGAGTTGCAAGTTTAGCTTCAGATCTATTTTGGTCGTAACTGTGACATAGCTATCATATCGCAATTGCAAACTAAATATCAAAAAGCAAACAAAACAGAAAATGGAGAAAACTCCTACAGAAATTGTTTCACAAAAAACCAATGATCTCATTTTAAATAATATACAGATTTAATAGAACCAGTTACGGATAAATCTGTAATTGTAATGGATAAATAACATAAAAAAATTATTTATTTTCAATGCATCATCAACAAAGAAACATTAAACTAATTCATATGTTGTTTTTCTTAACCATTTTTCCTCTACTAGACTGCTTTTTCAATCCTTTAAGATGTTCAATATATATACAAAAATATAACGCAAACTACAAACAGCGAGTTCTAGACAACATTGGCAAGAAAAAATGTATGATTCATTAAACCTAGAATGATCTAATTAGTGTCAATTTAAAAAATATATAAATATTTGAATTTATACTAACTAGAGCTTGACGTCTTCGCCGAGCCTAAATAGTCTAACATGGAAATGAAAGAATAATCTTAATAAAATTTTATGTTGGATGGCTACACAGTAATACTTCTTAACCCGGCTTATGCAAAAATTTTCTTACTAATCTGCATCTTCCTTACTATCTACATTTCAGTGATATCTAATTAATCTGAAAAATAACTCAATATATATGAAAATTTATAGTTCAATAGAAAATACTCTTGATGTTATTGCAGGCATAAGTATTCTTTATCAAAAACCTACCACGGCTCCACCAGGTTTCTTCACATTCGCCGATCCCTTTGCGTTTGAAGTTTGGAGATTGCTTATGGTAGCTTGTGTCGGCGTTTCATTTGTTCTTTTCGTATTGGGAAGAATATCTTCATCAGAATGGGAAAATCCTTACCCTTGTATCGAGGAACCTGAGTATTTGGTAAATCAGTTAGACTTAAGGAACTGCTTCTGGTTCATGACTGGATCTATTATGCAGCAAGGTTCTGAAATTGAGTTAAAGTTAGTATGGTCAGGTTTCATTTATACAAACAAATAAATTTGATAGAATGTAATGCAAACCCGTTTAGTTTACTGGTTTTTTTTTATGTAGAAAACTTTTTTTTTTAATATTTTTTAGGATTCTTTCGTAATCTCACAAACAACATTAGAAAATGACTATTTTGCAGATCCGTTGCTACCAGAATGGTTGCTGGAATGTGGTGGTTCTTCACTTTACTTATGGTGTCATCTTACACAGCCAATTTGGCTGCTTTTCTGACAACTGAAAATCCGGATCCACATTTCACAACATTTAAAGAACTTATACATAATGCAGAGGCGAAAGGGATTGAATATGGTGCCAAAAAGGGAGGAGCTACAGCTAACTTTTTTAGGGTAAACTTTTTTTTTTAATTTTTATTCTAGTTCATTTTTTTGTCAAGTACTTTTTCATTAAAATAATTTATTAATGAAGGTCTAGAGCCGCATATCCAAAGAAGTGGAAACCAATACAGTCAAGTACACGTGATTCGGAGTTATTGTTCCTCGTCAGCCTAGCGTAGTAACAGAACTGTATTTAGAATATGTTAAATTTTGAACAGAATTTGAAGCACTATATTCGCGTCTTTGTTGCCTGTCGTAAATCATTGACCATGTAATCTCTGAAACGGTTAAAATTATTTAGATATATTTCAATAATTAATCATAGCCATTATTATCAGAATGAAATTTTGTAGTTGCAAATATTTTTCTCTTGATCTACAATCCTCTAATACATTACAGAGAAGCAGCGATGATAATTCACTGAAAATGCTTGAATTGTACAGGGAGGTAAGTAAATTTAGGAGAAAATGGGTTGAGTATCAATAAGATATTTGTTGAGGAACTTCCATTCTGTTGAGGATGACTTTCTCTGCTTCGTTGCAGACAGAGATTATTTTGATTTAATGTTTTGCAGAAATGAGGTGCTCCTGTCAGGATTCTTTAGCAGCACTACTGTCTTTGATTTCCCGAAATGTCTTAAAATTGCGATGACTACGTGCATCAAAATTTACCACCTACAAAAAAGGGCTGAAACTTAAAAATTTCTTTTCTTACTTTGTATTCGTTTTTAGTTTTTTCTTGCCTGAGGTACTTAATGATTTTCCGATTACTCTTTTGAGGAAATTCAGTCTCTGTTCCTCAGTACGTTAACATTAACTTATTTGTTTTACTATAGTTTAGGCAATCTACGATTCTTCCGGTATATAAATGTTACCGGAAATACTCGAATTTACTCAAAACTAGGTGCACTACGAGGATGAGAACTGTAAAAGCAGCATCTTCCTTTTTTGATATTCTTCGATATAAAAAAATAACTTCTAATTTTGCCTAGGCAAACCTAGTTCTGACTAAATTCTGTTTTTATCAGTAACATATATACACGGGTAGTCAACATGTTGTATCCTGGAAACAATTTACAATTTTAGGGAACTGGTCCAGTATACTTCCAAGTGTGATACTAACATCAACAGAATCTATTTGTATAATAAAATTACACTGCTCTTTCAGGATAAAGCTAGAGATCAACCAGGCAGTGATTATGAGAAAGCCTGGGCCTATATGGAAGCAAACAAAGATAGAGTTATGGTTAATGAAAACAAAGATGGGGTAGAAAAAGCAGAGAAAGGAAATTATGCTTTTTTCATGGAAAGTAGCTCGATTGAATACGAAACTCAGAGAAGATGTAACCTGAATCAAGTAGGCGGGTTGTTAGATGAAAAAGGATATGGAATTGCCGTGAGAAAGAGTAAATAATTATTTATATTGAGGGACAGTGGTACCACAATGATTTAACTTTTATCGGTACTCGGTAGCTCAGTGTTCTAGAGCGTTAAGTGACAAACGTAACGGGTTTACTGCCTATCGACTCCTGGATTCAAATTCTGCCTTAGATCGTGACGAAGTCGAAGGGAGTGGTTGTGTTTCGTGCAGACCCGGCTTGTTGGATCTGGAAGTTGTCTAATTTATGTGGTGTCTCTTTTAAGCACTACGGATTTTTTTACATTAATTGTCTCTACTGTATTTAAATCACGATCAAGGTTAAACTTCTGTAGTACAACTGACCCTTACTTTTTGAAGAACATATTGTCTCAAAAATATAAGTAAATACAAGTAAATATGTTCTGAAAATACATCTTTTTAATTAGAATATAATAATAATTCCTAATTACACTCGACATTGAACAATTCATTTAGTTAAGATTTATAATTTAATACAATATAGTAGTAGCAGAACAGCTTATCTCTGATTCTATGGATAATCGAAGCCCAGTAGATGCAACCTACACAGCATTTGATCGAATCGATTATTACTTTCTTCTAAACAAATTAGTTGGCTATAGTTTTAGTAATTCATTGTCTACTTCCTACCTGAATGATAAGCTACAATATGTTGCCTATAACGGCTTTAAATCTGATTTGCATATTGCAATATTTGAAGTTCCGCAAGGATCGAACCTAGGGCCGCCATTATTTATTTTACTTATAAATGAGTTTATGCAAAGTTTAAACTGTGACAATTTTCTTTTACTGATGACTTAAAGTTATGTTGCTCTCTTGCAACTCAAAATGATTGCATAGAACTACAAACACAAATTGACATCTTGGAAAGATGGTGCATTGATAATATTAGCATATTATCAATACACCATCTCATGAATGTAGCCAAATGCAAAGTATTCTCGTACACGCAAAAGATCAGGCCAATAACTTACAATTATACAAGCAATAGTATACCATTCTTTCACTGCACATCAATTAAGGATCTTGGTACACCTTTCGACAACAGACTATCTTTTGTTAATCATATTCATCTATCTCTTCGGCCTTAATTATACTATCTTATTATAAGATTGTAGACGCTTTTCTAACTTTACTGCTCTAAAAACCATTTATTTTGCATTAGTTTATTCTAAACTTGAATACGGGTCATTAATTTGGTACCCTTATTATAATGGATACTTATGAATTGTGTTGAAAGTTCCAAAGACATTTTCCTTAAATATCTGGCATTTAAATCTGACAGTATCTATCCTGAAAGAGACCCTCATGTTGATGCGGTTCAGATTAAGTGTTTTGTAGCATAGAAGAATTAGTAATGGTAATGGTAATGGTGGGGGAGGCTGAAGATTGGCAAGTAGGCCACAGACGGGCCCTTTTTACCAACCTCCAGCTGTCCCCTCAGTTATGTGCTTCTCCTGCTCCCTCATCGAATCTTTCCGACCTTCTGATGAAGGTCAGGATGTCACTCATTGCGAGGGAACTCATCCCCTCCCTTAGAAGCTCCTCAGAACCAAAGATACTGTGTCTTAGGCGCCCAAACGCTTCACATTGTCCCAGGAAGTGGTAAAATGTTTCTTCGTCACTCCTGCATCTTGGACATGTAGGGTCTTCCTCAATACCTATCAATGATAGATGCCTCCTAAGTCTGCAGTGGCCTGTCAGAACACCGATTAAGAGATTCAGAGTTTTCCGACTCTGTCCCAGCAACTAGGCCGATCTCGATTTGTTGGGCCCCGTCCCAAAGTCTCGGGTTTGCCTGCAGGCACTGTTGGTCCTCCAGTGCGTCCTCAGTGTCTCATGGGCCAACTCATTGAGGGCCGTTGTGATCTGTCTTCTTGAAATACCTAACATAGACTCAGGCCCGTGACAGGGTTCTTCGGTTCCGAGTCTAGCCAATTTATCGGTCTTCTCGTTGCTTGGAACTCCCATATGTCCCGGGACCCATACCAGTCTCACATGTTTATGCCTAGCCAGCTCTTCTAGGGCATCCCCACACTCCTGGACGAAAACTGTTCTCGTCCTGGAGGAGCACACCGCCTTTAGAGCAGCCTGGCTATCGGAGCAGATGTATATTATCTGTTCCGCCCCATTCCTAACCTCAGCCCTACCTGCCACCGCTAGGATGGCGTAAACCTCTACCTGGAAGACCGTGGTGTACGAGCCAAGAGAATAGAAGAATTACTTCTAGCCTTATTATTTCATATAAGTTATTGCATAATTTGATTGATTCACCGCATTTGCTTTCTCGAATTTATGTCTATATTTTCAGACTCAACTCGGATCAAGGTTGCTCATTTTAACTCTTCTAATTCTAGATTTATGTGATATTGCAGGTTAGGTTTTGCAAGTGTCACACCAGTGTTGCTATGATCAATCTATTTAATTATATCTATTACATCTATTACACTATTAATTTTTTTCTCTTTTCAGTTTTTCTCTTTATTTTGAGGCATGATTTTTTGTCTATAACTGTTCCTATTATTATCTTCCATGCATATTTTCTATTTGTCTATAAATTCGTTTTCATGGAGGGTACACTAAATCGTCAGTGTGTAAATTTTTATCGACTTGCAATAGGTCCCAGGGGTTAAAACAACCATTTAAACATTTAAAAAATTTGTAATATCGCAACCATTTTTGTTAACTTATATGTACAACTCTACAGTGCCGTTTAATTTTTTGTTTTCTTTTTTATTATTTGGTACTGTAATTGGATTAATTGATGGCAATAAATAAATAAATAAATAAATAAATATTCTAGACAAAATTTAGCTAGACTAATTAATAAACCTGGCCATTCCAATAGTAAGTAAACTGAAAATAATGTTTTCCATTTCAGATGAAACCTACAGAAATAGTTTAAGTACGGCTATCTTAATGTTACAAAATTCCGGAAAAATTGATGAAATTAAAAGAAAATGGTGGCAAGAAAGAAGAGGGTGGTGGGCAATGTTTGGTAAGAGTGTCTAATTTTAATATGAATTTTCTATTTATGTTTAGTACTATTCGAGTAGCGTTTTCAACAGGTATACCAAATTAAATTATATTATCATTACTTTCGCCACTGAAATTATATACAGTGTGACCCACTTGAACGCGGGACACCCCCATGAAATTTGTATTTATCGTCCGATTCTGACTAACTTTTTTCGGATTGTAGAGCGGGAAAAACTGTACTTTAGGACAAAGTGTCACATTTCTTCTTACAAAGACCAAGGCCTACTGTGTAATTTTTTAGGGATGAAAATTAAAGAAATCGTATTAGCTATTTTTTTACAACAAATCTGAGTACACCACTGCATTAAGCGCCGCTCTGAAAAGGACATGTACCAAATTTCATAAAATATTACATACTAATAATTCTGTGGCAAAATTAAAAATCACATTTTTGTTATGAATTCATTTCTTCTGATGAAGCAAGTCATGGAATAAAACGTCAAAAATAACTGACAATATCAGAAAGTGACTTAAAGCATTAGTTCTATCAGATTAGAGCCATTGAAAATATTGTAAAAAGTGTACAACTTAGTGGAGTCATTATGAAACAACTAAGTGTAAGAGACAAAATTGAACTTGTGTTCTTTCGGTAAGAGATGCGACCAGAGAATTTAATAACAGACATCCCGATACACCTGCATTGAGCAGCAGTACTGTACAACGCATAAATAAAGTTTTCAACAGAACAGGCAGTGTATCAAGGCATATTCTCAAAAACAGAAATAATCCACGTCGGGAGATTAGAAATAATGAGCAAATATTGGAATACTTTCACAATGATACTAATTCGAGCTTGAGAACGGCTTGTCTAGACTTAAATATCCCTAGAGAAAATATTGGAATGTGCCTTGCAAAAAATAAAATAAAGCCGTTTAAGCCTAACTTTTTGTATATTCTTCAACTGGGAGATAAGGAAAGAAGATTAGAATTCTCTTTGTGGGCCCAGGGAGAATATCTGGAAAATAGGAACTTTTTTGCGGGAAATTTTGTTCAGTGACGAGGCCACGTTTACAACAAATGGGGTGGTGTCATCCCAAAATTCACGGAATTGGTCTGCTAAAAATCCTGAGTGGGTCATAAGCGCAAAGAGCCAGTATTCACATAAAGTAAATGTATGGTGCGGAATACTTGATAATAGAATTATTGGTCCTTTTTTCTTTGAGGGTAATTTGATTGGACATCTGTTTTTGAACTTTCTAGGAAATGACTTTTGGGACGCACTTGCATGACTTACCACCTCTGGTTCACCTGAATTTGAAGTTTCAATTAGATGGGTCTCCCGTGCATAACAGAGTAGTGGTGAGGGAATGGCTGAACGAAAATTTTGAAAATCGGTGGATAGGAAGAAACAGCCCTCTTACTGAATGGCCGCCAAGATCACCGGACTCGCCACTCGATTTTTTCCATTGGAGCTTCCTTAAGAAAAAAGTTTATAAGTCAAGACCACAGTCAGTAGAAGAACTACGCGCTAGAATAACCGAAGCATATGCAAATGTTACCCCAGAACAATTGAGAAAAGCAACCACGAACATGCGGAAAAGGTATGATAAGTGCCTTGAAATAAACGGCGGATTGGTGCAAACAACAAGAATTTGATTAGCTTTTCTATTCTGGAATGATTTTGTTGAATATGGTTACGAATAAAAATAATTATTGTTAGTTATTTTTGAAGTTCTATTCCAGGGCTTGCTTCATCAAAAGAAATAAATTAATAACATAACATGATTTTTAATTTTGCCACAGAATTATTAATATGCAATATTTTTTTATGAAATTTGGTACATGTCCATTTTAGCGGGCGCTTAATCCAGTGATGTACTCAGATTTTTTGTAAAAAAAATATCTATTACGTTTTCTTTAATTTCCATCATTAAAAAATTATGCAGTAGGCCTTAGTTTTTGTAAAAAAAAATGTGACACTTTGTCCTAAAGTACAGTTTTTCTCGCTCTACAATCCAAAAAAAGTTAGTCAAAATCGGACGATAAATACAAATTTTATGGAGGTGTCCCACTTTCAAGTGGGTTACACTGTATTTCACAAAAAAAAACTTATTAGCATGTAAATCGAAATTAGATACTAAATTGTAAATTACATATTTTTTTCTTTTACGTACTTAAAATAAATTAGGCGCTCCGATCAAAGAATCTCAAGATAATGAATTACTATGGAGTTGGAACCATATTCACAGTATAAGTGCAAGCATCCCACAAGTTCCTTATTGGCTAGTCGATCATATCGCGGCAGTTATTTGAATTATCGTAAAATTTCGGAAGTAGTCGGCCATAGTTAAAATCCATTAGACCTAATAATGAGGGCTAGCGCGCTGATATTCACCTCGAGAGGCGCTAATGTAGGATGATGTCAAAAAGGTTCAGAAATTTCAAATGTCTTGAACATTAATGTTTATTAGGGCTTTTTAACGCGAGTTTTTATAAAAATTGTGACACTTCTGATGAATTATGGGAGATATACAGTACGAGTCGATGAATGTAAGTGATTTAAAAGCAGAGTTAAGAAAAAAAGGTGCAAAATTGAACGGGCCTAAAGAACAGCTAATTCAGAGGTAAGTGTGTTTACTAGGAGAGATTTGTCAATAGTATGCATTATTATGAAGTTTTAAGTTCCTTATTTCTGTTCACAAACTTCAAGACTATGATAGAAATAATGATTTCGTTGGAAATATACAAGATAAAATACCACAAGATGATTTAGTGTTCACTGTTGAATGGCCTAAAATAAATGACCTTAAAGTATTGCTTAGGTCCCATGCTCCAATACTAAGATGACATAGCTTAATTTTCACCAGCCGCCACTATTTCTATTCATATCCATACCTATTAATTTTATAAAGGAAAATTTTAAGTTTGTTTATATTGTTTGTTTTCTGTTGTGATAAATACAAACTTGGCCGGCAAACTTTATGCAGACATTCTGAAGCTAAATAATCAAATGCCAGTGAACGTCTTACATTTATCATCATTAAATAACGACAGAGTGATTGGAGTTATTATAAACTTTTTAAAAAACTTCTGGACTCAAAATTTAAAATTGTATTAGTTTCATATCCTACTATGTCTTTCCTTTGTTTGGTTACCCATTCCTTACTTACCGCAGTCTATGCTAGTTTGTCTTACAATAAAAGGCCCTGAAAGACTCCTGGGCGAGAAGAATGTGTATATGTCCCTCCTTTGGTTTTTCTTTTATTTTTCAAAAAAAAAAATAGTAATAAATTGTGGTTAGGATTAGGTTCATAGTTGGTAGTGTATGCAGTGTGGAGTAATCCGTTTTAGAATCTTTGTAACTTTGTTAAATAGTATACATATAGTAACTTGCGCTTGGCTGTATGGATTTTATCCCAATGCCATTAAAAAAAAAAAAAGTATTGATTGTATTATATTGATGAATTTCAGTGAATATTGACTAGATAAAATAAAAATTCGTTAACTGTTAGAATATTAATTTAATAGAGATGGACATTATTCGATAAAAGTCTAATGTGTAAAAGTGTTGTAAACTATGTCATTTATGATAAATATAATATAGGAAAGAATGAAAGTAGAAATAAAAGTTCCATTATTGAAAAGTATTTCTTACCTTTTATTCAATATCTTAAAATATAGCTTGTTACATTGCTTATTATATAAGGTCCTAAAAGTCAAATGAACATTCAGATTATAGTACTCCGAAAATTGAAAAGCATGAAGCACACAAATATTATTTTTCCTCCAAGTGGTACCAAATTATATCCTAACTTGCCACGAAAAATCTTAAAAGTTTTACCTAATCCTATAACACGCTCGACATTGATCCGTTCGGATGATTCTTTTTTGATTTCCTTAGCTGATGTGTTTCAAATTAATCACCTTTCTTCAGGAACTGTGGCATGTTAACTGTAATATCCATATGAGAAACTAGATCCTGTATATTAAAACCACGATCACCAAGAATAATGTCACCTTTTTAGAATAGATTAATAATACCACATTTTTCGAATAACTCTCTATCACTGATAAATCCACCATACGCATTGGAGACAAAAGTCACACACCCAGAGTTAGAAATGCCTACCAATTCTTTTAGTGTATTTGCTGATTTGTAGGTTGAATAAGTAACTTGTTGATTTTGAGGTTTCTCAATGTTAGTTTCTGTACAATCGATAATAACAGTTTTCTTTTCAAACAGTACATTTTCATCAATCGTTTCCTTTGGTACCCATAAATTGAGAACCTTGAACTTGTAGTAAAGGTAATTCATCCAAGTTATGAAGTACTTACAGAAGTTTTGCTAATTTGAAAATGAAGAGATAACTATATTACATATATTTCTCTGCAATTTGATCAGTGTTAAATAAAATTCATTACAATGTGTCACTGCATGTTTTCCTCGAGATGACTGCATTGATGGATAATATTTTAAATTATTCACATCATCTCCAAAAAGGTTAAAAACAAACATGAAATGGCTGTAACTGTCAGAACCTGTGTAGAACTTCACTATATCAGGTTTATCTTTAAGATTTTCAATACGAAACATATTTATTTCACATTTTTCTTTTCCCTCATGTTGTGGCATATCTGCACTGTTAGATAAGCTCTTTACATCGCATTTACATAGAGTGCATTGAACTGTTACATCTTTATTTAAGCTTTCACCATCCATTTCCTCAAATGTTTCTTCAAAAGTCTGGAATTTAAAATGTTTTATGTAATTATGCAATCACAATGCAATAGTCTAACAGGCATTAACAACACACACATAGTAATGATTAACTTTATGTTGCAGTGGCATTTATATTTTAGAAGGGTGATCTACAGGGTCTTCTGTAGTTGGCAAAGACTATATTGTAATAAATATACACAGTATTAAGAATTACAATACCTAAGTATTCATGTACTTACAAAATATTTTTCAGGTTTATTTTTGTCTGTATTCGAATTAAGTGTTGCTGTTTCGTTTTCTGTACGCCTTTTTTGGCATTGAAGAGCTCTCTCCATACGTTTTTTTTTTTTCATTTCAATCCTATCTTCGCTTTCACGATTCCAGGAAAATCGACTGGCACTGCTTCTTTTTTTAGCAAAGGTGTAGTTGAAAAACATTTAACACAATGATGGCAGAAGGGGAAAGTAATAATTTACTTGCTCAGTAGGGAAATTATTATACCTATCAGAGGTATCTTATATCATAGATTCGGTTATATGAAGCATCAGCATGATGAGAACAACGAATGTGCATGATTATTACCGATTTTCTTTAGTGAGCTCCTTTGATAACGCATAATCGTCAGGATTATAATGTTTCTTACAAACACGCCAATATTTCGAAGGAGTAAAATTATTCCTGCGAATCGCTAGCATCTACTGTTTTGGGCGAGTTTTGTCTCTGGGAAGCATATGTCCGCCTTTCCGTTCCTTACAAAATGGAACTGCACAACATCGAGGCATAATTAACAAGTTTTTTATTTGCTGGTGTACGAAATAATTATAATAAAACTCTATAAACTTGTTCCGCGTCTAACAATAACTTTTGACATGACAACACTCGCCAGTGGCGCCAACTGGTGAGCCTGAAAACGTTAGCCCTCATTAGGTCCAATAGTATGTGTAAATATCATTATTTCATATGGCTGCAAAAATGCGAATATGTGTTTAGTGTTTCATAGTGATTTGGTTTTACAAAAAATGTTGTTTTATACGTTTTATTGACAATATATATACTTTAAAGTGGTGGTGTTGTGATGTTTGCAAAAAATAATTTAAAAAAGGAGTAAATATATCCTTTAAAAATAAACTTGTAAAGTAAACTTGTCCATGTTTGTCCAAATGGAATAGTTTCACCCATTAAGGAGGTTGGTCTTAAGTCCTCTAGCTTCCTTTTCCGGGTGAATGGTACTATTACTGTTTTTTGAGGGTTAACAGACATCTGTTCCTTGTCACACAATTTACCCACTGCATCCAGTGTCTCTTGAAGGGTATTAGATATTACTACTTCAGAGTTTCCTCTGACTAGTATGACTAGATCATCTGCATATGCTAGAACCTCAACCTCCCACAGTGTGAGAATAGCCAGTAAGTCATCCACAAGAAGTGACCGCAAAAGGGGGGAAAGGACCCCACCCTGCGGGCATCCTCTTGTGGCTTTAAAACTGACTGTTTCTCCCAGTAGAGACGTCGTTATAGTTCTATTTGATAGCATAGCACGAATCGAGTCTTCTATAGTCGGCTCAACTCCTCTGGCGGCTACTGCTGCATATAAGGAGTCGGGCAATGCATTGTTAAATGCTTTCTCAATGTCGAGAAAAGCTCCCACCGCAATTTCCTTCATTTGAAGGGATTGTGTGATCTTCTCGACTAGATTGTTAAGTGCTAGTTCTATTGATTTTCATGTCTGATAGGCATACTGATGGGTATTGAGGTGGTGATGGTTCAGGATGTTCCCCCTGATATATCCGTCCAGCACCTTCTCCAGGCCTTTCAACAGAAAAGATGTCAGGCTAATTAGTCTAAGCGATTTAGGGCTTGGTTCTTTCCTACCCATTTTTGGTATATATACTACCTTTACTGCCGACCAACTGGATGGGATATAGTTAAATATCAGACTAGCTCTGAATAATTTAATGAGGATTGGGAGCAATATTTCCAGTCCGTTTTGTAGTAGAGCTGGAAAAACTCCGTCCTCTCCTGGCGATTGAATGGTTGGAAGGATTTGATGGCCCACTCAATTGCCGGTAGTGTGATAACCTTTTTAGCTGTCAGCCAGTCATTTTTATCAGGTCGTTTTAATTGTCCTTCTGACGGTGACAGCTGTTGGTTATTCAGATTCAGGCACCCTGGGAAGTAGGTCTGTGCTAAGAGCTGTAGAGTTTCCTTTCCAAAGTCCGTATATGAGCCATCCGGTCGCCTTAACGAGCCGAATTCCCACGTCGGCTCTCTGGAAATAATCTTGTGGATTTTAGTACTGTGAGGTAAGTCAGTTATACTCTCACAGAATTTCCTCCAAGATCCCCTTTTTGCTTTCCTTATTTCTTTGTTATAGTCCGTTAGAGCGGATCTATATTGGTCCCAGTCGCCCGAAACTTTAGCTCGATTAAAGATGCGTCGAACTTCTGTTCTCATTTTATCCAAATTTTTGTTCCACCAAGACGCTTCCCTATTATCGTTTTTTGTCTTCAGTGGACAGTTTTCGTTATAAGCTGAAACAATTGCGTTTTGGATCTGCTCCGTCGCAATTTCGGTTTCATCACGATTCCTGATTATGGTAAGATGGATTGAATGTGAGTCTGAAGGGAGTGTTTGTACCCTTCCCAGTCTGTGCACTTCGGATCTCGATATGTCACCATAGATCTTGGACCTGCTTCTATATTGAATAGAATATGTTTGTGATCTGAACTCGAAGGTTCAGAAGATACCCTCCAATCGGTTATTTGTTTGCTTAGATAGTTTGAGCTGATTGTGGTATCTAATACCTCGTTCCTATTTCTAGTGACAAAGGTTGGTTCAGAACCAATGTTATTCACAGCTATTCCTTTACCTAATATATACTCAAAAAGTGATCTTTGGTTAATATCCGTGCTACCCTCCGCTGTATGGTGGGCATTTGCATCACATCCAATTACCAGGTGGATATTGTTACTTTTGCTGTAATCGATTAAATTCCGCACTACAGTTGGAGGACGTTGATCTGCAGCTCTATCAATTGGGGAGTAGGCCGAGCAGACAATTATCTCCCTCTTGCTTCCTCCCTCCAAGATCGATACTTGGACAGCTACAACGTCCTGCGTGCAGTAACCTGTAAGTATAAAATAGTTAATGTTGTTCCTGATCAAGATGCAGGCTCTGGGTCTTTCATCAGAGCCAACTTCTATTACCTTGCCAGAAGTATTCCCCAGGCCGCTTACCCGGCCTGTGTTACTTGTCCAGGGTTCCAGGAGGAGAGCAATGTCAATTTGGTCTTCCTTAGATCTTCTGCCGAGGACATATGTGGCAGCCCTGGCTTTTTGTAAATTTGTCTGTAAACATCTGATGTAAGATGTTCCCAATTCTCCAGCCCTTGGAGATGGGGGCTTTAACAGCTCCGGCTCCTGATCCGATGATAATGGGTCATCTGATGGAATAGGATTGTTCCCAATCTCCATCAGTTTTCCAGTTTCCTAGTTGTCAGTGACAGTAGTACCTTTCACAGCCGGACCTCCCACTGTGTGTACTGAGCAGTCGCTGGCTAACGATCGGCTAGAGCCCGCTCTCTCACTCACTTTCCCGACCGGAACTGGGGTATCCCTCCCCTGTTCTGTAAACTTTGCCTTACTTTTCTGCATTGAAAATTTCTGGTTACTGTCTTGTGCCCGCGCCACTGGGCACCAGGTAACTTTTTTTGTTGAAGAGGTTATTTCCCTCTGTGCAAGCCTGTTGGTCCGCGGGTGTTGTTTTATTTCACACCTACCCATCGACACCGAGATGCCGTTGAGGGCATTCCCCTATCCGCCACCTTGGGACGCGCCCGGTAGGGGTTGCAGGCATCTCCCTCAGGGTATTGAGGTAGTACCCCATTATTGTTAGTATATTCCTGTAGTTCAATAATTAATATGTTATAAATCTTTTAATTTTTAATCCTATAATTTAGTAAAAATTATTAACAAGGACGATGTTTTACACAAAATTTACACTAGTTAAATTTAAAATGTATCCAGCTAGCACTGTTATACTGTAATATATTTCACGCTGATATAGTCCAGTTTGTTAACTGAAAAAAAACAGGCATTATGAATTTTAATAATTTTAATTAAATATTATCCATCAACATCCGCCACTGTTGCCTATAGAGTGGTGTGTATATCAACGTTTTATTGTTACTATGTTAGACGCAAATAAATGATGCATTGAAACAAAGCTATTGTATATATATATATATATATATATATATATATATATATATATATATATATATATATATATATATATATATATATATATATATATATATATACATATATATATATTTATATATATATATATATATATATATATATATATATATATATATATATATATATATATATCTGGTAATTCTTTGATCGGAGATTAGGTGCTACTAATTTATGTTACTTCTAATTTATGTTAATATGTATCATTTGGAGAAGCATATCATATAATTCAGTTCGTTTGGTGAAAATTTCGCCTTGATAATTAAAAATTATCATCTAATGATATAATTTGAATGCCTTCTCATGTCTTATTTAAGTTTTATTTTCTTATTAGGCTGAAGATGGTGAGTCAGAGGCAAAGCCATTAGATCTGAAAAACGTCGAAGGTGTTTTCTGGGTAACAATTAGTGGAACAATTCTTGCTTTCTTTTTTGGCCATAATAGAGACAATTTTACACACGGCTAAACAGGCTGTTAAAACAAAAATGCCGTTTAAAGCTGCTCTAAGGGAAGAATTTAGATTCATTTTGAAATTTGGTGAAATGGTAAAACCAGTAGTCAACAACTCCACAGAGGGTAGTGCAAGCAATAAATTTCAGTCTGAAGAAAAGGAGATACCCTACGATGTAGTAAAAAAAGCAGCTAGTGTCGAAACTTTGGAAAGTAATACAAATAGTAATAAAAGTAAGAAGAGTCGAAAGAAGCAGAGAGAATATCTTAAACAAAACAGTATTCCCGAAGTGGGTTGGAACCTTTAATGCGAAGCTGGCCGTGACATGGTTTTGTACAAAACACCAACATCATCTCAAAATTATGTCAACTCGGTTGGCGAAACGCGCGTCGAGTGCATTATAAATATATTGTTTTGGTGATTTGTAGAAAATCACGTTAGAACAGTAATGTACGTGTTGATTGAATTTTGAAGTTGCGAAGAGAAAAGAATGGAAAAATTTGTTTACTGTGTTCAATAAAATCAAAAATTTGTAATAAAGAATTGTCTTTTAATTTAATTGAGCAATTACGTTTTTTATATATCATTATCATTAAATAATTTATTTATACAAAATATTAACAGATATTTATAAACAGTAACAGCTGATAAAATTACAAAAAACACAGAAGTTGTAAATAGTGTAAATAATTAAAATATACTAACAAAAACCCATAAATAAACCATCAATACCACAGGATATGGAAATGGATGTATGCCTTATCTAGTCTGCTAACAAATTCTAAGAAAATAAGATCTAAATCAATCAATAATAAGCAACATTTTAAAGCTGGGCGCTAAGTGTTCTATGGAATTAGACTACATTCGCAAAAGCATAAATATTTCATCAAATAAGGAGGCTGGGACTTGTGAATAAAACAAAGCCCTTGCTTTATAGCAGGATATAATATTAGTCCCTACTAGTACTTTATATCTCAAAAAGATAACGCGCTGCAATTATGTTTGGAGTAAGCTACGATACGCTAATGAGGAATAATAATTTCGAAACACCAGTTTCCGCAGCTACATCGTTGTTTCCTTTTTTGTGGTAAATGGCACTCGTTTCTGCTTTGTGGCATTTTAAAAACTTCACATAAATAAATTTATATTTACTCTCCTACAGTTATCCATAGTTATCTTATTTTTTTAAATAAATATTATACATATAAGTGAAGATGTCTTTCTTTTTGAAATACTCCAATATTACAGTATAAAATTTTAGAGGTAAAGCTCTACAAAAATTGTTCTAATATTGGGGGTAATAGTCTCTCCCATCCGTGTGCAGTAATGTATGCCTATAATTATCACCCTATAATCTAGCACCAGGTAGTCAAAACCAAAATGCTGCAGAACGCAGTGTGTATAGTCTACGTTGACAATAGACGACGCTGTACATGCAAAGGAAAACGATCGAAACAGAAGAGTGCTAGAAGTTTTGATCTAGTCAGCAATTCACATTTGTGGATAGAGTGTGGAGTGAAGGATGAGCTCTACTTAGCAGATTTGGTCCAGGTTTTCAGCGAAGTACAAATCTACTAGTATCTACTACTACTACTACTACTACTACTACTACTACTACTACTACTACTACTAAGTAAAGAATATTGTTTCGTAATTAATCGGAGGAGTCCACACTCCACGAACCGCCTAGAAATAATAGTGAAATCGTTGCTGTCGTAAGAAAAAAAAGCAAATATTTTAGTGGGAACTTGAATAATCTTGAATGTTTACAAATTCCTTTCACCACTGTGACTGCTTTGTCTTAGTCTGTCTGTGGTTTTAAAATCATGTGCTATAGTGCTGTTGATCTACTTTAGAGGTAAGCTCCTGAATATTATTCGCGTTTATCTGAGATATCGATTCGTTGCTACTGCAATACCCGATTGTTCCGAGTACCTATTGCTGTGCCTCTAAAATCTTTAATAATTATTTCTTTAACGTCTGAAGACGACAGGTCAGATACATCCAGCTGAGATTTATGTGTTGTTATATTGGACAAAACTGTCAACTGAAAAATCAGAACAGATATGAACATGAACATGAACTTTCATGAGTGTCCTTTTTCTACAGCGAGAGTACACAAGATAGAAAATCCATCGACCAATCACCGACGAACAGAACTCTTCTTCATGTTTGTTTTGCTATTGCTGTCCACAATAATGTTCATTGTGGGTACACTCACTCAATAACCGTTGACTGTTTACAATTTTATTAACCTTTGCCAACTTTGTGATTCAAATTCTCACTGTATATCTGAAGAAGAGTGTAAATGCAATACTTGCTAGTTTATTTAATGATATTTTTGTAAATGTTTTAGGATTGGTCTGTTAGTATTTTAAATAGATTATATTTGTACTAAATAAGTAATTATCATATAATGCAGTTAAATTGTTATGTTTTATTTCTAATATTTAAGTTATTTTTTGTTTTTAAAAATTCTATATAATTATTTCGATTGCTCAATACTTGCCGATAAGGATGATGGAATTGTAAAATAGGATCTACCGCCTAACGCAGCACTTTATTGAAAAAGCAATGTTGTGTTTATATGACGTATCTGTCAAATCAAGAAGATCGCAATGACTGTACTATTTTGGAAAGGATTTACACGTCGAAAACTAACAAAGGGATGAAAGAATAGTCAAGGCCGGCGCGAGCGATGATGACCTAATTATTGAGGACATTCAGGGGCATGGTAACCGAGTGGGTAAAAAGTTTATAGCTATTCATTCGATACCGAAGGTCGATGGTTCGATTCTATCCTGGAGCAAGAATGAAATTTTATTTGTAATTTATTTCATAGTAAGATGGGAAAGGGAATTGTCGATAATCTTACGCAACGGCTTATGTGAGCGCCGCCGCGCGGCACTCCCGGCAGAAGCGGCGGACACGTCTGAGGAGGTAGGAGTGGCAGAGGCGGCAGTACCGTCTTACGTGTACCTGAAGTCCGTCACAGTTTACCGTGCGATTCGTGAATGGTGACATGTCTAGATCAAGAAGAAGGAATGTTTTACTGGGGGAAAGCGTTTATCTCAAAATATTACGAATGCGAAGAAGACATAGGGCAAGAAGGCATCCATTAAAAAAGATATTTACTTGTTTCTCGTACATCTGCTGCAATATGATTCCATTCTCTGTCCACTACTAGCCGACTGTGATAGTTTTTATGCCTCATGTCCCAAAGTATACGGCAATTTTGCACTTGACTGGTTAACAGTTCGTTAAAGCTACTTGTCCTATTGCTAAAATAATTAAGAGCGTGTGGAATAACCCAAACATTCGGAGTTTACAAGCCAGACTGCGCTCGGTACGGGCGGCACTAGCGGCGAATATCAAATTATTTGACCGCGTGCGCCGCTCGAAAACCGGCAGCTCTACCAGCGCCGCCTGATAACGCGCACGTAGGACACATGAATTGTATTCCACGGTTTGATGTTGCCGGCTCTGCCACACCTGCCAGGCGTGCCACGCGGTACCGCCCACGTAAGCCGTCGGGTTAGATGTGGTTCTGACTCCACAATAAACTGTAGCGCCTCGTATCTCTTTACCTAACAGAAAGTTCTAGGATTTTCAGCATGTTGTTCTGGTGACCTGAGATGCAGCTAAGAAAACCTTTCTTAAAACATTTCAACCCAATGTATGCTAAAGTTTCAGAGAAAGAGCGTAGAGAAAATTCAGATCACCCAATTAGCAAAGGATCTTAAATTTTTCGTTTCGTGTGTGAACTGTCGTCTTATGTGTTTGACTGTTTGTGCTTTGTGATATTTTTCAATATCATAGTGGTTACAGTGAATCTAAAATTATCAATTTGTGTGCAAATATTATACAGCTTATACTATTGTGCCTTTATTATTAAATCAGTGGTTATTTTGATTGTTTTTCGTGTAAATCAAACAACTGGTTTTGGGTGAGTGATAACGTAAGAATCACAATAGCCTGAATGGGCGTGTACCGAAAGTGATAGGTACACTTAGTCCCGTCCCAGATAGCACAAAGTAGTCCTATGGATGTACAATGGACGTCCCTTTATGTACGAGTGGACGTCCACTGTTCGTTCTTTTCCGTCCTTTGGACATTCAGTGGACGTCCATTCAGGGTCCATTTGTCACAACATTGGACGTCCCAAAAGCGTCTCTAATCGGACGTCCATAATGCATCCATGATCGAACATCCATAATGCGTCCGCCATTGGAAGTCCATAAAGAGTCTGTAATCGGACGTCCATAACACTATTACAGTATTTAACGGTGGTGATCACGAACGAAAAAATTCATAAAAACAAGGCATCGTAGTTAGACAATTTCTCCTTTATCCTTGAACCGATTCAA
This sequence comes from Rhamnusium bicolor, assembly GCA_029963845.1. Lineage (NCBI taxonomy): Eukaryota > Metazoa > Arthropoda > Insecta > Coleoptera > Cerambycidae > Rhamnusium > Rhamnusium bicolor. The sequence continues at coordinate 1,054,745 of JANEYF010005663.1, read as the reverse complement.
AAACACGGAATGGTTAAAAACTCCAAAAAATAAGATTTTTGAATTTTCTAAATTTTTTTCAATAGTTTTTTCTGTAAAGCTATCGAAACATTTTTTGAATCGGGTCAATGATACGGGAGAAATCGTCGAACTAGGAAACCTTGTTTATAATCATTTTTCGTCATCGGCACCGCCCACCTTAAGAGAAAAAAAGAAAATAACATCACATCGTAAAACCATATTTATTTAAAATGACGGCAGTTTTAACAATCTTGGTGTTCATATTACTTGGATAATATTGGATTATACAACAAACTGCTAAATCTCTTGAAGATTTTATTGAATTTGAAATGGCCGGCCTTTTAAATAAAATGTTTTCCATATCAACTTTCTAGATTTCACAAAGGGCTAACACTGTCTCATAGTTTAGTATTGCAGAATTTATGGGACAGACGTGGATGAAAACGACTAATTTTGGAAAAACTTTATATAAAACTAATAAAACAATGCACATTTGCACATAACATGTGATTTGGCATAAAAACAAAATAATTGCATATTTGCACAACTCCATGCATATTGTGATTTAACGAAAAATAAATAATTGAACACTTGTACAGAACTCCTATGTACATAGGTATATAATTTAACATAAAAATGATATTATAAAAATTAAACAACTAATAAAATAACCAACGTTAGTGCACATTGTGATTTAACGAAAAATAAATAACTGGACACTTGTACAGAACTCCTATGTACATATATAATTTAACATAAAAATGAAATTATAAAAATTAAACAATAAAATAACCAACGTTGGCGCACTTCCTCTTTCTTTGCACGTTCCGTACAGCGCCGGAGTCATTTAGCAATGGCCACCTCAGCTTCCTTCTCCAAACAATTAGGAAAGACCTTAAGCGCCGCTTCTGAAATCATAAAAATAATAGTATATAAAAATGTCCATCTATAGAAAAATATTCTTACTTTTGAGCAATTCATTCAATATTAAAGAAAAAACCTCAACTTTTTCTGGCGTCCAAGGTAGCTATAATTTGCAGCAAATTTATTTGTTACAAGTTTTTGAGTGGCCCTGTATACTAATTCATACACATTTTTCCCTCCAGATGAGGCAACTTCTTTTATGTTTATGTTAAATTTGATCTATTTTGAGCTTTTCTATATGAATTACGCTGTAATTTGTATTTCGGCATATTGATTATATTTTAATTATTTTACAAGAATCTGTGCAGTTTACTAGAAGATGCTTATTTCAGTTGAAAGTGTAAAACCTATAAACAAAAACAATTATTATTAGCACTCCGTTTGATTAATTTTGAAACACTGGTAGGCATGTTATTCATTAGGATTGCAGTAAATACGTACGTTTTTAAATTCAACATTGTTTCCACTATAGTGACAGCGCCGAGGACAGCCTAACGTTTAATAATACAGAGATGGAAACGTCCGAAATCAAATGTTTATAAAATTTATGCTGTTTATTATGGTCGATGTAAGGTCAAAAACGTGTCTTAATTCATCAAGAAAGCCCATTTCACACTTTTTATTATCTCATAAAGTGGTTTTTGCAGATTTTGTTGTTTTGTGATGTTCCACACTTAGAAATTCATCACTGATGGATTCAGTTGTGACATAATTTAACATTGAAATGAAAATTATGACAAATAATGTGTTGAAAATGATTGACAAATGTATATAAAAAATTTGTAAGGCCTACCAAAATTTAAAAACAGGGTAAAAACAAATCAAACATACTAAATCTCGTATGGCCTTTTTCAATTTATATAATTTTTATCTGTGTGAGGCTTCAATAGTTCGTTAACGATAAAAACAAACATGGAATGGAAACCGTAAAATGTTCTGTATGTACAACGCCTGAGAGTAAATATTATCATGCATGTACTTACCATTCAATTTGTAAGCATCAAATAATAGTATCACTGAGTATCACAAGTAATGGAGTCGTGGCGGTTGTTTACTTATTTATATCAGACAAGTCTCTGTTTATATTACTTAAAAATGGATGAATAATAAACGTAGAACAACTACGTACAATAATATGTCTGGTTGTCTCTGCTGTCTAGTTAATGTTAAGATGCACTTGCTGGCCGGTGCGCAATGCGCAATCGTGTTTCTGTAAGGCGTGAGGAGTCTAGAAGTGCACTCGAGATTGCCAGATCGAGTTATTAGTAGTATCTGTCGCTGATAAATGTGATAATATATGCACAAGTCTATTTTTATTTTTTCATCCAAGTAAAATTGTGTTATTATTCAGTGGTGTTCCAAATGATTCTCTTCAATAAAATATGAATGAGTATTCGGGAGTAACTTGTCCTATTAAGGATTATTATCTTTTTATCGGGAACATTGGCATTATTTAATACGGAAGAAATCAGGCAACTCCCTGCATGCGTTCATATCTCTCTCACGCTTACTTTATTTGTATTAGTTACATCTCTTTTTGTCTGGTCCAAAGTACTAAACAGAAATGAGCAGACACTACAATGAATTTGTTCATTCTGCCTGATATTTCGCTGAGTGCCTTATGAGCTATTTAAAAACAAGAAACAAATTTTTAGGAAAATATTAGTAATAACATTAAGGAAATTTAATAAGGTGCTTTTTCAGAAGAAATGTACCAAAATGTTAAGGAAATTTTAGAAAAATGTAGAGGAAAATTTGGCAAACCTCATCGTAGTGAGAAAATTCGTAAAATTTGGGGAAATTTTAATAAAATCTTTCGAATATCTGGGGGATATTAAAAGGTTTAAAAATCGAATGAAAATCTTAGGTAAATTTCTGTCATGGACACTAAATGGACATCCATAGAATTTTCCTTATAGCCGTCTATAGGACGTCCATATGGGAATGTCCATAGTGTGTCCACTTTTGGTCCATGGATTAGTTAACTTGCAGTGGACTCCTAACGGATGTCCATAAGACGTACTTTGTAGCCGTACATAGAACATCCATGTGGGGACGTCCATGTGTGTTCACTTTTGGTTCATGGATTAGTTAACTCGCAGTGGACACTTAACGGATGTCCATAGGACGTACTTTGTAGCTCTACATAGAACGTCCATGTGGACACGCCCATAGTACGTCCAGTTCAGGTCCATGAACTTATGGACTTATCATGGACACTAAACGGGTGTCCATAGGACGTACTTTACAGCCGTACATAGGACGTCCACGTGGGAATGTCCATAGTATGTTCAATTTGAGTCCATGGACCACTGGACTTAAAATGTACACTAAACGGGCATCCATAGTACGATCGGTGCTATTTGGAGTTCCACTATGCGTGATATTAATTGCAATAAATGCACAGCCAAAATCAATCCCAGAGAATCTGATGTTAAATGCTATGGAAAATGCAATAATTCGTCTTTCATATAAAATGTATAGATCTGTCACAAAATCAATATGATGTTATAAAAAACTGTAAAGAACCGATGTGGTTTTATGAATGTTGTAGTTTATCGCTAGAATATATATGGGGTTTAAAAAATTAAATGTCTAACTTTAAGGAGGAAGTATCTGCGTAAATAAATGAAATCGGGAGTTTGATAACTAATTTAATTGCGTCTAAAGAAGATTGTGTTAAAGAAAAACCTAGTTACTCGAAAATAGTAAGTGGTGAAGTAGTTGTTATAAATCATAAGGAAAAACAAGAAAGTAAGAAGACAATGGAAACCTTGCAAAAATGTGTCAATTCGATTGCTTTGAATGTAGGTATAACAGAAGTGAAAAATGTAAAAGAGAGAGGAGTGCTAATAAACTGCAGCAGTAATGAAGAGGTAAAGAGAATACAAACAATAGCTGAGAAAAAATTAGCAAAAATAACAAGATAAATGCGCCAGACCTAAGAAATCCGTGTGTTAAGGTACTAGACATAAATCAAGAAATGGACTATGAAGAGTTGATAAACAGTCTCGTGAAGCAGAATAGGTTTCTAAATCACAGTAATGTGCTTTTGAAAGTCATAACTAAAAAAGAAAATAAAAACAAATTTGATGGCCATAATTGAATGCGACCCGTCAACGTTTATTAAGCTCCAAGAAGAAAATATGGTCTCGTTAAACTGGTCGAGGTGTAGAGTATATGATATATATCTAAAAACGCGCACATAGCGCGTTTTTAGATGTTACAAATATGGTGGTTTCAATCACAAAGCCGACATTTGTGATAGTGTAAGATGCCTGCTAATGAACATAAAACCGACAGTTGCAGTTCTGAGAAGGTAACACCTTATAAATGTATCGATGCTTATCTTAGATTAAAATCAAATTTTGATGTCAATCACTACATTTTCGACATTAATTGCTCAGTAATGCAAAAGAAAGTTGAAACTGAAAAACAAAAAATTAAGTATTCAGTCAATATAAAATAGCAATTAATGACGATCAAGAGAAAAAATTTAATAACTCAACTAAATTTACATCAAAATTATTAATCTATAAAAAATAAGATTAATCAGTTAGAAGTCAAATTGACGTCCCAGGACATTTCATTTGCATGTTTTATTGAGACCTGGCTCCAACCCTGTGAATTAAATTTTATTAATATCAGTGCAGCTGCAGCTTTTTTACAGAAATAATAATTTTTCATAAAATATCTCTCAACTGTGGTATAGTTAATCGAGATTAGTTAAATAAACAAAAAAACGTCTGACACTAATTTTTTTAATAGTTAGTGATTCAGTTCAAACTAAAAGATAATAACAAAATTAAAATTGTGGCGTTATATAGTTTTCGGGCAGGTGACATATGTTTTTTTTAGTGCATTAGAAAATGTTATAAGAAAAGTAACAGCAGATAACTCAGATATAATTTTATGTGGAGATCTCAATATTGACCTGTTAAGTACCTAATAGCTGGGACAAATATGAAATAGTAGACCTGCTTACATCTTATAATGTTAATATTCATGTATGTAGATAAGCGGACTAGATTTTCAGTAAATTCCTCAAGTTGCATAGACCACGTGTGTACTAATTTTTCGAGCAGTGCTGAATTGAAATGCGAAATTATTGGAAATGGACTCTCTGATCATACAAGTCAAATCTTACAGTTTAATGTGTTAGGACTGGCTACACTTTCAAAGAAAACCACTAAGACGAGACTTTTGACCGAAACTAACTAGAGTAATTTTTTATATGATTTAAGTAAGGAATCCTGTTTAAATGTTTATAGTGCAAAAACAATTGAAGATTGTTACAAGATATTTATAAGCAGCTTATTATACTACGTGGATATCAATTTCCCGCTTAAGCATGTTAATGTAATGTACAAGAGAAAGAGCTGGATAATGAGAGGTTTACGTGTTTCATCTCAAAAACTGAAATTCCTATATACAATAATTAGCAGCCCAAAAAATGAAGACATTATTTATTAAAAATTATAAACACATTTACAGCAAACCAGTAAAAGTAGCGAAAAGGTTACATAATGATAAGATTTTTTTTGAATACCAACAGCAAACGGAAGCTGCTTGTTCAATAATAAATAATGAGTTGCTAAAAAATACAGCTAATTCAGGGGATGAGATGAAAATTGATAACAATTTGTTAACTGACTCAAAAATAATTTACAATCATTTCAATAATTATTTCGTTGAAACTCTAAAGAAATTACAATCTGAACTTATAAATAATACAAGATAGATTCATACGCTGATGAGGGGCAATAACTCCGAAACACGTGTCCGTAGCTGCATAATTGTTTCTTTTTGGGGAATATGGCACTAAACCTTCTTTGTCTTATAAATAATAGCGTGCCTAATAATGATTATCCAACCATATTTTGTAGTACCTGTCACAGAGAATGAAATTTTCAACGTAATGAGGGACCTTAAAAAATCTAGTTCTTCGGGTATGGATCACATTAGTTCTAATATACTTAAAACAGCCGTTATCTACGTAAAGATACCTTTGACCTACTTAATAAGCTGGTCCCTTTCGGAGGGAATATTTCCACAAATATTTAAAACGGCCAGAGTTATTCTCCTTTTTAAAAGAGGTAATACATATATGGTCGAAAATTACAGACCAATATCTCTGCTATCGACCTTTTCTAAGGGTTTGAAAAGGTAGTTTGTAACAGAATTATAAATTTTTTTAACTAAGCAATATTTAGCTTTTTATATACATTAACGGACAAACTTGATAAAAATATGACATGCTTGGGAATATTCATGGATCTGAGTAAGACCTTGTTGATTATTCTTTACTCCTTGAAAGAATATCTAAATATGGTATACGAGGGAAGCTAGATGACTGGCTGTCGTCAAATCTATCTGATCGCAAGCAGGTTGTGGAGCTAAATGGTACATTCTCGGATATTCAGTGTATTACATGTGGAGTACTCCAGGGCTCTATTTCGGGGCCTTTATTTTTCACTATATTTTCAAATGACGTATCAAATCTTGTAGCGGGAAAATATCTTATGATGTATGCAGATGACACCACATTTGTAAGTTCAAACACTAATATTCCTGAATTAGTATCAATGACGCAGACAAAATGAATGATTTTACTTTTTGGTTTTGCAGTAATAAACTGCTTATAAATGGTAGTAAAACTGTGTTTATGTATTTCACCCCATCGTGTTCCAGTCGATTAGAAAGTTATTTTATTAGAGTAAATAACCAAACCGTTCAACAAGTTTGTTTTGTAAAGTTTTCGGAAGTGTACGTAGATAAAGCTTTAAACTGGTAGAGACACGTCAAAGTGTTATGCTTTACATTATCTTCTGTTTGTTATGCACTCTACAGACTACGAAGTGTATCCAGCAAAACTGTAGTTCTTTCATATTATTACGCTCAATTCTATTCTAGAATTAAATATGGTATAACTTTTTGGGGATCTTCACACTTTGCCGACAGAATTTTTAAAATGCAAAAAATGGCACTACGAAACATAAAAGGTGTATCAAAACACTGTTCATGTAGAAATATATTTAAAGAATTATCTCTCTTACCACCGACATGTCTCTATATATTAGAAACTTAACTCCCAGAATCCATGTCCATTTCCGACTTTCAAGGACATAGTTGTAACAGTTATCTATGAAATGGATAATAAATTGCAAAAACTTTAAGGCAATACAAAGGAAAACGTTTGAATAGAGAGGTCAGGGATTTACAAAATTAGCTCTAAGGACTGTAATTAAGTATACTGAATAAACAACACACTCATTTATAACTAGGTTTAAAGAACATAATATGATCCGCCTCAGATCTGAAAAACAGATAAATCTAGTGATGCATGAATATACAGTGATAAAGGGCTTATTCCAATGAGATCTCTTTATTGGTTTCTGAGTTGTTGTTCACCAAATTTTAAGATCAGATTATGTGTTAATGGGCTATAGTTCTTAGTTTAAGTTTTGATCATCTCCAGATGAAACCAACCTAGTTGACGAAACGTGAGTTATATACCGTGTATCGAAAATTCGATGCTCACCATTGCGATCTCGGAAACCTTAAGAGCTACAAAGTCGGTTGTATGGAATAAGCTTTAGCAAATTGTATGCTGATTTCAAATCCGTTTTGAAATCACGGCTAACTGAAACCGCTTTTGGGATTTTCAAAAAAAAAAAACAGAATTTTCTAATTTATCCTTTTGGCTGTAGCCAAGTCATCCTTGGTCAGAAAAGTTTGAGACTTTTACATTATTAGGACACTTTTTAGAGACTAATAATTTGGTGTAGAAGCGAATGGTCGATATTCTTTTTTTTTTTTCGAGATATCAGAGGTAACTTTTGTTTTTCTTATGGCAGCCATATAGGATTTTTCATTTTTTAGATTGCGCTTAAAAAAGAGCTTTTAAATGGTGTACACATGCCGAGAAAAAAATACGTTTCGAGGGACTAATTTAAGACAATTTATCCATTGCTTAACAAAACAAAATAGTAGGCCATGGAAAATCAAAAAGTTATATTGATATCATGGATGTACCTAATACCAACCATTATAAAAAATAATAGTAATATAAAGGTTACCAGTTTGGCATGTTTAAATAATTTTAATTTTCTGTTAAAATACTGAACATAATCGATATGGAGAATTTTTTTTAATAACAGCTAATTAACATAACAGAAGAAATGATAGTAAAGAAGTAAGATTTAATAAAACTGTTCAATATGACCTCCATTTAGCTGAATACATTTTTGACATCTACGCCTAACTAGCTGATTACTCTTCTGGGAGTATTGGCACTTAATGTGCCGAAAACGTCCTTAATTCTGTCTTCCATAATATCAATAGTTTCCGGGCTTTCAAAATCCTACACTTAATTTTTCACTTTACCCTACAAATAAAAATCAGGAGGGGTTATATCATGCGAGCGGGGGAGGCCACAATACTGATCCTCTAATTATGCAGTTACCAAAACTTTCCTACAATATCCGTTTAATATTATTATTATTATGTACAGGACAGCCATTTTGCTGGAAGCACAATTCGTTTATTTCTTGTTCTGTAAAAAGCTCTCTTTTCTCGGGTAAAACTTGATCTTCTAGAAGTTTACGACAGGCTGCTTCCGTTGTTGTGTAAAATGAATGAACCAATTAAATGGCGATCTAAAAATAATGATTAAGGAAAGGGTTGAGGCAGATCATAGAAGAAGAATAGAAAGAGAAAAAGTAATACCTATCATGCCGCACCAAACATTTGCATAGTTACATGCGGATTTTCTCTCGCCCAGTGGTGATAACTGTGCTTGTTAAAGACTCGACAATTTATAAAAAGACTTTCATGGTCCATATAACTTTCGATTGAAAATCAGATTCTTCTTCTCGTTTCTAATTAAACCAACGACAAAATTAAAGACTTCTACCAAAATCATAATTGTTTAAAGCTTGGACAATCGTAGGTTTGTACGGATGATATTTCAGATGTCTTGGGAATATTTGTCTCGCATGCAATATGTCGCACTGATATGCGAGGATTATTGTTAACAGCTTCGAGAATATTATTTATGCGGTCAACATTATCAATATCAAATCGGTCGCTTTTAATAACAAAATAGTAATTTAACAAATTCTTCCAAAAACTGGTCTCTGTGATTGCATTCTTTCCGGAAATGTTTCTAGATACGAAGCCGATGCGTTTTGCGAATTTCTATTTTACAATAGTGCCACTACTATTTAGTAAACGACTGTCAACAAAAAGTAATGCTTATTATTTGTTTTAAACCACTGCCTCCTAAATTTTACTGAAAGTTATGTGTGAATTTGGTCCTTTTTAGAAAAGCATTTTTCAAATGTTACTAATTACTAACTAAATAAAACCTTAATGATCGTTTAAAATTGATATTTTTAGAAAATTTTACAAATGAAGCAATTTACAGTAGATTTTAATTACATAGATAATAATTAGTCGCCGTCTGAATAAGCAACGTCCTTGTCTCTGACTTTACAAATACATTTTAATTTTCCATGGCCTATTATTTTGTTTTGTTAAGCAATGGATAACTTTTCTTAAATTAGTCCCTTGAAAAACTATTTTTCCTCAACACACATCATCTGAAATCTCCTTTCAAGCGCAATCTGAAAAACTAAAAATACGATATGGTTGCCATAAGAAATACAAAAGTTACCTCGGATATCCTGAAAACAAAAGATTATCGATCAATCGTTTCTAGACCAAAATATTAGTCACCAGAAAGTGAATTTGGGACACACGGTATAGTGTGCAATGTTTCAATATTTATATAAATTGCTTCAGTCAAGTCATATCAAAATGTCCGTTCATGATTGAGATACAGAATTTTAAATAAAAATTAATATGTAAAATAAGTATCATAACAACTGGTATACTTAACTAACTTAACAAGAACAAAGGAATTTCCCCCCACTGCGTCCTAAAATTAGCTAAAATGAAAGTACATAAAATTAATTCATTAATTTCATATACCTACACGTTAAAATATCGTCATAATTTCTGCACGTGACAATTTTCTGTGTGCCAAAACTATTTAAAATCAGTTCACTGAAAATAGACCCTAAATTGCAGTAGAAATCTATTATATTCACTGAAAGGAGCTAGTTACTTAAATTATTATGCAGTACTCAGTAATTTATGAAGCTAATATTTAGGTGACAAAATGCTTTTTAAATCGGTATTTAATTTTGTGTTGATTCAATATGTGATAAGTGAGGAGGTTAATTTAGGTAAGTTTGTAATTCTAATAGTAGTAAATTTATGTAATATATAATTGACATACTGTTCAAAGTGTAAGTAATGTAAGTAAGCGAAATTTAAAAAAAAACTGGTACTGTTTGGATTCATGGTAGAACGGTAAGGACACTTGCCTCTCACCCGGGATTTCCGGGTTCAATCCTTGTTCGAGGAGCTGGACTTTTTCTAAAGCAGAAATTAATCTACAAGGCAGGCGTTAAACACAATTTTACAAATTATAGACCAATCTCAGTAATAAATAATATAGCGAAAATTTTTGAACATTCCTTAAAAGCTCGATTATCTAGCTATTTAGAGAAATTTAATATTCTGACTAAGAACCAATTTGGTTTTAGCAATAAAGTCAGCACTGAAGCAATTACAGACTTTAATCAAAAAATTGTAAATGCCTTAAATGAAAACAAAAATTGCCTAACGGTATTTCTGTACTTGGCCAAAGCATTTGACACCGTCGATCATACAATATTATTAAAAAGGTTAAAAGATATTAACATTAGAGGTGTTGTTCTTACATTATTCCAGAGTTATCTAACGAATAGACTGCAAAAAGTAAAAATAAACAACACTATAAGTGGAACACTAACAATTACCAGAGGCGTCCCGCAGGGAACAATATTAGGCCCTATCTTGTTCTTAATTTATATAAACAAATTGGCACTATTAAAAAATGTAGAAGGACATATTGTTTCCTACGCTGACGATACGGCAATAATATTTGTGGATAATTCCTGGAATGCAGTGTACAAATAATCAGAAAACTTTATGAAACACCTACAGTGTTGGCTAAACGATAGTCTGCTGAGTCTCAATATTGGCAAATCCAAATTTATAACGTTTACAACCACCGATATTGATCAACCACAAACATCCTATCTAAAGATTCATAGAAATGATTGTAATGATACAACTAACTGTAAGTGTGATACACTAGATAAAATAAAACACGTTAAATACTTAGGAGTTATGATTGATCAGTATCTTCGGTTGAGTTAACACGTAGATTATCTCGTACAAAGACTCAGAAGATTAACACACAAATTCTATCAACTAAGGGACACTCTTAATAAAAAAATCTGTATACTGTATACTATGCTTTGGCTGAGTCTACGCTAAGATACTGCATAACAATATGGGGTGGCTTATACGAGAACAAAATAAAAAGTTTGCAAGTAATTCAAAACACACTATTAAAAATCTTATTTAAAAAAAGCAACCGATATCCGTCAGCACTTCTTTACACAGAATTAAATATGTTTAATGTAAGAAAGCTATATACATACCACACTATGCTATGGGTGCACAAATTACAGCCGGACGTTGTCCAACATGATTATCAAATCAGGAGCCAGACTGAAATGGCAGTTCAGGTACCTCTTTATCGAAAATCTCATACCCAGAGGTTTATATTTTACTATGGACCGAAGTTATATAATCTGCTACCTGTAACGAAAAAAGGAATTAGAAGTTTACATATCTTCAAAGAATGCTTAAATAAATTTATAAATGAGAATTACACTAACATCCAAAACATATTTAAAAACTAACAATATTTTAATTTAACTTACCCAACATCTCTTCATTTCTTCACTCTCTGACTAATACATAAATATATGTCTGTACGTACATGATCGATAAATATATGTACCTACCTAAGCCTGCTTGCTACCTGTTCCTCCTCCTCATTTGTTTCACAAATAACATTGAATATCTTATATTTTATCAATTTTCAATTGCATTAAACATTGATTGTATAATACTATTGTGTATGTCTATTCATGATAATTTTACAATTAGTACAGATCACTCTTGTGAGCATTCTCACAACGCAAGTTACGTATGTAACTTAGGTGAGTTGCTTAACATATTATTTTCCTTATGAATTATTTGTGCAGTTATCTAATTGTAAACACAGTGATTTCTATTCAATATTTTTCTATTCTATTCTATTCTATTCTATTCTATTCTAATCACTCGGACATTGGGTGTATGTTCATTGTCTTTAAATGTGTAGTTCCCTATTGGACCTCGGGGTATCTTTAGGGATACAGGGCGTTGTATTATTTGTGGTGATGTTAAAGGTTTCATGTGGAAAAATGTTGACCACAATTGAATCTTTAAGTCTTTTGAAAATGAAAAACAATTGGAAAGGCATAAGTTTATTTTCCCGTATATTAACATTAAACACCGCAGATAATAAAACTTCCCATATCCCTATAGGTATCTCCAGGATCTTGTGCGAGAGGAGGTTACATATTTAGAGACAACAAAGACAATACCCAAATATGCCATGACTAATTTCTGCTTTAGAAAAAATTTCAACTCCTCGAATGGGTATCCAATCCGGGACTCAGGATGAAAGCCAAATGTCCAATTCAGTTCAACTCGTTGTTCATCCTGAACACTCCTTTCAACATTCCCGTGCATGGTGTAAACGGAATAAAGCAGAGCCAGTTTGTAAAAACTCGATTAACATAATACAAAAATTGAGCGAGAATATCAGATCCGCTTAGTTTTAATTTAAGAATAACTTCCAGATTTTAATAAAAAATTTGGTTCTAAAAAGTTTAATTTGGAAAAAAATAAAAATGACAAAGAGGACAAAAATGAAAGACGGAAAAAGGTAAGTTTGAATTTTGGTCTTATGGTAAAGATGTGGCCTAAATGGTTCTGATCGGTAATGTGTTTTCAAATAAACTACAAGAAAACCTGTAAAACAACAATGATTTCGATGGAAGTAAAACTTAATTATTTGTTATTGCATGAGACATAATAATCAGAATTTATAAAACTGTTTTCTTTTTATTATAACAGCTGGTCTCTTCGAAGAAAACGACGTCCACGAAAAAGCCTTTCGCTATGCCATTGAAAGCATCAACAAAAACCAACTAGAAGAAGACTTCACTTTAATTCCACTGGTAAACAACGAAATTCCTAAGGACGATACTTTCCGTGCCGTTAACAACGTATGTACCCTTTTAAATATGGGAATAGTTGCTGTATTTGGACCTAGGTCTTCTTTCTGTATTGATGCCATTCAGTCAGTCTGCGATGTTAAAGAAATACCTCATATTATCACCAAATGGAACTATTATCCCCTAAGAGATAGCACCGAAATTAACTTTTACCCACATCCTCCTCTGTTATCAAAGGCATATTTTGATATTATTATGGCATGGGAGTGGAAAAGTTTCACTATTCTGTATGAAGACAATGAAAGTCTCTTGAGACTCTGTAGTTTAATTCAACTTGCAAAAGATCAAGATGTGTTGGTATCTGTTCAACAGTTAGACAAACAACGCACCGGAAATTACAGGTAACGTTGAAATTCATCCATTATCTAGATGCAGAACACGTTCTAGTAGAAAAATGATAGTAAAAATGCTTACAGCAAAACAATATAACTTTGTTGCTATCATGTTGACATAGTGAGTGATAAGTGTATCCCTCTGGTGGTCAGTGCTACTACCAGTCAGACATCACCGATGTCTTAGTAACTGATAACGACTTGCAAACAGGTACCAAGAGCCTCGATCTTTAACCCCGGTGGGCTAAACTATATACTGAATAAGATTTGCAGGAAATAACTACTCAGCGGACAAAAGCCCCGACCTGCATTGAATTAAACCTGCAAATCTTGTTTGGTAGTTAAGATCATTTATCAACTTCTCACTGGATGTAGACCGGTTTCGAACTTTTTATATTCTCGTCAGTATGCCGTACGCAATGGAAAAGACAAATAATAATAGCAAACTAGGCTAGTCTAAAACAGACTAAGCAAAACATACATAGTGAGTGATAAGTGTATCCCTCTGGTGGTCAATCCTACTACCAGTTAGACATAACTAATGTCTTAGTGACTGATAGCGGCCTGCAAAGCTGGCACCAAGAGCTTCGACCTCTAACCCTGGTAGGCTAAACTATATACTGAATAAGATTTGCAGGAAACAACTACTCAGCGGACAAAATCCCCGACCTACATTGAATTAAACCTGCAAATCTTGTTTGGTAGCTAACATCATTTGTCAATTTCTCACTAGACATAGACCGGTTTCGAACTTTTTATGTTCTCGTCAGTATGCCATAAGTAATGGAAAAGATAAATAATAATAGCAAACTAGGCTAGCCTAAAACAGACTAAGCAAAACAGACATAGTGAGTGATAAGTGTACCCCTCTGGTGGTCAGTGCTACTACCAGTCTGATGTTCTAGTGACTAATAGCTACCATGTTACTTATTAAAAAAATTGAAAATATATTTTTCTACAGACTTACTGGAAACCGTATTAGAAAATTGCACCATAACATAAATAAATACTGTATTTTCTTTTGAAAGATTTCTTCTCTAAATTTTTTTTGTTTTTGATTTATTATTAAACGAATGAAAAATTGTCTATAAAAGATGAATGTCATGTTGGTAGTGCGCAAGAAGTGGTTATTTATTTATGCATTTTTTTTAATATTCAGCAATCACCAAAATGTACCAAATTGTTTTACCAAAAAATTCTGTCAGAACGTGGAAGTCAAAGACAACTGTTTGACTGCCAGACGTAAAATTATATTTTTAAATTCTGCATGAAAATATATAAATATCTAAAATTTCAATATTGTACATTAGCGATTGGCCAATTTTATGTATTAGTAGTAACACAGGTATGGGTTGCGTGAGTTCACTTCACAGCTTTTGAGACTGAAGGAAAACAAACAGTATGATCTGTTAACTGAAAGTGTTGTTTTGAATGTATTTTCCGGTTTTAAAAACTAAAATTGGTTATTTAACATCTAAAACAATTCTTACTGTTTCATTTCATCAAATTTGTGTACTCAAGATACAGATGAGTTTGTATTTTATGCTATTGTCTCGTGATGTACAGGTTAGGTACATGGAAAAAGTGCCATTAGTTTAGATGCTTTCATACTTTAAAAAAAGAATACTTCACTACAAATGCTGATATACTTCCAAATATTACACATGGGAATATTGTTAAATATTTAGGTTTTGGAAGGAAGACTCTAAAACATACAAATATCTTGAAACACAAGGCTCGTTTGAATTTCCCGCAAAGAAAGCTTGTTGCAAAGGTATGAATACGTTATCAGTTATCACTTATCAGTCTCAGTATCACAGATTTATTACTGTTGCACTGTTATTTATTATAAAATAATAAATTGGTTATATTTCCATTTTTAAATATTCACAAAGATGTAAATATGGTTACAAAGATGCAAATATTTTCAGGTTTCTATTTTGTATAATATAAGTTCACAAAATACAGATGAGGAGTTCCAAAATTTAATTCCTGTAACTTAAAGCACATGATAAATATAGGGTTTCTTTTCAAATTGCAGTTTCTGCAATAAATATATTTTTTTCAAAACGCGATTTTAATAAACTGTCTCAGAAAATTTAGAAATTAACTGCGACTGTACTGAAGAGGACTGCGGAATTAAAATATTAGTTAGTGAAAACAGGATGAATGTTTCAGTTTTTTTAGTTTTAAAATAAAATTTTTGTTTGTAAAATTGTTTGCTCAACAAATTAACGTGTTAAGTAACGTTTGTTATTCATTTCCAAAATGCAATAATATACTCAATTTTACTTTCAAAGTACATTTCCATTCTGTTTGCTTATTTTTTTATCATGTTTGTTTTTTTTAGGAAAATATTTTAGCAAGTTTTATATTAGGATTATCAATTAACTGATTCATGAACGTTATATAATATAAATACATATTTTGCATTTTGAAAATAAGCTCCTCAGATACTGTGAAAAATAACAAATTTAATGACTCTGTTGAAAAACGGAAATCAATCACCATAAAACCTGAACAGATATCGTCTTGTTTTCTTACAGTCTAAGAACTGTGACGTCACACGCACGCGACCTATACAAAAATACAGATTTTTTCTTTTATTTCAGGACAATTTTAAAAGAGATAAAAAAAACTGGTGAGAAATTCTTTGTGGTGGATTGTCATATAGAACACTTGAAAGAAGTTTTACTACAATTTCAACAAGTTGGACTTATGACCGACGAATATAATTACTTTATAACAAATTTGGATGCACATACTGAGGATCTTATGCCATTTCAATATGGTGGAACTAATGTTACTGGGGTAATTTTATACATAAAAAAAGCTAAGCATATTTTTTTGTTAACTGAAACACTGCAAAAATAGATAAGCTTGTTTAATTAGCCCAGAGGGGCGCAGTTTTTCGAAATATTGAAATATTGATTTACAAATAAACGCAAAGAAATGACTGTCACCAAGTATCGACTGATATTTTTGTTACTAAAAATGCTCCATATCGATGAAATAGTTTGTTTAAGTTGTACCGATATTCATGATTAATGGCAAGTTGTTCATTTGCACAATATACAGATATGCTTTTAATATTATGTAATATTATGTGGTCATGGAAACTCTCCAAACAGAATTTTACCAAATCTTAAGACTTTTTTGTCAGTTGAATGTCGTGGTCATGAAACTGGCTAGGTTAAGGCACAAAATTCGAATAAGGGTAGACATTTTTTCATAACAATCCCACCATAAGCTCAAGATGGTTATCAATTCAAACAAATATTTCTCATTCCGTTGTCTAGAGAACTGCTAGAGTAACCGCACCCTTATCAATTGCAGTACAAAATAGATATTTTGCCTGAAGGCGGTCATTCTGGGTTCTCTCCGTCTTCTTAGGGTACGCGAATCTGATATCTACAGTCACTAACCCTGAGGGATGTGGGAAGTGGCTGTAGCTAATGCGCCGGCGCGACTCCCGTGAGGCGTCGGAAACCATGGGAGTACTGTCCGACATCGGATATTTCGAAAAAAAAAAATTATTTATCCCAAAAGATCATACAAAACTTGGCATAAGACAAGTCAGATACTACATTATAGATACTTCAATTATTTCATTACATTAAAATATTGGAAACATTAAAATATTAAAAATATTAAAATATTAAAAATATTAAAAAAAAAACAAAATATCAAAAAAACAAGAAGAAAATAAACATGGCTAAAATAAATAAATTAGTAATTAAATTCGTGAAAATAGTTATGTTTTGTAAATTTTTCCCGATTTTGCCTAACAAACAGTAGTATTTTCAAAACATATATTATGTTTATACTTTTAATATTATCCAAAACATTTTTATACGCTCTTTGCAGATAATATGTCTGACGAAATGTATGGCTAGTAAGTAAAGGAAAACCTGGTATTTACGTACTTTGCAAAGACACCTCTAAAGGACTATGTATCTAACTATGTATTTGTAATACTTGTAATATTAAGTAGGTAATTTTGCAAGATTTTGCTATCTGTGTTTTTGGTGTTAGGAGCTATGCTAATAAAGTTTTATATATAAATTCGATTATATCCAAGATAGATTACATGCACAGAACATGACACACAAATCATAAAAAAAATTCCTTTTTTCTAACTTTATTGGCGATGGATAGCTGAATTTAAATCACAATCACGGTGTGTATGAAATAAGAAACGTCGATTGCATGGAGTATACAGAATATGTAACCCATTGGTTGTAAGGCGTTCGTAGTTTTCAGTTATTTTTTGTAGTTTAGTCACAAATGATAGCGCCATTAGTAATAGCGTTTTATGCAAGAATGTTTGCGGACTATGCACGTATACTAAACACAACTCCGCAAAAGTAACTGTACGCAATCGTGTCGTTAAATTCGGAACAAGGCAAGTGTTTAGTCACGCATAATATTTTATACACTTATCGCAGCTTTCTTTCCTTAATACTGGTTGCATATATTACTGGTATATGATTAAAAGCATACGTATCAATGATACATCAATAAATTCAATCATATGAAGGCTCTTTAACAAATAGAATTTTTTGTATAACTGCCCACCCTGAAAATGGCAAATATTGTCGCCACCTGGTATAAAATAAATACTTACCTCAATTTCAGATTCGAATTGTAAATCCTGAAAAGGAATACGTGCGAAGGATCAGCAGTGAATTATACGCCGATGATGATTCCATACTTCCAGAACTTGGTGCTTGGAACTTAAGGACAGAAACTGCTTTAATTATAGATGCAGTTCATATGTTTTCAACTGCTTTGAATGATAGAAAAAAACAAAGCTCTCTTCCAATTGTTAATAATAACAATATGCTTCGATGTAATGCAACGGACAGCTGGGAACATGGTTATAGTGTAGTCAATTTACTAAAATCAGTAAGTAATCAGTTATCTAACTAATATGAAATTGCGATCTATTAATGAAAATCTCTCAATATAAAGGTAACTAAATATTATTATGCTATAATTGATAATTATTACAATAACTGAAATTAGCTACATATGGAGTTTAACTCATCTCGCAGGGAGGATCCATGAATCGAGAATGTTATTTCGTATACATACAGGGTGAGTCTTAAGTGCGTAGTTATATTTAAACCACCGATTCTTGACATCTGTAGAAACCTGCTAACACATTTTTTTTTCTCTTAATTCCCACGTAAAATTGATTTATCGACTTTAAAAAAAAAAAAAAAGATGAAATTATTTTGAAACTGCTGATTACTAGAAACATTCCTCACTTTATATGAAATAATGCATTGACTTCAGACAGTGTTGCCGCATTTCATATGCAATTTATCACCTAGCCAGTAAGTTCGTTCCGGAACATAATAATTTTGAATGAAATAATTACCTACTTATGCGATTAATTGCTCCATTTGAAATAATTTTTAAACATTTTAAAATACCTTTTAATGTAAGAAATGTAAAGTTTGCCTTGCATCAATTAACATTTCTTTCAAGTGTGTCGTATAAATCATAAAACTAAAACCAAATTTTCCGATGAACAGTAAACTTATAAAATGCTACTGACAATTTTGATTTCATTTTTTTGAAAGTTTATAAAAGAGTTATTATTTTTTAACAAATAGTACTTACTTACCATGCGATTATAAAAATTTGAGGTAATCCTGCAGTTTATTAACAAATAAGTCGTTTTCTAACAGTCATATGTTTAGCTGGTTCATTGACCTGATAGAACAATGGGCGAGTTACACTGACCTATCTTTTACGTACATTACATTACCAACCAATTCATGATTATTCAAATTACACATTTCACAGACGGCAGGAGATTCTTATAGCACACATCATCAAGCATATTACTATGAATTAAGATGGAAAAACTAGTTCAAACCAGTAAAACGGTTCATTCACTAAATAAAAACAATTACGTAACTTTATTTGTAAACAAAATCCAAGCTTTGATAAGAACTATTCTAATAACAAAAAGTACTTTAGGTACTGTTAAAATATCGCAAAACTGAAATAAATGCACAAGGTGAACAACACGCACTTAAATCGAACCTAAACCTATTCTCGATTTACCTAATACGCTAAAGACGTTTACGTAAATTCACCCTGAACGATTTGTAATTATTATTCTCTCTATCTAATGCTATAAGAATAACAAAGACAGCGAGAGTGAATTGGCCACTCCAGGTATATTTTCGTAAACCGCTGTGACCAATACAGAAACGACAATTTGCATATTTACATATCAACGTATCCAAAACAAACCAGGGGCGGCTCCAGGTTTCAGCGTTCATTTTAATGCTCTTGCATAACTTAAAACTTAACAGGTATACAAAATTTATTTGCTTGAGTTATGTATTTTTCAATGCTATTCTGCTGTTGTTATTTTAATCTCTGTTGTTTTTAAGTGATACTGATAAGTGATGTGATAAACTTTAGTTTTGTGTTATTGGGTACTGATTAATAATCGATTTTTAGTTATAAAGTTTTATTTAGTGAATATTTATTGAGAAACAATGAATAATAAATATGTAGTCTGCGGCCAAAAAGGAAAAAAACGGGGTTTGTCTTTTTTTCAGGTAAGTAAATAAAACATATCAGGGTCGGCATAATGCGTGAATGCGACAGTGTGAAAGCTCAAAAATGACTAAAATTAATGTTAGCTTTACAAAAAAATAGAAAACAACATTTGATTCCATTTGAACAGTAAAAAAATCCACATTTTATTAAAAAAAGATACTTATACAAAAATATTTAATTTAACTTGAATGGAAGGTTCATTCTTAAGGTAGCTCACAAACTGTAGATGTTTTAAAGTCTGTTGATATTTTTTTTAATTCAATTTTAAAAGTTGTTATTAAATAAAATTAATTTTAATTTTTTTAAAACAACCTTTAAAATTGAATTAAAAAAATATCGATTGACTTAAAGCATCTACAATTTGTGAGCAATCTTATGAATGAAATTTCCAATGATGTTAAAATAAATATTTTCGTATAAGTATTTTTTTTTTTGAGAAAATGTGGATTTTTTTACTGCTCAAATGGAATCAAATGTTGTTGATTTTGTTTTTGTAAAGCTAACATTAATTTTAGTTATTTTTGAGCTTTCACACTTTCGCATTATGCTGGCTCTGATTTGTTTTGTTAACTTACCTGTGAAAGGATAAAAAACCCCGTGGTTTTCCTCTTTGACCGCACACTACACACTTATTAGTCATTGTTTCTCAATCAATAAATATTTATAAATAAATTTTTCATAACTAAAAATCGATTACTAATCACAATACCAAATAACAAAACTTTAAAATCACTTAAAAACACAGATTAAAATGACAGACGTCGTCTTACAGAACACTATTTGTTGTCAAGACGGTGATAAATCGGGCATCGATCGAGTTTCTTCGTGTCGTATTCATGATTCTGACTAATAGGAATAAAACTAGCGATAATATTTACGTATCTCGCGTGAGATGTAGATAAGTCGGACAACTTTTTATGTCTGTTACTCATCTTCTAGTATTATTAATCTAAGCGCAGTTTGGAACTGAACAGGACCGGATTTAGAATTACAATAACATTAAACCATATTCTTGACAAGTAAAAATCAAATAAACCAAGTAACTACTCCATCTTATACACGACGTGCCTGATTACAATTCTGCAAAATAGGCAGGGTTCGTCTTCCTCGATTTTATTTCCGGTAGACCAATAGAAAAACGAAGCGTTCCGTGGTCCGATTTGATAACGTGAACATCACGCTCAGTTTTATGTTTTCGTCCAGTCTATTAGTTCTGCCACTGATTTATAGTACAATTGTTCTAGATTCCGTACAGTTTAATAATTTTAGTACATCGGCCCGGGCACCTCTTTCAAAAGTCTAGTATATTACCATAATTTGTTCCTCTATGCGGTATGTCAATAAACAAATGAACAATTAATGCTCGCCATAAAAGTAACATCATTCATTTATAATTGCGTTGTCAGTTTTTCGTGCTCTAAATGTAAGCAAACAGTTTAGTTTAACCAATCACGGAATAACAGGAAATTTGTATTCAATCAATCAGTAATCAGCATTAATTTTAAGTAAACATATTTCAAGGCGTTCGTATCACAGAAATACTCGTTTTGATTACAAAATTATTTTAGAAAAAGATAGACTACTCTTAAAACATTTCTTTTTGCTGTGTCTTTTTTTGGATGTTCTGCCAGCCTTTGTCCCATCTGTAAAATAATTGTATTCTGCTTGTCACCAGAATAATTAAGTTCAACTGTTAGAAATGTTTTACAGGAAAACAATACGTTTTCTTCCAAGTTAGTTTCGCAAGAGTGGATGTCGGTTCATACTAAGGCTGGGAATGGAATACGAATAATTCGAGTATTCGAATATTCGAGTATTCGAATACGAATTATTCTAATGGGAAATTATTCGATTATTCGAATATATTCGAATATTCGAATACTCGAATATTCTATTATATTTGAGTAAATTTGAATATTAAAATATATTATTAAATTATGTACGAATAGGTATGCAGTATGCATCCAACCAAAGTAGGTAGGTAGTAGGTATAGGTAGGTACCTATTATAAAATCCAAATATATAAATAGACCACATTAGTGGTCTCAGTCAAACTATTCCATCTCTTTCTCGCCTCGACCTTATTCTTACTGTACTAAGGCAGGGGTTAAAATTAAATTTTAAATTTTAGAAAACCTGTAAATATTTAACTATTGACTTTTCATGTATTTGTTTTACCTTCACAAGCTGCGTCTTTTTTAAAAATATTCTAATTTTAGAGCACTTTTATTTTTTTCGAAAAGGAAAAATAGTTATGACACAGAAGTATAATAAACTAGCTCTGTTTTCATTTTATTTAAGCTTTAATAGTTAAATGTGAACAATAGCGCCTCAATCCTAAAATAAAATACTAACTAAATAATTCTGACCCTTAAAGCACATGTACAGGAGAGATACCCACTATTCACTAGTATTCAGTGCTATATCTATTAATAATAAATATTCGAGGATCCGGATTATTCGGATACCTATTCGAATAATTCGGTTTATTCGATATTCGAATATTTGATTTATTCGAATAACTATTCGAATGATTCGAATAATCCGAATATTCGAATATCCGAATAGTTCGATTATTCGAATATTTTTTCGAACGAGTATTCGAATACTAAAATCTGTAAAATTCCCAGCCTTAGTTCATACTGGTTTTTTTATTGTTTCATAAAAGAACGATTCCAAAAAAGCATTCTAGTACATTTTCTGATTTCTAGTAGAATTTTCTGTCAAAAGTTGGCATAAGTTCTGCACTCAAGATAATACAACTTCGAATTACAGACATCTACATTCCGCAAATCAACACGATCAAAACGCCGCCGACGGCAAACAACTAAACAATACATAATTTGGATGAATCAAAGTTTTTCAGTTATTGTGTTACTGTTATTTATTATTTATAATTTCCTTTGATGAAAAGTAGTGATAACAATGGTAAATAATTATTCTAATGCTGAGTGGGTGAATATGTTAAGGGCATATTTTCAAGGCGATGAAAATACTAGACAAGGAAAACGGCCTTACGTGGAACGCTATCTTGACGAAACCCCACCTGAAAATACACTGGTAGCAACTGTTACAAGATTTTAGAAGTTTTATGCCTCCAAATCACAATCGTGGATGACTAGTTACAAATAGGATTCTAGATGTCGAACCAGAACTTCTGGAGGCGGTTGCAGAAAATCCTGGTACAAGTACAAGAAGATTGGCCCATGAATTTGGCGTATCGTATTACAGTCAACAGTTGTTTTGCTGTGTTTGTGCGTGGAGTGCTAGTACCAATTCGTCGATTGTTATAAGTTATTGTTTATTAATTTTAAATTCTAGTTCAAGTGTTTAGTGCAGTGCAGTGATAACAATGAATATTTCGTCCTTGGGAAGACATTGTAGGTGTAATATTTTTATTAGTGATTAGTGCAACTCTCGGAAACTAATATTATTTAATGGTTATTAGTGTGTTTTTAATTTTTGATTATTATTAGTGATTTATTTATGCTGCGTTCCAAGGTATTATGGTTTATTTAGATGTAGAAGAGATTTTTTTTTCAATTAAGTATGTACAGAAATCCAATTTTTTTATTATTTGTTTCAGTATTAAAATTTTTTATGGTTTAATTTATTTATTTATAAAGAAGTATCAGAATTTATTGCTGATTTTACTAACATTTTACTAAAATGGGCAAAAAATAATTCTATTGAGGATGAGATAGCAATTATTAATTTAAGACTTAGGCTTCGATCGATTCACAGGACAGAAGTGTATCGATCTGTGGCCGCTGATGTTCTGTGCTATCCACATATTATGTAAACAAATCTGCTTTTCCGTTCGTTAAAATAGATGCTTCTTTATAAAATGATTATTTTCAATTTTGTTTCATTTTTAGAATTTAATTCAAACGGAATATTACCAGTTGTGTACTAATTTAAAATAGAATTGTAACGAACTGACAGTGGCAACACTGCCTTCAGTGACGTCATTTCTGTGAACGGTGTTTAGAAAGATATCCAGTGACCATCAAAATGTCAGTTGCTGGAGGACGAAAAAATTATCAGAAATTCAAAATTTTTTTTGGCTCAACAAATTTTAAAATATAACTACGCATTTAAAACTCACCCTGTATAACGTCAATATGTTGGAGTAACAGAAGACTCGTCTACATCATTATATTGAAGCATTACATTCTTAAATAAAACTCATATTATTTATCACATGACTTTGGGCCAGTGTTCTCAATAGTATCTTTTATGCTCAATTTAAATATGCAAACTGTTTTCATCACCCAGAGTTTTTTGTGAATCGCAACTGAATAATGTAAAATATGGTATTTTGAACATTTGCAATAATTTGTATCTTCCGAAGAGTGCAAAGCTGTAACATCATAAATCGATAAAAAAAAAAACAAGTAAGGCACTGTACCGATTTCTGAACAACCGTCATTAATTTGTAATAGGGAAATCCAAAATAGTGGTCAAAAGAAATCTTAACAGAGCCGTATAAAATAAGGCCTCTTTATTATTGAGTCTCTGATTTAAAATATGATAACCAAAACTAATAATTCAAAATTGCGTATCCAAGACGGCGGACACAAAAATTCTAATTTTAAGGAAGTTCCTTAAAAATGCCTTTACAGGAATATTCGGTGTGGCTAATTTCAAATATGGTGCGCAAGTCAGCGACCCCGAAAACTCATGTGAATACATAGGGTTTTAGACAAAAATTTTTGAAATAATGAAAATAAATAAAATTTCATATTACTTTTATTTTTACAGGACCTTAGGAAGACCGTATATGGATAAAATCGATCTTTAGATAGCTGCTAGTTTTCCGTATTTTCACAAAATACAAAATAATAATAAAATGGACAAACGTGTCTACTTCTCGCAAATTCTTTTTAAATGCATTTCAAAAATAAATACGTTTTCTCATTTCTCCATGACCAACTTACCACTTATTTTTCGACGCTATAAAGTAATAATATTTATTTTAGAGTTCCTACGATGGTTTGACTGGAGCAATAAAATTCAACAATGAAGGTTTCAGAAGTGACTTTGTAATAAATCTGTTTGAACTTAGAGAAGGAGGAGTTGCAGATATAGGCACATGGAACTCATCCACTGGACTCAACATAACAAGACTGAATTCAGAAGAGCAAATTGTTGATGAGGAAAGCTTAAGAAACAAAACATTTATTGTGATTATAACATTAGTAAGTACTAGTCGGAGAGGTTCTTTTTTTGTAACAAATTTTGCAACTAGCAGACTTTTCCTTAAATTTATTATCTTCTTCAGAGCAATTAAAAATTAGTTTCACTAACACTTACCATTTATAATTTTGGGGGTAAATGTACTCCCACTTAGAGGTTGAAGAGAACCAATGAAAATAGTGAATTTAAATATTGTGTTCAAGCGTTTTCTAAAGTGCAGCAAAATTACATTAAAAAAGGTGGACAGCTTTTGGTAGACCAAACTGTATATTTAAAAATGTACAATGTACAAGGATTTCATTTTGTTGAAACTATTTTGATCATAAAGTCATATACACAACTTCTTTTACATAGATTTTCATCTTTAAGTAAATAATTGTTAAATAGGTTCGGTCTAGGTGCACAAGAGGGCTCACGCTATTTTATCACACCACATTTTACCGAAATATTAAATAAAAATTATATCAAATGGAGCAGTGTATAAAGAAACATGTAAGACTTTCTAGTTTAATGAAATATTAATAAAGAAACTGATATTTAAAAATAATAATAAAAAAGCTAAATATGATTTTGTTTTTATTTAATTAATTATTGTTATTTAATAATAAGTTTATAACAATATTCATTTCTTTATTCACATTAATGACTAGATCAATCTATACAGTTAAGTGGGGAAAAAAGACATTTTAAATTTGACAATCCCAAATAAATATTACACCGTATTATTTATATATAGTAAAATTCCTGTTTACTCTGATGTCCTAACCAAAAAAAAAAAAAAAAACAGTTAATACAGCAAGAAATACGAGTATGACTCTTCAAATAGTAGTAGCTCCAAGGTCAAATATAAATGACATAACTTGGTTAAAGAGATATATAAAAAATAAAAACCAACAGTGTCTCAAATAGAACATAACTCCAAAATACGTGAACATGTTCTCAAAACTAAAAACACCGGCAGCTCAGAAATCAATAGAAGCAGCAAAAACTACATGGATAAAAGAAGAAATTAAATGCTGGTATCGTAAAAATCAAAACCTCAGATAACATTTGTTAGTGCTACATTCTCAAATTACATATAAATTACATCCAATTGAATTTGACGTTTTTGAAGATAAAATAAGAAACCAAGTAAGTGAAATTATCTATAGAAAATACCAGACACAATTGAAGAAAATTAACAATTTACCAAAAATTCAAGAAAAGCAAGCAAAAAAACCAATTTAATAAATATATTAAATTTTATCCAAGATTCGTCAACCTATCTGATACAAATTTCACTAGTACTGAAGAGATCTCTTAAATTTAGGCCCAAAGTTCACACCGCAACGACAAAACATACAAAAACAATAAGAAATACTAAGTTTACATGCAAGACTAGCTATAACAAATAACAATAAAACCATTATGAAATCCTAAAGCGTAAAACATCAAATAACACAGAAAATAAACAAGTCCACAGAAACGACTAGCCCCTCACATACAGCCAGAATAAAAGGTATCCAAGAAAAAATACATCACAATAAACTCATTTTAACAAAAACAAATAAAGGCAATACTACAGTTATTCTCCAAGAAACAGAACATATCAATAAAATTGGGAAACTCCTAGATGAACAAACTTGACAAAAATCAACCCAAGAACCTACGAACAAATTTGCAAAAGAAACGAAGTCCTTAATACAAAGTTTTGAATATTTGTGCCACTCCGAATTTAAAAAAAGACTTACACATATGAACTGTGAAGCCCCAAAGTTGTATGGCTTAGTTAAATTACACAAAGAAAATAAACCCATTAGACCAGTGGTTTCCTACACAAATGCACCGACACGTAAGTTATCTGAATTACTTAATAACGAGTTTAAATCTATTACAAAATTTAAGCCCAAAAATACAATTGATAACTCCTTAGACTTAACAGTAAAATTAAACAGCCTAAATATTGACCCCAACTCTATAAAATTAGTATCGTTTGATGTGTCGAATATGTTTCCTACACAGTTGAAAATACGGTGTAAAATTTCACACCAAATTGACACCACACGGGGTACATATTGGGACACACCAATTAGGTGTATACTAGACACCAATGGTACAGTGTAAAATTTTACCATTATTTATGTGTAAAATGTTTACACCTATGAATTGTAAAGTTATACTTTATTTTTGATTAATTTATACACCTTATAATTGTTGAATTTGAAAATACAAATTTTCTAAAAGGTGATATTCTTAAGGGATAGAGAACACATTCATTTTAAATAAGCTACAAAAATGTGAAAATGTCATGTATTTCATTAAATGTAAATGCCACATTTCAGATAACCCATTAATTGTACACTATACACTATTAGGAGTATATTGTCATTTGCACTACAAAGCTGTAGAATGACATAACTAGGTATATTTAAGTCATTCGTTTCCCGTAATAGATTTTAATAATCCAATCGCTATTCTCATTTTTCTGTTTTTCTTTGTGTTCTACAGCTCACAACACATAAATCGCCACTGAAGATAATATATAAAATATCTACCAAATGTACTAAGTCTAGACACGGTTTTGTGTATTGTATGATCATCAACTGTTAATTACTGATTACCATGCGTCAGATATTTGACGCAATCGCAGAAACGTAAAATCACACTAAGCATGGTGTATAATATACGAAAATGTAGTATTTAAGATAATTTCTAATCCAAAAAATGGTAAGATTTACTCAATAAATGAGTGTACTATTTACAATATTTGATGGTGTTTGATTTTACACCAAAATGTGTAAATTTTCACACCACTTTTACAATATTTTTAATGGTAAATGTGAACACCGTTTAATTTTGAACAGTGTAATATCCCCCCTTTCAAATGTCTTCATTTAATTTAAAATATACTAAAAAAATGCAAAGTTATCCCAAAATTAAAAAATGAGATATTGCAAACATTCAAGTTGTGTTTAGATCAAAATTATTTCCAATTTAATGAAGAAATCTTTATACAAAAAAACAGGACTCCCTATGAGTTCGCCACTTAGCCCACTTTTATCCAATGCATTCATGGTTAATCTTGAGGAAACTATATTGGATTCTCCAATATCAAAAAAACATATTATCTTTTGGTACAGGCACGTTGATGACATCCTAATAGGTTTTAAAGGGACAGACAGACAATTAAAAATACTCCTCGATTTTATCAATAACATACATAATAATATATCTTTTACCTTGGAAACAGAGAACGATAATAAATCAATAAACTTTCTCGACTTAACTACAAAAAGACATAAAACATCATTTTCCTATAATAGTTACCGCAAATCAACTTTTACAGACGCCACTATCCCCTTTAATTCCTATAACCCTCTCTGCCACAAATTAGCCGCATATCAATCTATGATACACCGAGCCTTCAGTTTACCTCTATCTAAGACAGATTTAAAAGAAGAATTAGACACAATAAGACTTATAGCACATAATAACGGGTACCCTCAAAATATAATCAGCAATTTAATCTACAAAAAACAAAATAAGTCCCTGTTAAAAGAACTTTATCCCACTATTAACGAGAGAGAAGTTCAAACATACATTTCATTACCATATTCAGGTCAACCCTCTTATTCAATTAGCAATACTTTTTCCAAATTTAATATTAAAACATCTTTTAATTCTAACAAAAATATAGCCAGATATCTTTTCAATGTAAAACAAAAAAAGTGATATCTCTAAAAAATGTGGTGTATATCGGTTAGATTGCCCAGAATGTAACACCTCATATGTAGGTCAAATGGGTAGATCGTTCGGGGTACGATACAGAGACCTAAACCTAAAATATTACATATTTGTGGGAAAAGTAAAAAACTTAATTTATTAGAAGTGCTAGAAATTAATAAATTAAATAGGAATAAAAATGTCCACATATTAAACGACCAAATAGATTTAAATAATTCTTCTTTATTAAACTTATTCAGATGACCTGCTGTTAATAAAAATCATACCATAATATAATTTACTATCTTGAAAAAACCCCTACATTTAAAGACATAACATCTGTACAAATTTGAATATATTATCAACCATAAAGTGACCCATCCTTCTATTCAGTTCAGTTTATATTTAAATGAAAGTAAAATTTGTGTATAATTTAGTTTACTTGAAAATGTCCGAATAGGATGAAACTAGTTGTAAAATAACAAATAAAGTGAAAATTAGACAAGTAATAAAAAGTGTATAATTTTTAAATACAAAGATATATAGTTTAATTGGTGATGGTTTTGATAAGTTTGCTTCATCGAGTGGTAAAGATTTTAGACAAGAATATTTTTTTGGATTAGTTATGGCAGTTTAATTAGCACCATCAAGAAACTGCTGAGATTACAGGGGTATTGTAATTGAGAGTGCTTTTGCCAACTATAACAATGAATGCCGAATCTCCTTTAGAAAACTGAGAGTCACAAAACTTATCTATGTTCGAGTTATAATATTTCTTAATTAAGAAATTGTAATTATATTACCAACAATTCAGAAGCGCAATGTATGTTGCCTACATACGGTATAACTGAACTAAAATTTAGAATGTCATGCCATTGTAAAAGTAGTTGAAATCTAATTGAAAATTTATATCTTAATGTATAAAAAAATTAAAATAATAATATTGCTGATACCGGAAGCTGATGAGGGATTTTTTTTTTTTGATAATTGATTCTAGACAGATCCCTATGGCATGATGAAAGAAACTCATGAAACATTAACCGGAAACGACAGATTTGAGGGTTTTGGGATAGATTTGATTCAAAAATTGTCGGAAATGGAAGGATTTAATTACACCTTTATTTTAAGAGAAGATAAAAAGAATGGGGCCAAAGATCCAGTAACAGGAAGATGGTCAGGAATGATTGGAGATCTCTTAGAGCATGTAAGTATTTATCAGGAATTAACTAGGTTAATTAAAATGAGCAATATGAAAAACATCTCATGGTGCGAAGCAATACGTTATATTTTAAAAGTATATAATTAAATAACCCTAGTCACTATAATCCTTTTCAGAAAACCATGAATTGCAAAATTAAACAATCTGTTTACTCGTCTATCTAGACTATAAGACTGGAAGTCCGCTCGCAAGATTTAAAATGAACATTTCATTCAATCGGCTACGCAACACCTTTCCAAACATTGAATAATAAATTGCCGCGAACACGTTAGAAATACTCCAATAGATTCTTAAAAGAAATATTAACAAATTTAATTGAACTTTGAAAATTACTCTCTAATGAGTTCAAAAACACATGTTTTTGAAAACAATGCATCTTAGCCATGTACTACAAGAATAC
The DNA here is from genome assembly GCA_029963845.1 of Rhamnusium bicolor. Taxonomy (NCBI): domain Eukaryota; kingdom Metazoa; phylum Arthropoda; class Insecta; order Coleoptera; family Cerambycidae; genus Rhamnusium; species Rhamnusium bicolor. The sequence continues at coordinate 1,024,130 of JANEYF010005663.1, read as the reverse complement.
CTTCTCCATTAATTGTGTTTCAGAGTTTTCCGAAATTGTCACAATCTTTTCTAATAATAAACCACTTAGGTACTTAGTCTCCATTCTCACAAAGGATCTGAAATGCCAAATTATTCCCAAGTAACATTTCACCGACTACCGGTCCCTTTTTTACTCATTTCAACATCAAAATTATTACAAATAGTAGTCAAGTAGCGCCTTAAGTTTTATAGTTATGACAGAATGTCGTAGAAACGTTGCTCGAGCCTCGCAAATCTACTATTTACGTCTAGCTCATTTACTAACATTAGTTTGACGCCAAAGATCTACCTAATAAGTTGGGTGTGTTTTCAAATCATTGTCCAACGTTGATTATACGTTGGTAACTGACTAAGTAGGTTTAGGTAATTTTTGGGTAATCTTCCCACGTTGGTTAGATATTATTGACGGACGTAATATATACTTATTAACTATAGAATCGTCTGAAAGAATTGGCTGAACGTTGGTGATCAATTGAATAGGCTTGGTCTGTTCTAAAATAGTCGACAATGTTAAACGGTAATAAGCAACTTAGTAGGTTTTTATTTATTTTAGAAATTATTCATCAATTTCTAGACGTTGATGACTGACTAAGTAGGTTTATATATTTTTCGAAAGGCTGCCTAAGTCGATATAAAGCTGGTGTGAACCTTTTGGTCCTTGGATTAACATAACCTCAAAATTAATATCGGTAATGCAGGTATTGGTAGATAATTAGTAAAGATTTATACACCAATTGTAACACAAGCTTGGTATTAGCGTGATTGTTTGGAATAAACGTTAGTATTAATGCAAATTTATACACCTGAACCTATTAAAAGTGAGTGCAAGTAAAATTCTTTAACCTTGACTAAATAATTGCACTTATCACAACAATATATCGGAATTCGTGTATTTATTTGGAACTATCACAACAAATAGCTAGATAATAGTTCCCAACTTCGTCATACTGTCTGGTTTTATAGATCGAAAGAAGAGGTGGCCATATTGATTGTGTTTAAAAATAGTTTAGATGCACAAAATTTGCCTTTTTTTCAAATAAAGTAAGCAAAAAAGCTTTTTATTTATTTGTAAAATTAATTAAACATTCGGTTGGTATCACGACTAAAATCGGTCCTCTATGTCGAATCGACCCATATTTTATTGACCAGATATGGGTCAGCACGGCTCTGCGTACGTTTACGGCGTACACCGACTTTTATTTGTAAATCGCAAAGTAACATCGGTTTGCCGTCAGAATGTTGCTTAGTTGAGATAACCTCTAATCAATTGTCCAATATCGTGAAAATTCAAAAAACCGTTTTGGTTGAAATCAAAATTTGTATAGCCTGTCATAATCCTGTATCTCGGAACAGAAGCATTATAGAATCCATCCTTGAGAAGTTTTATTAACGTAACGAATGTGTTTTTCAGTGCATTTTTGTTACACTGAATATACCTTTTAAGTTTTCAAAATTTCTTTAAAAATTTTATATTTCTATAAGTAAATTTGTTCACACCAATAAACAGAGAAATAAAATTTTACACTAATTTGTCTTCATACATATCAAAATCGCTTATAATATTTTCTCATTACACCCTTATTTCTTACAACTGCAATAACGAATTTATGTCTGTTTCAGAGAGCAGATCTAGCAATAACGGATTTTACAATAACTTCTGATAGGGAAGAAGCTGTTGATTTTACTGTTCCTTTTATGACCTTAGGTGTGTATAATAAATTAACCTATTAATTAATTAAAATCAATTACTAAGACGGTGTTGCTCATTTGGGGATTTCGCAGAGTAAGTGAGAAGTTAGTATTAATTTTTGATATGAATTATTATATATTTAAAAAGCCACTTGACACTTGTAAGAAACTAAAGTGCATCCATTTCCAGCACACTTACACATTGAGTGAAGTATACAAGTTTAGCAGACTTGAGAGTGGTCCAAAAGATTTTTTTCTTTTTTTTCTTATCCCTCCATATCCGCCTGCCTGATACATAATGACACTGCAGCCAAGGAGGCTTATTTCGTCCTTTCCTGGTTACCTATACCCTTCCAGTGATTCCTGTGTTGTTGATTAGTTATACTATACAGTACTATAACTGATCTGTGTGCAAATATTCTCTGGTCTGTTTTCATTTCCCCAGAAATATTTTGTGTTTTGCGGCCCAGCGCCTCGTCACATTGACAAAATATGCGTTCCGCGATTTTCGGCGCCTCTACGTAGAACCTACATCCCAGGTCACCTTCATACAATCCCATTTATAGGTGTTCCTTCACTGATAAATAATCTGTAAAAAATCTTATTACAATTCTCATCTGGTTCCTGCTTAGCGTACGCATTTGCTGAGCTCTTTTTCTGCACGGTTTATTATCAATGCTTTACCGTGCCTTTATCTTGGTATGTTTCTCCAGCATATATTATATTATTTTTTCACCCAGTATGATACGCAACCCCTTGCAGTGCCGTTTGATATTACAAGCACTATGTTCTGGCACCCAGTTCAGCTTGACTGTATTCCATTCTGCCAGGATCTTAAGTTCTTCTAGGCCTAATCATACTAGTTTTGACGTCACTTTACACCATTTTAGTGCCTTCAATGCCGCCTATCTCTCTGAGAAAATATGAATCTGCTTGTTTGTGTAAGCTTCCTTTAAGTTTTTACGAATACCTACACTACAAAGAAAGTTAGGATTAACTTCTGCCTATCATAATTTTCCATGTCAAGAAATTTACTCAAACAGTGTAGTATTTAGCTATATTATAGTAGTAAATATTTCAGAATGTTGCGAACACCTAAATTGTCTTAAACGGATCTGCATTACATTTTTAGGAATCAGTATCCTCTTCAGAAAGCCGTTCACTGCACCTCCAAGTTTCTTCTCATTCGCTGATCCTTTTGCTATAGACACTTGGGCTGCACTTGCAGTAGCATTTTTTGTAGTAGCATTTTCCCTTTACATAATGGGAAGGTTATGCCCAGATGAATGGACCAATCCTTACCCATGCGTTGAAGAACCTGAATATCTCATCAATCAGTTTAGTTTGGCTAACTCCATTTGGTTTGTCACTGGTAGTCTTATGTGTCAAGGCTCTGAAATTGCTCCCATGTGAGTTATCTATATATTTATAATACTTATAATGATTTAAACACTTTTTTTGTTTTCAGAGCTATGTCCACTAGAATGGTAGCCGGAATGTGGTGGTTCTTTTGCCTGCTCATAGTGGCATCTTATACAGCCAACTTAGCTGCTTTCTTAGCGACAGAAAATCCTTTAGAGCTTTTTAGTGATATTCATAGTCTTTATGAAAATGCCCCTGGGCATAAAATCACATATGGTGCCAAGGAAGGTGGAGCGACACTGCGATTCTTTACGGTGAATACATTTTTTTTTAAGTAGTCATGTCATAAAAGATTATTTTTATACAAATACCAACCTCTGCGTACTATCAGCTTTGTGACATTACATTGCTATGTTATAGGGCAAAATATTCTGTATATAATAGTGATATACATATATATGTATACATATATATACATATATATACATATATATACATATATATATACATATATGTAAAAAAATTAAAAAATTATTTATATATACCGGGCGTAACAGGGTCATGGTACACCCCCCTTTTCTCGTTTAGTTTTAAAGATAATTGATTGAAATTTGGGATATCCTATATACATATGGCATTTCAAACGTCAATGTTTTTTATAATATAATTTTTAGTTTTCCATTTAAGTGTGCGTTGACGGTTCCGATTTATTTTAAATGGCCCGTGTAATGCTAAAAAAAATCGAAATTCCGTCAAAAATACTAAATTACGTGATTTATGAGCAAATAAAGTCCATCAAAATGGTTTTTGGGGAAAAATTCAATTTTTTCATGATCCTGTTACACCCAGTATATATATATATATATATATATATATATATATATATATATATATATATATATATATATATATATATATATATATACACTCTTGGACTTGATCTTATTCAAAGCTTTCGTTGAATGTAGCAGACGGTGATAGAATAATAGAAAGTTGGTACATGACAAAGACAGTTACTCTGCGCAACTGCTAAATACGGCATACGCTTGCGCATTGTATCGCGACGGGCGGCCTTAGTGGCAACGAAGCAGTATGCAATCAACTCTTTCCTGCTTATATAAACTCTAATTGTCTTACTTTTTAGCGCATTAAACGCAGGTCTTGAGTGAAATCGAGTCCAATAGTGTATCTGTGACTTCCTTTTTTACGATTCTACTGCTTTTGTGTTTAATTATTTGTGGGAAACATTTTTAGCGACAAATTTGTGTTAATTTTTGCTTCATATATAATTAACATGTTTTCTCAGTATGTTTTTTGATTTTGTGCAAGGTAGATTGTTAATACATAGTGTTTTTAACTTGTAAAATAGTTTATAGAGTTTATTGTATTATAAAGTAAATAGTGTAGATAGAGCTTAAACCAAGTTTATTCTTAAGTCATTTTTAAGCCGGAGGAGGTTCGAAATATTTGGCGTTGTATTAACACAGGCTTCGTGGTCGAATGGTAAGGACACTTGTCTCTCACACTGGAGTTCCGGGTTTGATCCACGTCGAGGAGCTAGGATTTTTTTATAAACCAGAAATTAATCCTAGCATACTCGGACAATGAATGTGTGTCCATTGTCTCTAGCCGCCTCACACACAAGGTACCTTGAGGTACCTTCAGAGATACAGGGGGTTTTATTAACTGTGATATGGTGGTGTCAACAGATAAACCATGCTCAAATTAAGGTTTTGAAAAGCAACTAATATTATAGATTTTCTCCGAGTTCAACTAAAACAATGATTTTGGATTTACTTTATTCCAACAAGTGTAATTTTTTGTTAGAAATGGAAAATTTGGTTGAATTTAATAGATAATGAAGAATTTTTAGGGTTAATTAAACATAATCAACACCCTAGAAGACCAAGAAGTTTTATTTGGTTATAACGCATGCGCCAACATTACCAACAATATTTTTATCCATGATAATGGCTTTATTAAGCTGAGGTTTAACGTGGTTCAAACAACGCATATGAAACTAAAGCAGCAGTTGTGTTGAATTGTCGTTCATTTAAGCTACCGATAAAACTAAACTTGCACAACTGGGCCTTAGGGCCATTTGTATGAATGTAATTCAACCAAAGTTCAGATTAATGTGGTTTAAAATTCAAGATTACCATTGTAGATTTTAAACCAAATTCATTTAAACTTGGCTAAGCAATGTCCGAATTGTATGATTATGGCCAATCATAGGTTAACTAAACTTTAAAATCCACAGTTACAATTGCTACAACAATAGTATACTTGAATTTTGAATCAAGTTTATCAAAAATTTACTTAACCAGTTCGTACAGCTGACTCTAGATTACTACGAAGAAGTTAAAGTTAAATCGATTATAGTAGGTATATTTGCGGCAGAAAAAAAATATTTTCCAATTCTAGTATTATAAACTAAATTATAAGCGGATATTTTAAAATCAGGCAAAAACTGTGAAATCTCGACTTTTATGCTCTATCCACAACTCTTAAAATTGTTTTTTAATTAATATTTTCTATTTATTGACAAGAGTGCAGAGGATGGTATTTTTCAAAAAATTGGACAAGTCTTGAAAGAACATCCAGAATATAGTGTTAAAGAGAATGATGAAGGTGTCCTAAAGGCAGAAGAAGAATTATATGCCTTCTTCATGGAATCTACTTCTATTGAATACAACACACAAAGGCACTGCGATTTACAACAATATGGCGGACTACTTGATGAGAAAGGATATGGAATTGCCATGAGAAAAGGTAAATATTTAATCTATCGACATTTCTCGATCAGAGTTTGATCTATAATAAATAATATAATTATAAACAAAATAGTTCGGTCATATTTCTTTAACAGTGTAAAAAATGTATTAAAATTATTTAGTAAATGAACTAAATTAGAGAATATTTCTTCCATTTCATACAAAGACCAAATTCAAATTCAATACGATTTTATTAACAATTAATGGGAACAATGTATATGGCCCTCGCCGGGCACTCGGTCCGTTAACGATCTAGCATCCCTGTGTAAAGACCAAACTGTTTGTTATTTGTATATGTATTGTCTTTGTATGTTTGATTCAATATGTGTGCCTTGTTTAAGCCATAGAAAATATAAAATAATGCTTTTATACCTAAATTAATTAATAATACAAAGTTTATCAAATAAAATGCTACACTATTTCTAAATTATTAAAAATATACTTTGGTTTATGACACTGTCTTATAAAATGTTATAGTTAAGCTCCATTTTATTTAAATAAATGTCAACAGAATCTCCATATCGAAAGAGATTAAGTACTGCAATTTTGAAATTACAAGCATCTCAAGTTATCGATGAACTCAAGAGAAAATGGTGGGAGGAGAGAAGAGGAGGAGGACAATGCTCTGTAAGTGTCAATATTGTTTTTTTTTTTCATTTTATATTATCTGTGTCCACAAAGTGATACATTTCGGTGCATTAAACACTCTACTAATTTAATGCAACTTACTTCTGAAGACTACTAAAAAATAGGTACCTAAACTGAATGCAATTCCTATATTTGTATAAATATATTGCGTAAAATCTTTGTAATTAATATTATTAAATTTTCTTTTTATTTAGGGAAATACTGAGGCTCCAGAAGCTACCCCACTAGGCTTGAAAAATGTAGAAGGTTGTTTCTGGGTTACAATTTACGGGACAATCCTCGCAGGATTATTTGTTGTAATTGAGTACCTCATTTACATATTAAAAGTCAGTAAAAAAGCGAGGATATCATTTAAAGAGGCCTTTAGAGAAGAGTTTAGGTTCTACACGGATTTTAATAGTAATGTTAAACCCGTTATTAGCAATACATCCCTTGACAAGTCAAAGTCGGATTCGGATGAAATGAAATCAAAAACCAGATCCAAATCTAAATCCAAGTCAAAATCAAGATCAAGATCTCCACGTCCGCGTCCTTCTAAATCGAAGTCCTCAAAAGAGAGCCAAAAATCAAAGAGTAATGGTGATTCTAAATCTCCCGTTTCGTATGGATTCATTTTGTCTCGTTCAATAGAAAGATTAACAGAAACACCATAAGCATATTGTTTCGAGTTTAAGTTTTAAAATTAAAATTATTACATTATTTCCTCAAAACTTAAACATATTTCATAGTTGGTGTTTCCACTTTGGAGTAAATAATCTGGAATATAATCTTTTTTGACAATATTTTCATATGTCTCATGTCCTAAACACAGTGTTGTCTATGCTTTGGGATTCATTTAAGGCTGAGCTTTCGCAGAATGTATGGAAAGTAGACATTTATTTTGATTTATTATAAATAATTATAAAGCCAAATATGATGTGAGCTGAGTTTGAAATATTAGCTAATATTCCAATAATTGTAATATATAAATGTTAATATGTTAATTTTTGTTATAAATAAAATTTATGCTCTAACATTGAAAGTAAGATAAAATACGTGTATTTTTATTTTTTTATTTTAGAGCACAACTTTTATCATAACATTTTGTGTAATTATAATTGTTCGAATAAATGTCAACTTCCATAACAGTTGCGAAATCCCAGCCTTAACTTCAATAAGTTAACTTTAAAAAACATCCATGTGTTATTGAGGTTTATTAATATCCTGTATAATACATTAAATGTCTAAACGCCAACAACCTATTTTTCAAAAAATGTCTGTAACTTTAATGTACGTATTAGTAATTATTGTAACATAAAATTGTTAAAATTTGAAAATAAAAATTATAGATTGATTTTTTTTTTTGTTTTATTCGATTCCATTTAAAATTTAATTTTAAATTATAAGGTAAGAACTACAGTTACTAAATCACGCGATCATAAGTGTAAGCTAAACAGGACATACCTCAACGTGTTGGTAAGTTAAAAAGTGTGAATGAACTCGATTGTACATTTGCAACATTTGAAAAGTTTGCGCAGTATTTTTCTTGAGGTGTTTACGTTGTGGCGAATAAATGTTTTTGTATAATGAATGCGTTTTGCATCTATAAACATTATATTCGCAAAGAAAGATATTAAACAAAAGAGAATCATACCATATACCCCAAAAAGAAACACGACGCAGCTACGAACACCGGTGTTTTGGAATTACTGTCCCCATCAGTGCAGCGTATATCAAGATCTACAGTGTAATAGCGGCTCGATCTCTTATCGGGTGCGCAATGTAATGCTGGTATCGGCATACCCTTCTACTTGGAAAATACATAAAATCTGCAACATACACAAAATAAAAAAACGGGTTTTTGTATGCAACCTTTTTTTTCAACTTTATATTTATGTGCTGTGTAAGTAATATTCCATATTCCTTCAATATAAAGTATTGGAAAATGTTTAATTAGAGTGCCTGCTTTGTGCATAAAGGATAAAAATAGCAGTCATGTATGCGACAGAAAAAGACTGTGTATCACTGTTGCCTTTTTCTACGTTATTGTGTTTACAAAGTGACAAGGGCTTTTCTCCGTCTCATTGTATCCCTTCCACATGTGATCCGGTACGCCTCCAGTCCTCACAATAAGTTTATTGTAGATAGAACAAACAACAGTGTTGTCAGATGCCTGGTAATTACCAAAATCTACAATTTGGAATTTTAACTGGTAGTTTTTAGTGGTTCGTTTCATGTAAAGTGCATAATATGTAATGAATACTGTTCCATTTTACTAACTGCGATGAACATTTGGCGACATCTAGTTAGTAGTAGGGCGGCATACGAGATTTTGTTCATGCAGCTACGCTCATTTATTTTATAATTATAAAATAAATGCTACACTGCACGAAAAATGAGAGCTCTACCCCTCTATCTGCAATGAGTGCAGACTGCACGCAGTGCTACATGTAAACGCATTTTTTCAAAGTTTAACGTAATTTAATCAAAACCAAAAATATCAAACCTATAACCAAAAATCAATTAATGACGAACAAATAAATGGTATTTTATTAAGTTCGGAATGCGTGAAATTATCATCCAATTCCATAATATTATAGAAAAATATAAACAAAAATGAAGATGATAATATAATTTCTGAAGTCGAACTTGACAGCCAGTTGTTATTATTTGAAAAGTTTCTCTTCAATATACTTATTTGTAATTGTTTTACTTTTGTTTATTTATTTTTTTATAATAAAGTTTTTGAATATTGGCCTATTATTTGAAGTTTTTGCTAATTTTTCTTAAAATCTGGTAATTTCATTGTTACTTTCTGATAATCACACTTTCACAATCTGGCAACACTGCAATAATCAATTTTGTGATCACGTGGTGAACTGCTCTCACGTTGCTGTTGTCTCATTTCTTTTATTATTACATCATCCGTTAGCGTGGTAAGTTAAACTGGCATTTCTTCTTAACTTAAAAATGTATGTGTATACAACTGAAGAAAAAGTGCAAATGATAAAGTGGTATTACGGCGGTTATACTGCTGAAGGGGTTATTAGGCGATTCATTTTTGCATTGAAAACCGTCCTGCCCCGACGGGTCAAACTGTATTAAACATCTTTCATAAGTTTGAGTTTGTGAGATGTGCGACAAATTACATAAAATGTAGTCATTTGAAACATCTTTTTCCATATATGGCCGGCATAATCTTTCTGTAGTTCGATATTGGTCCAGGTAAAATAAACATTTGAGTGTGCCATTATGTACTCAATATCAGATTATTCTGGCTGTTCAAGCTCTTGACGTCAACTTCGGGGGAGATTTGGTACCAGCAAGCTGGCTCTCTTGCTCATGATGCAAGAAGGATGCAAGAGTTTTTAGACAACACTCTTCCCGATCGTCTTATAAATGGAAAAGGCACAATAAAAAAGGCCACCAAGATCTCCCGACTTGGTGCCTAACGATTTTTTTTGTGGGGATATGCAATCTCGCTAATTTATAAACGTGAACACGAGCGAGCGCGTGACCTGCAAGAGTTACGTGCTAAAATTGTTGCCACCCTACAGAGTGTGATTCCTGACATGCTTTTAAATATCAGGAACGAATTTTATCACCGATTAGGGTATTGCCAGATGCAACAGGGCGACATTTTTGGGCCCCTTATAAAGTAACATTTAGATAAAAATTGTTTTGTTTAATTTTTAATACGTTTTTTTAAATCCATTTCGTATTAGAATTTTTTATTTTATTTTTGTTAGAATATTTGTTAATTTATTTTTATTTAATAGCAGAATGCCAGTTTACTTTCATGCCAAATGACCAAAAATTATTCAAAGAAATACCACTGAGTTTTTTTTGATGCACTTTAAAAACAATTATGCTTCAAATAACTAGAAATTCTCGAAATAAACAGGGATATGTAGTTATTTACAGAAATAACAACTATACCCCACAACATTTTGAAATGTTGTGAGATAGCAAAACTCCACCAACAGTGTCATCGGCTACCTGCTATGATCTGATGAAGGGCCATCGCAACGCAAGACCTAAAGATGAATAATTTATTGGCTACTACTTGCCCTGCTATTAATTACGCATACCAATGGTCGTGGTCGCAACTTCGTGGTTTTTGAGGGTTTTACCCCGTAGGCCAATTCACTATCTCTATCTTTGTTTTTCTTATAGTTTTAGATAAAGAGAATATTTGCAAATCGCTAGAATTTTCCTAAACACTGAATATCTGTACAATAAACTGTTTTGAAAAGAAGAGATATGATGGGGCGTGCCCTCTTTACTTCACAAATACAACGTACAATAAGGCAACATTGATGCATAATACTCTTTCTGTCCCATGCATGACTTTGCTATTTTTATCCTTTATGCACACACACAAAGCAGGCACTCTAATTAAACGTTTTCCAATGTATGTATATATTGAAGAAATAATAATTTAGTGCAGTTAAAAAAAATATGTGCCAGATTAAGATTTACTAAGAAGAACAACTGATCGTTAACTGAACCATATCAAAAACTTAATAAAAAACAATAAAAGTGTATTTAAAAAAAAATGGGTAACAGCAAATGAGACGACAAATCTAAAAGAAAATCATGCGTTACAAATGTTTTAGCACGTGTTTTAGACCCTAGTGGGCCCTCGTCACTATATGTACGTGCTTGTAAAAGATTACAAAGTGTCAATAGAGAGATTGTACAAGAACTCAAATTTGGGTACACATTTTTCAGCAATTGTCCACTTTCAACCATATACCGCGGTGCATTAGTGACTAACATCCATAACATAATTATCTACATCTATTACATCAAGCAATTCTGTAACATGTGTACCCAAATTTGATACAAGTAACTTTCCATGTTCATACGCTTTATTTGGTAACCGAAGAAATTCGATGAAATTATCCTGAATTTGATGCATTAATTACAAATACCAAACAAATATTCGTGAAGACCTCTAAATGTAAATGAAACCGTCCAAGAGGGAGCTCTAAAAATTCATTTTTTTAGAAGACACCGGTGTCCGGCATGGCTTGAATAAAAATATTAATTGATGACACCGGTGTCCGCCATATCCTTGAACTTGTTAAAGAACTATTTTGTAATTTGTCTATAACGTAGTCCACTGTTACCTAATTGTTGCTTGCAAGTACCTATCTTTTGCATATTGTCTGACTTGACGTTTCCAAACAATTGTTGGCTCTCCCTAATGCCTGCTGATCATTAAATTTTAAAACAACATATTTTACTTCGTCTAAATTCTGTGTATAATAAAATCCTGCTTTTAGCCAAGTTCCTTGCATGTAGAAATAGGTTGTGGTTGTTCAGAAATACTGCAACAATTTTCATGAAATTGTCCTGTATGTTTGACGTTGACGTAGTTTTCCACGAAACACCATATACCACACTTGACGCGCGTTTTGCCAACCAAGTTGGCATCATCTGGAGATGATTAAAACTAACAACGTGTGAATTGAGGATCGAATGAAATCGATAAAAATTTCAAATTTTCTCTTTCATTTTGAAAGGTCGAGGAATTTCGAAAATAAGTTAGAATTTGACATGTATTTAGAGATACCAGTACTCTAATATATATCTCTAAGGACTCACGCCATTTTGCTCAACATAAAATGGAGAATTTTAATTTTTTAGTTTATCGGCTATTAATATTCCCCCTCAATAAGGAGAGGTTTGAAAACAAAAAGCATTGATTAAGGATATAGCTGCGAGTAATGGATATTCTGTTCTGGATAAGTTTAATTGATAAAATAATTAGGAAACTTAAATTTAAACACTTCGAAATTCCTCGACGTTTCAAAATGAAAGAGAAAATCCGAAATTTGTATTGATTCCAGTCGATCCTTGAATCACACGAGGTATTGGTAACATTCTTAAAAATATGACAGCGGTTCATTCATCGAGAAATAAACTACAACAACTTTTAAGCAATCTAAAAGATGAAATTGAAACTAAGAAAAAGTCATGGATTTATGAAATTAGTTGTTATAATCAAAAGTATTTAGGACAGACTAGACGATCAATTCAAATTAGATTCAAGAAGCATATGGCTCATCTCAAATGTGGTACAACAGATATCTAATGTTGCCCAACATGGGTTTGAGATCAACCATAAAATATGTATTAGCAATTTAAGATTAATTAGGAATGTAACAAATACCAGACAGCTGAATGCATTTGAAAGCTCAAAATCACAAAATGTAAAGATAGTATGCATAGTGACAGAGGGCCAATCCCAAATAGCCCGCTCTATTGGTGTAGGTCATGGTTCACTGAACTGTGACAATACATTAGGTATAAATAGGATACATTGTTGGCATAAGGTGAGTTTTAATCTATTTGGTTGGCAAAACGCGCATTGAGTGCAGTATGGTGTTTTAGTATTTCGTGGAAAACTACGTCAGTATTACCTTCACATCAAAGGTTCCAACACACTTCAGCACTGTATATTCAGGTGATTTATGAAAAACTACAATGAAACGCTGACGTAGTTTTCCACGAAACACCAAAACACTGTATACTGCACTCAACGCGTGTTTTACCAACCAAGTTGGTATCATTTGGAGATGATTAATCATCTCCAGATGATGCCAACTTAGTTGGCGAAACGCTCGTCGCGTACAGTATATAGTGCTTTGGTGTTTCGTAGAAAACTATCAGTGTTATCTTCACATCAAACGTTCCAACTCATTCCAGGTCTACAATGAAACAATTTACACTTGAATACGTTGTTCGAATAGTGTCTAAAATACGATGCAGAACAAGTAGTATACAGATAATATGTATCAAATGTGGATATACAGATTTGATGGAACGGGCGACTTGAAGCAGTGATGAAGCTTCATCAGTTCTGTTCTAGCTAAACTGAAGACAAAAATTGATTTTAGATAAATTTTTCAAAATTTCAGTGTGATAATATAAAGCAAGCATAACATATCGTCGGGTTACTGCAAAAACAAGATAACTCCATTTTTTAATTTTTTGGGTTAAGTACACTTTTACACATATAATTGTATATATTATGTTCTGCGAAAACCAGACAAGTCTACTGTAAGCTTAAATGGTTAGGAACATGCGCAGTGGGTATAGTTCAACTCCATTATAGGTAATGTAGGCTCAACGAAAATAAGTTAAGTGCATTAAACTGTGAAATTTAGTATTTCTTTTTCTGTTTAGCCTACCAAAATAAGTTATGTACCACATATCTTGTTTTGGTGGTTCGATTATTTACAGTTTGTTTATTTTAGTAAGTTAAAACGAGATTATTACCAGTTATCTTCTTTTGGCTGTATAGCTTTGTGCAGAATGTGGAATATGAATCTTTTATACTATCGTGTATGTATCACTTAATTTGTTTGGCAGTTTTAAAACATAACCTAAAAAGTGATTCATGTCGGTAAGCTGTGTTGATTTACTTGTGATTTTGTTAGTTGGTTATCCTTTAAAACAAACTACTAAAAATGTTATCACGAGCAGCTTTGTTAGTACAAATGGCACAGCAAAAGGAACCACTTGCAGGTAAGTTTTTTTAAATAATTTGTAATTGCACCTAAATTATTCACTCTATTATTCTGTTCTAATTAGAAATTGATTCCACATGCTGCCCTAATAAAGAAATTAGTAACAAAGAATCTGCAAAACCAGTTGATTATGAAATTATTTATAATGAGAAGCGACACAACAATATAAAAAACGAGAAGGAAAATCGAAATGTAAAAAGTTATGTCCCACAACCGAGTACGTCAAATGAGTACAAAGAAGAAAGCAATATTTCATCAGACCTCGATTCCACACAAGAACGTATTGCCGAAGAAATGGAAAATTATCTGGAGGATTCTGATTGTTCTGTGAGAGATAAAGACTATGTCCCTGAACCAGAATCTTCAGATACTGGTAAGTTTACTATTTAAAAATGTTCTGACCACAAAATTTAGACTATTTATTTTCTTTAGATGAGGATGAAAATAAGGTAGTCCAAACAAATGAATTGGCAATAACAAAAAATACAAGAAAAAGAAGCAGATGGAGTGGTCCTGATCGAAGTCAGTGGAAGAGAGAAAAACTTAAACTACAAAAAACTGAAAGTAAACAGCCAAAAATTATAGATTGCTCCAAATGCCGCTTTAAATGCACTGAGAAAATTGTAGCAGAGGGCAGAACTGCAATTTGTACAAATTACTGGACATGTGACTTTAAACGCAGGAAGGACTTTATATTAAATAATGTGGAAAGTCGCATTCCTGAGAGACGAAGGCAGATTCCTCAAAGTAAGAAAAAGCCCCGATCGGATTCCAAAGCCTATTTTCTTATTACTAATTCTGGAACAAAAGCTAGATTGTGTAAAAATTTTTTTCTAAAAACACTTTGCATAAGTAAGGAGGTAGTGGAACACGCTTTTGAGAAAAAAGGCCCAGGTACCTTATTTATAGGAGAAGACAATAGAGGCAAGAAAGAACCACACAATAAGACAAAACCTGAAGAAATAGAAAAAAGTAAAAATGCACATTGAGAGCTTTCCAGTTATGGAATCTCATTATACCAGAAAAAGTACAACAAGACAATACTTAGATAGTAAACTAACTATTGCGAAAATGCATTCTCTGTATCAAGAAATTTGTGAGAAAGAAGCATGTAAGCCAGTATCACTCATAACATACAGAAGAATATTTTGTCAAAATTATTATTATTCGTTTTTCAAACCCAAAAAAGACCAGTGCCAAATTTGTATGTCTTATAAATCTCGTGGTCTAGAAAAAACAGCTGAGTTAGAAAGTAAATACCGGGATCATGTAGCTAGAAAGGAAGACTGTAACACAGCAAAGATAAAAGACAAAGAAAGGTCTTTAAAAGAGAAAAATTTAGTCTGTTGTACCTTTGATCTGCAACGCGTTCTGCAGATTCCAACTAGCGACGTCAGTCCTATGTACTACAGTAGAAAGATCTGCACATACAACCTTACGGTATATGAATTAGCACCACCAAATAATGCCTTCTGTTACTCTTGGACAGAGTTAAATGGCAAAAGGGGTAGTTTGGAAATTGGAACTTGTTTATACAAGTACATAAACCAGCTTCCTAACACAGTTTCAGAGCTGGTTCTATTTTCTGATACATGCAGTGGCCAGAATCGAAACCAAAATGTTAGCGCAATGCTGCTTTATATGGTTCAAAAAACACTAACATTATGGTTATAGAGCAAAAGTTTCTCGAAAGTGGGCACAGTTACATGGAGGTGGACAGCATGCACAGTGCAATTGAAAGAATGCAGAAGTATGTTCCTGTGTATACTATCCACGATTGGTTGACAGTTTTCCTGGTTAAAAGTTAAATGTTTCAGATACTTAAAATGTAAACCAGGAGTGCTTCAATACCGATACGATCACACTTCCGAATATAAGGAAATTTTAGTGATGGGAAAAGGAAAAGGTCGCCTTTGTAATATATCCAACTTGAAGATATTAAAAGCCTACACGGAGGTTCGTCCAATCAGTGCTAAAAACTTTAATTTTTCAAACTGATTTATACGATCTTTCTAAATCTTAAAATGCTGTTTACTCAAAACTACATTTTAGCACTTATCTGGTTCTTGCAGTAACCCGACGATATATATTTATACATAGTTAAGTGTACCATAAGAACTAGAATCTTGAAATTTTAAAAGACGTACCAGAACCACCCTCTAAGAAAGTTATTTTTCAATTCATCCCCTATAAGGGGATGAATTGAGAGTTAATTGTTTCAACTCTACCAGCTAAAAAACTCTCTTTAATTTGAAAGTCCCTTTAAAATTTTGATAATACCGACCATAAGGGTGTAAACCGAATGGTCAAAATTTAAGAATAGATCTCCAAACCCTTAAATCCAATTAACGCCGGGTAATTTCAGTTTTATATATAAAATAAATCTAAACGTCCAATCAAAGTTAGATATGGTTTCAGTAGTTCTTATCTATTATAATATTTTTGGTTCAATTAAATCAATATTTAGAACAGTACATACAACCCCAAAACAGTTTGTCAATTTTGTTTGGTTTCTAGGCAACACAGTAAACATAAATCATAATAATTACATTAAAAATGAAAGCTACAGATAACACCACAGAGTGAGTTTTTTATTAATATTTCTACTGTCGTTGCTTGAAATTTTTCGCTTTTTGATATTTCTCTTTAGATTGCCTTTAAAGTGCATTATAATAAATTATGACCATAATGAAATGCACGTCTGTACTTTAAGAATTATTACATTGCAGTTTTTGTGTTATATTCGCCCATCAATTTTAAGTTGTTCAAACTGACAAATCTATTCTAAAATCATTCATCTCTAAATTTTTTTTCGCTTCTGCCAAACTATGGCTGCCTTTTGTTATAAATGCCAATATCTGACAGTACTTTATTAAGGTTATGTTGATTTTGTTTTGAGTTGTATTTTTCGTATAAATAACTACCTTTGTCTCATTGAGATTTGAGATTATGGTTGAATTTAATCTAAAACGACATTCAAAATCATGGAAGCTAGTTACATAAGAAATACTTAAATAGAAATAGGAAAAATAATAGTTTTTTCAACTAATACAATACATTAAACATAGGCGTACATATTTTTAAAAATCATACAACCTACAACCTGTATTTTACTGAATTAATATTGTTTTAAATATAAAAGTTACAGTTACGTTGTATATCTTTGCTTGATCCTCACAAGAAAAGCAATTTTAGTTTTTATCCTTTCGATATCACAGGATATATTCGTAAATGTTGTAGTCACTTTTTCTATGCAACTATTAATTAAATAATTGTTACAACAATGGTTATAATCAACAGCGTTGCTAGGATACCTCGGAATAAAAAATTCATTATATGACGTTTCTCGCACCTTCTTTGAGTAACTTCAAGAGCAATGACTAATTAGGATTAATTATCGAATTCAGTACGACACGCAATGGTAAATTCTATTTTCTCTAAATGATAATTTCAAATATCTCTTAAAAAAAAGAATATCACACCAAATAAATTCGACAACCTCCAAATCCTAAGCCAGAGCTATATAGGTGGATTGAAATAACGCGAACACACAACCACTCCCTTCGACTTTGCCAGGCTCGAAGCCAGGATTTGAACCTGGGAGTCGGCAGACAGTAATACAAGCTAAGTTCGTCCCTCTAGCCAACTGTGCTACCGGGCTCGGCTAGTGCAATATAATAATTTAAACAATTTTGTTTTTAACCCATCATTTCAGTTTTCATTTCAACGTATATGAGTATATTTATTAACCCTTTACTTTGTCGTTAACTGTAAAGTTCAGATAAATTGCTGTCCCAAGGAGAAAAAGACTGTCGATGTCAAAAGAATTTCTAGACTTATTCTTTCTTGATATTTCTTGATTTTGAAAATACTTATTTTTTAACACTTTTGTCAACCACTTCATAAATTTTCGTATGAAATTTCATCAAAATCGATTAAAGATATTCAACACATTGACCAAAATTTTACAAAGTCCCATTTGTGGTGCCATAAGTGAGCTGTAGGCAAAGCCCAGAAACATAACTCTTAGTTGTATTAGTAGAATTAACCGTATTACAGGTGATGTTGAATTTAGGACAATCCTGAATATAAGAATACTCTCACTTCCGGCTTAGATATTTGCTTTTTTTCCGAAATTAAATAAACGTTATATTTCAGTTTAACTAATTTGCTTTTTCTTAAAATTTCAGGTGGTTAAAAGTTGGTGTCATAAAATATCTTAGTTTTTTGGGGAGTAATGTACTTATATATGGCAATGGTTGCTTCATCAAATTTGTTAATATTAATACTGGCGAGGAACAAAGATTTGTTGCTAACAGGCATTGTGTTAACGGAGATGGTATCAGAGATATTAGAGGTCACAGATCTGTAAATACTTTCGCTTACACTGAAAACTGTAGAGGAGCCGCATTGCATGTTAAGGATTATCCAAGTTTTAAAACAGTTGTAACGTTTACAAGTGAGAAAATTCCTATATATCATACTCTTAAATCTGGTTGCATAATAATTTAAATATGTAAATGTACTGAAGTAGTTTGTCATCATGTCGTAACGGATTTTCTTAAAATGGGGGAGGACTAATCAAAATGAAAATTTTTACTAAACTCTATCGACGTTTCGGTAATATAATTGGTCATCATCCTGAAACTGCCCAAATTATATGGCTGAAACATTGACATAATTAAATAAAGGATTGCATTTTGATTAACCTTCCTCTCATCTTAAGAAAAATACGGAAACTGAGTTTAAGATCTATAAACAACATACAGAACCATATCACAAAAAAAGACACCTTCTCACTCTGAAATGGAACTAAGCGCCACCGCGTGCGCATACATTCGGTTACATCACGTTAATTCGTAAGTATGTTTTAGAAAATAATTTAAGAAGGTTATCGTGTTGCAGTGAGTTGTGTAATATAAAAACGTTTCGACAGTGGGAGGCCTCTACGTCTACATTTTATTGTGTTCGTGAAAATGAAAGTAATAGTGATTACAGTGATACAGAAAATCAAAGTTCATCCGTGTTTTCAGTAAGACAAAGTCGACTAAGTTTGAACAAGCAAGCGAAACAAAGTTTTAATATTTACAATAATCTTTTGAAGCGACGAGCTGATGACCCTAATTTGTATGATTTATATGTACTAGGTGAAACAGCATCTCTAACTAACATTCCACGTCCCACAATACACTAACTGGTGAAAGAAGGTGCCCTTCTAAGAAAATGCCGACATCGGTTAATCGAAATCTCTGGACCCATCGTTAGCAAGAAGAACTTTAGTTTACGACGCGTATCAGAAACATGAAATCCCAACTATTGATGTCGTAGATAGAAAACTAAAAAAATATAGATTATTATCTACAATATACCAAAAGAACTTTAGGAACTTGGTTGAGAAACATTGGATTTAAATATCAAGCTATTAATAAACGCATGGCGATTATGGAAAGTAGACGAATAGTGGATTGGCGAGATTCATATCTAGAAAAGATAAAAGAACTCAAAATGGAAAATAGACCAATTTATTTTATAGATGAAACTTGATATGATACTCATGACACCGTAAAAAAAGGATGGACTGATGGATCTAGGAGATGTCAACCAATCTCATTACCCCCTAATAAAGGGACTCGTTTGATTATACTACACTGTGGATCACTTGATCTTATGGGTTGATAATGCATAGAAACTGTGCGGAAAAACATGGAAGACTGTAACGTGGATTACCACAAAAAAGATGGAGGGAAACATATTTGAGGAATGGTTTGAAAATATCCTATTTCCAAAATTAAAACCGAATAAGGTGAGGATTCAGAGGAAGAAGCTATGTGAGGTGAGGTAAAGTGAAGTGATGTGAAGAAGTGAATTTTGTGATATCAGCTGTATTATTTATTTCCGTTTGTGTGCTATCGTAGTTCAGTGCTTAAGAAATATTCGTTTTCAGAATGTTAATAGGTATTTATTAATACATTTTTTTCATTTTGCAAAAATACGTCTCTGTTTTTATTATAGTAATAACTTTACTATTAGAATTTATTCTTAGTTTATTTATTGAGAAAAATATTTGTTTCTGTGACTATTCTGAGAGTATATTTTTTGTTTTTAATTTGTTTTTAAAGAATTATTATTACTTTTTAAATAATTTTTTTATTCTACACTAATAGTATAAGAGCTGGCAATGTTTTTGACAGAGAATTTCAGTTAGGCTTGTTTTTTATATCCCCTCTCTTTCACCATCACGGTAGGCTGCATTTACCTGTGCGCACAACACTAATACAGGTAAAAATATTAATTTCAAAAATTTGGTCGGGAAATTTGAACACAGGAAACTGGCGAAATGGAACTGTCGAGATCGGTTTCTGTGTACAGATATAAGTAATAATGTTAAAAAGCAGCTTTGCGCGCCCGCATTGACCCGAATTTAGAAGATTAAGGGCGGCAGGAGCGAACGAGAAGTGATATTTTTAACGTTTACACTAAAAATCGTAGACAATTCAACACAATATGACCGCCGCTTTTTTCACACAAAACATATATAAATTTTCGTTACACGTAAGCCGCAGAATTTTTTTACGCATCTTAAAAAATTCATATTTTTTCGTTGCGGGAAAATAAGGAACGAAAATATCGGTACGCATTGTAGCGATTTCGCAAACGCGCGCATTCAGAAGATAGCGCGAAAAAAGCCTTTAAACCCCCCGATTTCTCCAAATTTGAAACGTCAAAAATACCACTTTTCTTTCGCTCCTGCCACCCTTATCTTCGAGATCCGGGTCTGTGCGGGCACGCGAGGCTCCTTTCCAACCTTAATATTTAGATCTGTACACAGAAACCGATCCCGAAAGTTCCATTTTGCGAGAGGGGATATCAAAAAACTAGCCTACTTGAAATTCGCGTTTTAGCGATGTTGCTAGCACTCGTACTATAATATTCCATACCCATCTTTTCCTGACAAGAAATGCTCATACCTCCTCGCAGTTCTTGCTATATAGTAACAATTTATATTAAGCGAACTTGAATACTGTAACTACTGTATGTGTAGTCGATATTTTAAATTCAATACTTTTATTTCCAGTTAATACTTTTTTCTACAATTGGTAAATTGTTGCTATCTAAACTAAACACAAAAACCTACAATGAAAAAGTAAACGAGCGAGCAATACAGATAAATTCGGCTCTGAGTTCTGTAGCGTCTTACTCCGCACGTCCCATCACTAAAGCGGTTTCTCCTACTATATTTGCATTAGTATAAAATTAGTTATTGTGGGATATATTTATTGAAAAATACATAATAAATATCGCATATTATCGTTATAAATAGTTACTTTAACAATATAAAAATGGGTATTATAGAGTTATTGCAAAGTGTAAGAAAGCTGACTTTATTAAAAAAAAACTTCAAATAAAGTATCCAGTATTACAATTTTGCAATTAGTTTTAAAGTGTTCTATTGCAATTGCCTTTTTTGCTTAATATTTTATTTTGACAAGTACGCCAAATTAACGGCATTGGCAGTAGATGTTAAACACATATGTAAATTATAAACTTACAAAATTCATTATTCATTCCACAGATTTGTTCTGTTTTATGTGTTCTGTACAGTTTCGTTTAAAAAAAAAAGTAATTTAAGATTGTTAGAATTTGTATGTATTGCCGAATCGTTTTCACAGAAAATTATTGTTGAGTTACTACAGGCTATTTTTTATTTCTTCCCAACCACTAAATCCATTTGCAAAAGGAATGTGCTAAATAAAAAAATCTATATTAGAGTATCAGACAACGGATGTTGCAATAACTTTCTATTATCAAAATAAATATTTTATTTACAGTAGTTTTATAAAATTACTCTTCGCATTACTTAAATAAATAAATGAGAGCTGCCTGTGATTTAATTTATCCAGAATATTATTTGTTTTCGACTCTGATTATTAATAATAGAAAAAATTTAAAGACACGTTTACACTGGTATAGTAAATGTGTTAGTAATTTTTACCACTAACTTGCAAGTCACCCAATGTAATGGTGAATTTACACGGTACCAGTAACTAGTTCGAATCACTAAAACCAAGTACTGGAAGCAAGTGATTTACAAGATGGTATCATTTACACAGCATTCTAGTAAAATTTATACCAGGAGAGCAACCACTTCATACGTTCGGATGTTTTATAAGTTAAAACGCTGAATTTCACCAATTAAAACGAATCATACTAGAAAAAGCATTATTAAACAAAGGATAGAAAAATAATTACAAATTATTTGGGAGAGTTATGCGAAGAGATGGTAGACATTTTACAGGAGGCATTGGTTCCCAAGGAAAGTTTGTGACAAAGAAAGTGGCTAGCTATGAAGAAGAAAAATGATGCTACAAATATACTTTTAAAAGAGCTTGCTTTAGAAGACATTCCAGAATAACGAAACTGTATGAGAATGTGTTCCACATGATCTAACATACTTCTACAAAAACATTTCCAACCATACAACGATCGGACACCACAATAAGAAGATAGTTTTGCATTCCAGAGGCATTCTTAGTCTTTGTATATTTCTATAAATTTACTAGTTGTATCGTCACTCAATTTACTAGCCATTTTAAAAAAACACGATTTCGCAAATATAAATAAACGCAGACACGTAGCACAACGCTCCACTGGAACGATCACTAAATCACGTACAAAAATTCGTCCAGACGTGTGTAGTATTTCACACAGTCGAGTAAAGGTCTGGTGGGGGTGACAGTAAATAGGGTTGTGTTCTATTCATTCGACTGGAATGGCCACTGGAGTGAATACTCTTCTGGAATATTAATACGCTTGTTTACACAAGGAGAGTACTAAAATCCAGTAATCGGTTATAGTTACTCAAGTGAGTTACCGGCACCGTGTATATTCACCTTAAACCGAATGAGAAAGTACTTGTACGAGCAGGGAGGACAGGAAAGTGTATAGCTTCCCAGGCTATTTATTTACCAACTAACCTTCCCCCATCACTCAAATGTCTCACTATCCACACAACTAATTTTTCAACTATCCCAATATAGACGCTTAGTTGCAAAAGAATCTTTTTAAGCCTAATAATTTTTTAACGAGAAACACGACCACGAAAAGGATTCATCCTCTCTATGCGATGAAACAGCTGCGATTGGCAAGGGAAAAACACTTGTGTGTGTAGACACCAACACCTACTTACGTTGAGTTTGGAAAAGTCGACTAACCAGGCTAGCTACTTGTACTATTTACTGGTACAGCTGCCGCAACATAAAGGTTTCCAATCCAAAATTTTTTTTTCGCAGCTGGTTTCTGGATTATATGTGTTTACTTGAATGATTGCAAGGATTATGCGATTTTATTCGTTACAGAATAAGGAGAGGATAAATGTTCTCTTTTAAATCACAAATGACCTGGAAACCTTTATGTTGCAGCAGCTCTACAAGTAACTATGCCACTGTAAACGCGCCATAAGAAAGATTTGCTGGTGAATACTATTCGTGATATAATTTTTCCTGGCTAAATTTACTGAATGCTTCACACTAGTTTGTTACTTTGGGCAAAATCGCTCCCTTAATAGCTCGTGATTTTTCTAACGTCACTCGCAAAATTTCGATACAGCAAACTCTTAACAATAAGTAAATTTTGCAAGAAAAATGAAATCATAGCCGGTTTCACAGTTGTTAAATAAATAACCTCCACAGAAATTTGACAACCCCCGAATCCAAAGCCGAAGCTGCATGTGTGAGGGTTATAATTTATCTAATCACACTTGCCATCACACACTCTAACCAACTGCTCCACCGAGCTGGTATATTACATGATACATAAATTCTATGATATAAATAATATTATTGTAGATGGTCCACCCGAGGGTTACTGCTCTTTGACGTTCTCTGAAACTTCACTTCTTGTAACACTTGGAGACTTACCCAATTTCGTTATTACAATATGGAACTGGAGGAAAAAAGAGAAGCTAGGAGAACTAAAAAGTAATATTAGATTGGAAAATCAGATTCTCAGGTAAAAAGTAATGTTAAAATAGCAACTTAGAAACAATGAGACCACAAACTACATTTTACTGGCAACAACTTTTCTTGGGCAAAAAATGTAACCATGGATACTTTCATCCCTACAAAAAATTGAAATCATTATTGTATAGTCTTGAATATTGACAAACTGTGTATCACAAGGTTTTTGCCAATGTTCTGTAAATCATAGAAAATTAGCTTATTTCCATGTGCTATTAAACTGATTTATTCAATTTTATTTCAAATGAACTGCATATTTTGTGCATCAGTTTCTAACTAGGTACAATTGTTTATATTAAATTAAGATGATCACTATTGTTCATGGAATTACATTACAAACTAATGATTAAATTAATAATTACTTCCTCACAGTCATGTCTTTTTTCTTCGTGGAACAGGATTTTATCGGCGTCGTTACTATTAATAATAAAATTATTGCATGTTTCATCCGATTCTTCAATAATTCACCTTAGATTTAGTGGGGGAGGCATACTTTCTAAAGCGAGATGACCCACAAGGTAAATAATTTTTATATATACTATATGTGAATATAGTGTTCTCCAGAGATCGAAAAAGTAAAAAAAAAATATCAGGTCAACATCTTATACAGTTTTCGAGTTACAGATTTTTACGTAATTTAACCTCGCGGGACTTCTGTAAGCATTTCTGTTTTTTGGTGCGCTGCCATCTGGCTCATTGAAATACATCAGGATAATAGGCCAAAACGTCTATTGGAATTGTGTTATTGTCTACAATTTCACAAAAAACAAAATTATTAATACGTAAAATGAAACTCACCTGCGATAAATTTTATTATAGAGGATTATGAAGGTGTTATATAATGATAAGTGTGCACAATGTACAGATTGACAGACACTATGCACGCATTACTAGTCTCTCTATTTTA
Organism: Rhamnusium bicolor; assembly: GCA_029963845.1. Lineage (NCBI taxonomy): Eukaryota > Metazoa > Arthropoda > Insecta > Coleoptera > Cerambycidae > Rhamnusium > Rhamnusium bicolor. Next base: position 999,194 of record JANEYF010005663.1, on the reverse strand, counting down.
AACTGTTCTGTATTGTTTTTACCCTTAAGACAATTGCTAGGAAAGGCTACACATGCACAGGCAACAGAACACCAAGAGCAAACACATTTTTTATCACACTACTTCACAATTATTGCACTTTAATTTTTTTTTTTTTTTTTTAGACCCGGTAGTGGTTTTTTTGTTACCACTTGTGGTTTTATTTCCAAAATTTCGGGGAGTAGATAAATTTTGAAGAGGTTTAGTAGACAGCTTGAACACTAACATTTGATATAACGCATGGTTTAAATGAATTAAAAGCATCTTCAGTGGGAGTCAGCGAACTTAAGTCACCCTGGCTTAACAAATCCAATGATATGAATTCACTACGATCATAAAGAATCATAAAAAACTTACGAGCATCTTCAATCATATAATCATCAATTGTATCGCACTTATCTCCTTGTTTCAAGACAACTGTAGATGACAGCATCACAACCGAATAATACAGAGGCTGCCAATAAAATTTAATATATGTATTTTTAATATGTGTCTTCTAACTTTTTATTGATTTCGTAAATAACTAAATATCCTTTCTTGCCATGTATCCACAATTATTACAGGTTTTTAAACATACTTAATGTCAGCGCCAAGCGTACCATAATAGTAATTGTCCAAGTGATAATTCAATAATAGTGTGCTCTGATTGACATATATATATATATATATATATATATATATATATATATATATATATATATATATATATATATATATATATATAACATATATAAAATGTATCTCACGTCAGAATAACTACGAGCCTTGTTGTCGTTATTATTTTATATTTATATTTTATTTTTATATTTTATATTTTATATAAATGACTAAAGATTTGTTGGGTAAGGGTAAGGTAAGTAATTTTGAGAAAAACTACTTCCAACTATTAATAAGCCGGTCTAAAAACTTTTCTAATACTTAATAAAATTATATTCATATCCATAGCTTCTATTAACTCTCTTTCAATACCCAGTTTCTCAACAACACATTTTAAATGCGTAGGTAAATATTCTTGTGTCCGCTTCTTCATGATTACACATTAAATTTGGTACTACAGTAGAGCATTTTTTTAAAATTTTTGCACATTTACAAAATTGAAAACCTACAAGGATTGTAAGCATATAGCAACAACATTTATTGAGCAATTTACGAAATCAATTAAAAGTTAAAAGAAAAATATGTATTTTATTGTTCAAGCAGTCTACTGACCCCGTCTCCTATTTATCTTCTCCCTGGAATTTTGCATATTATGTGATAGAGAATCACCAAATAGAACCATAATTATTTGTTACACAATATAAAAAAAAATTAATTCATGTTACAATTAGATAATAATAATGTTATTCATTATTAAATTTTTGTACTTTGTATTTCATTAAAACTATTTAATGTACACTTATTAAAAGTAACATGTAAACAGATACAGATGTTTCTAACATCTAGGTGCGAAAAATAAACATAATGTATTTATAAATATTGTAAAAGATAATGTAGGTAATTTCAATAAAGATTCAATAAGTATTGACAAAGAAACCACTTCAAAATTCGTGCTCCAAAATTATTTACCTTGCTAGAATGGGTTACTTGCCGATTTTGACAGCCTTTGAAGACGTGGACACTGCAAATTTGAGCTTCCATTAGTTTCGTCGTTTTCACTGAAATTATTTCAAATATTTCTTTTTAACACGCTTTTATTAGCTTCACTTGTATGTTTGTTTGATTGTTTGTTTGCTTGTTTGTTTGCTTGTTTGTTTGCTTGTTTGTTTGTAACCGACTCTTTGGACTCGATTTTGACCCACTTTAAACGGACAGATTTAATTGAAACTTTGTACACTTACGCAGAACCGGTAACAATACAATAATTTGATAAGTTTATATCATTATCCTGATCAGGATCGCCAGTCCTTTCCTCACGTATCCTCTGCCTGAGAGCAAGAGGCTTAATATTGTAAGTATATTCAACGGTTCTCAGTTCGGTCGTTGGTCGAGCGGGCAAGTCTTAGTCGACGCGAAACGACGGACTCCTCGGGCGTGAGTTCAAATCCCATGGCTGAAATAAAAAAATATATTTTTTTTTCAGAAATATCTGTTGGATCGTAATATGTTATAATATCAGCATCAATAAGCAATATAAATATAGTTTATAGCACATCAAACTAAAAAGTGAAAAATAAATATAGTTTAAAAAAACTAAAAAACACGCTTTTAAAGCACATCAAACTAAAAAGTGAAAAATAATTATTAATATAAACTGAAAACAATAATGAACGAAAAATACTAGTATTATTGTGAAAAAAGCGTGGGGCGCTTTGAGCCATATTTTTCGTATATCGAGCAACCCACGCTCTTTTCACAATAATACTAGTATTTTTCGTTCATTATTGTTTTCAGTTTATATTAATAATTATTTTTCACTTTTTAGTTTGATGTGCTTTAAAAGCGTGTTTTTTTTAGTTTTTTTAAACTATATTTATTAAACGTATGGTGCTCCTACTGTAACTACGTTCGTGGAATTTAATTCTGCAAAAAGGGTGTTTATAAACGTGCATTTCATATTTCGGCCATGACTAATGTTGTTAATACCTGCAAATATTACCACAATTTTTTTAACAAAACACTTTGTAAATTTAGCACAATCCGCTACTACATCTTCTAGCAATGGGTCGGGTTTATAGAAGCAGGGTTATTTCGTGCGACGAGTCATAAATATATTCTAAGATATCTATACAATTTTTTTCGTTATTATCAGATAAAATTAATATAATACATAGCACACCGCATATATTTTATTTTGTAGGATAGGTACATATACGCTTTCCAAAACTGTATCCTGTATAATATAAATGATTTGGTGAATATTTCAGGTGTAGTTGGGGTAAACCAGTCTTCATGGTTCAATTAGGTATATCTGGTAACAAGTTATTTCTATGGGATGTTTTCATTTGTTGCAAATCAGCAGTGCTAGCGAAACATGAATTAAGATTTCCCAAAGAGGATCAATTTGCAGTATTTAGTGACTGCGTATGGTCTTATGAGGGAGCATCCTTATTTGTGGTGGACTATAGTGGATCTATTTATACTGTATGTACCTAAAAAAATCATTTTATTATTTAAACATTTTCTCGTGTATTCAACTACTTATTTTTCTTGATGATAATGATATGTTTATATTTGTAGATGACACAAGATTTGCTTCTACACAAGACAATCGAGGTAGATGTAAAGGGGGACATCAAGACATCAATAAGTAATTATAAGGGAGGACTAGCTGTTGCTGGACCAAATAATGAAATTAGGGTTGGTATTCACTTTTAACTGTAATTATTTTTAAACTTAATCAGCAAAAGTTTCGAAATAGGTACATAGAATGGAAATTCATTTTTTGCATTACAAGAAACCATGTTTGTAATTTAAAATTTTATTGACCACTTTCTGGATTGTCATCCTGGAAAGTTAAAAAATCTGGTTTTATGCAAAATAACGTACATTAAGAAGGTACTACTTGTTCCCTATCGACTAAATATCAGTGAAATAGTAGGTACTACGGAAAATATTCTTAAGGTCTATTATTTCTTTTCAAAAAAATGTTACGATTACATGAGTTCTACATTGTTTAGAAAGAAAATCTCTATCGAATAGTACAGTAATATACAGGTTCCGTTTGAAAGAAAATGACGTGTTAGCTCCTTACTAATTAAAGAATGAACTTTTTCAGTAAAGAAGTAGTAATAAAGAAAAATCTATTTCATATATAGATATAACACTGGTAGTATTACTGGAAACTTCAGTGACACAGCTGAAATAATTCCTCTCTACACACTGTTTGTAATGCATTATATCCACTTGAAGACAGCGAAATACCATTTTCTTTAAATGAACCAACCGTACTTAACAAATCTTTTACAAAATATGTTACGGAACATAGTATTGAAAATAACCTAAAATGTAAATGTGCATTACAGAATGATTTAAGCATGTGGACAAATATATATTTACCAAGTGATTCCACAGTCAATGGCATTGCAAATTTTAAAGGCAAACTTGCCTGAGCTGCGATTACCCAAGGATCCTCAAACAATCTTGAATACCCCAAGAGTTGTTAAGCCGTTATGCTGCACCAGGTTCCTATATACATATAGGTTTACGAGAAGAACTATGTAATTAGTGTTAAAAATGTAGTACAGTATCTCAAATTCCACTCGACAATATGCACCTTTAATTTGATTTATTATTAAAACGGCCGATTAACACACCTCGTTTAATAACAAGAATTATTTATTTAGCAAAATTTTTTTGTATATATGTGATAGAACATCAAAGATATTTAAAAACAAACATTCTCCCTTCTCCCTTTAATAACATGACACTAATGCAGTGCTTACAATTCATTTCTTTCTTACACCCAAATATTTCGACATGTCTATATTTAAATAAAGATCATAACATTATAAATTATTATTTAATTATATATATTTCGTGTATAACAATAATTAATAATTCTAAATTCTGAATTCACTTGATTTATTTTTGATCAACTCCACCTCGCTAAAAGTAGTTACGTTAGGAAATAATCAAATCTGTGATCTGTGCTAGGCCTACAGCTATATTCCGGCGTCTGCTACCGTCATGTTTTTGTTCTGAGCTTCTCGGCGTATACTTTCCTAACGAAAAGTAGATCTTTGAAATATTCCTCAAGCGCTTCCTTAAAATTTGAAAATTAAAATTTTAAGCAGTGTTGATAACCCTACCATCGATTCTGTACCTTGAAATTGTGGAGAAAAGTAATTTATTTCCATTAAATTATTATTAAAATTTTAATATTTCGGATGGCCCGTTTGTTTTGTATAGGTATCTTATGTAAGTTTATAGTAAGAATAGGTACATAACTGTTATTAGACTAATTTACAAAAAGCTTATAATAAAGCTATGATTGTGTTTTATAAATATTTGGTAACAGTAAAGTAACAAACTTACGAAGATAGCGTATAACAATAAGACTTCTTAGTGCTGATATTAGTCAGAGGTGGTACACTACATGGGCTCTACATTTGACATAATCGTTATTTACTCTAGGATTGGGGAACGTGTATTATCTAATGGTTATATAATAGATACAAGATTAGGTTAACTGGGAAGTAATGGGTTTAGAGTTGTCCAATACTCATTTTCGAGGGTCCTGGATACTTGTTTAAGCTCTCAAGAGTAACATTTGGAGGATGACAAATACCAGAATTGATAAATCGTTTAAAATTTTTAATCTTACAAAAACGTATATCAAATGTCAGAGAAAAATGTTCATAAATTGTTTACTAAAAGTTTGTGTGCGTGATGTTATTGTGTTATTTGTAAACACAATTAGTTTTACCTTCAAATTTGGTAGATAAAGTATAACATGTTTGTTAAAAAACCACCATCCCAAAATGTTGTCAAATATTCACTTCATATGGAAACTAATATTTCTGTACCTGGCTTTAGTTTTGTAGGAAAATTAAAGTAGAGAGATTTTTCCAAGAATGCTTTGTAGGTGTCTTAGAAAGCGTTTTTTACTTTGATGTCATCAAATATGGCGGCCTCAGTCACAAAACTGCTCCTAACCTTGTTAATACTTGACTAATTTCCATTTGCAATTTTTTTATTAATTTGACTTTTGTAATGTTGATGGAAGGAGCTTTCGATCAGAGTAAAGTGTCTGATTTTGGTGAATCAGTTTCTGCTTTATGTTCATATGTTCGGTGCCTCACAAAGAACTGTGGAAGAGTCGATTATGTTTTTGATAATTTATCACAAACTATCACCGAAAAGGACTGAGAAATTGTGCTGGAAAGGTAGGAGCATTATTGTAAATATCACTATCGACATCACCAACTAGGTTCCATTGTAGTTTCTGGGGATCATGATGGAACAAACTGATCCTGCAAGAGTTCATTGCTAATAGAGTGATAGCTTCTCTGACACAAGCATATGTAGTACCAACCATACCTTTAGTGCCTTCTATGGTGATGAAGAAGTTGATATATCATTCAATTGTACGTCTGTGCAAAATGAAAAACAAGTAAATCACCCAAAAATAAATTGTTTGTTAGTAGAGGAACCTGACTTTAGAATGCTGTTTCATTCACAACATTCATCCCAGTGTGGGTCTACTAAAACAATTTTTGTTAATGCTCATACTGACATAATGGTTTTCGCTTTGTTTCACTGGGCTAATCTTCATCGACTTCTTGTACAAAAAATGTGGGTGGGCACTGTACATAGTGATTCCGTGCAAATTTGGCCTGTTCATTATAATCACTAAAAACTGATTCAAAACTACGATCTTTGCTTCCATTCGTGCACTGTCCGGAGGAGATTATACTGGTAATTACACTGGTAAATTTCATATCAAGAAAGCAGCTCTTAATCGTGCATCTACAACATATTGGTAGAACATTGTAGTATTGCCTGACTGTAATGAGATTAAAAAGCCTTCAACGTACGGAATTAGTATAGTGCAATTAATACGGAAATAGTCATTTTACAGATAGATGCTCAGATTGTGTGTGCATTATCATAATATATACGTTCAAGATTTACCACTCAAAAGCAGAAGTACTAAGGGAATATGTTTTTGATCTTATTTCTACACATAACTTCAGCAATACTATATTGATGATGAAAAGGAAAGAAATATCCCAATGACTTTCCTGGGACAAGTAATTGTTTAAAATGTGTCAAATTTTCATGCATTTATAGGAAAAATTAAGTAACTCGTTGCCCCTTCTGTAAGTGTGGAAATGTTAAGATGTCGGATTCAATTTGTAAAAATCCTTTTTAGATAAAATGTAAACATGTTTGTAACATAATCAGCGTTTGTAAATAAATATAAATATTTATTAAATATCACTTTTTCATGGTATCATAGTATTATCGCAAGTAAACCAACAGGTCTATTAATGATTATCGAAAATTAAATTCGTTCAATTTTGAGTAACAAAATATGTAGCTTGGAAACGTTTCTAAAAGCAACATATTTTGTGTCGAAAAAGAGAATGAATTTGCGATAATCCTTAATTAAATGACTCGTAATTGTTAAGATTGTTTCTGAAAAAAAATTACATTCAAACCATTTCAGTAATTATTTATTGTAATATTATTAAACATATAGTTGTTACTACTAATAAATGTAACATCTTCTAAATTTAGTTCATCTTTCATTGACCAATAAAGACGTTTTTGTTGTTATATATATTAATTTGTTTTTGGTAATTATGCTGTACTGCTTTTCAATATTGAATAAAACTACCAATAGCAAAGTGAAATACAAAAACAAAAATACATGCTTATATCCAATCATCAGCCGAAATAGAAAAACTAAAACTGATATATACCATATTGAGTTAAAATGTCGAGGAATTTTTGTAATAATATAAAAAAAAATTAAACAAAAATCAGTTAACAAAGCATTTATATTCACCTTATAAATAGTAATTACAACATATTGACTCAATTTTCACGCAAACCGGACAAGTTTTAACACATATATGAGCAATTTTGTAATTGAGCGGCCGCTATCTTTGATAACGATATAGCGGAAAAATGTGTCAGGTGACGGATGCCCACCGAAGTCAGAAATGATTGCTAAAATACCTAGGAAGCATTCCCGAAATCTCTACTCAAATTTTCCTACATGACTACAGCCAGGTCCTGGATTATAACAAGAATATAATATTGATTTGGTTCCACACCGAAAAAAAAAACTCATCCAGCCCAGTTCGCTCCAATACTTCCAAGTCGGTATATGACTTACGTTTTGCAACAAATCAGAGAATGCATGATTCGTATGCAAATTATTTACAAAACAAATAGTTTTTAACTGCGCAATAGCGATTAAATCCAAATTATGATGTTACTCAAGCCTATATAATAAACAAGCAGCAATGAAAATACTTTTTTATATCCAAGACTTTCTCAAATCAGTTTGGTGAATTAAACATTACAATTCATGATGCTCATTTGACTATCAATCGGAGTGCTTCTGAGTGCAATTTTACTTCGCCTGATACGGTAAGTCTGTTTCATATCAATATACAGTGTTTATCGAACAAGGTCCCTCAATTAAGCATATTTCTAAATAAATCGAAATATAATGTGATTTTCTTATCAGAGCATTGGATGAAAGAAGATACTTTAAAATATGTAAATTTGGGAAATTATTATTTAGCAAATTCCTTTAGTAGGACAAAAAAATATACATGGGGGTGTTTCGATATTTTTAAGTAACCATGTTAAATACATATCGTTAAATTTAAGTGATTTTAATAGTGAGTTTAATTCGGAATTTTGTGGGGTAAAATTAACAGAAAGTAAAATCATAATTCTTACGGTATACAAATCTTGTACAGGGGACTTCAATATATTTTTAACCAATTTGGAAAATTTACTGTTCAAATATTCTACAGGTAATTTTAAGATTGTACTTGTGGGTGATTTCAACATAAATTTTCATAACAAAACCTCGCATTTGACCGATCTAGTGTCACTTGTGGATTCTTTCGATCTTGATAGTTATTAAGGACAGCACGAGAATTGCCGCAAAATCCTCTAGTTGCATTGACAATATCCTTACAAATTTAAAAAATAATGATTATAAAGCTGGAGTAATTGATCCATGTCTCTCGGATCATTTAGGTCAATATATCACTATTCAAGCTGCTACTGACTCTCCTAGGGAAGTATTGAGAAGGAGTATTACAAATAGTGGAATTGTTAAATTACGTGCTTCACTTTCTGATCTTAACTGGAACATTTTTTTAAGAAATGATTACAGTGTAGACTTTTTGTCGAATTTACTCGTTGACAATTATAAAAATCTCGTGCATCAGCACTTTCCACTGAAAAAAATGCGCCTTTAAAAATAGTAAACCACCAGTAACTTGGTTCAACGAGTCATTACGTAAAATGCGTGACACATTGGCTAGCGTTAAGCAAATATGTAATGTAACAAAAAACACTATGCATTTCCAAGTGTACAAAGATTTACATAAAAATTATAAAAGTGCAATAAATGTAGCAAAAAAAGCTGCTTACGATCAACATTTTGCAAATTCAGACAATAAATCTAGAGACGGCTGAAACTAATAAATTATAAGCGTAACAATAAAAATTCGACGAAATTGCAAATAGATCCTGCTTTATCACAGGATGATTTTAATTATTATTTTAGCACTGTAGCAGAAGATATTATTACTTCACTTCCAATCAGTGATATAAATATAAATGACATAATGGGTAAAATTCCTGTCGTAGCTGATTCCTTCTTTCTCAAGCCAATTTCCACATATGACGTACTCGATGCAGTGAATGCTTTAAGAAATTCCCCTTGTACTGATGTTTATGATCTAAATAGTGATATAATTAAAAAAACTATTGATATAATTTTGTGTCCTCTTACCGCATTAATAAATAGATGTTTTGAGGAAACATTTTTCCCAGATGCCTTTAAAGTAACGCTTTTTAAAAAGGGTGATATGACATTAGTGGACAATTACCATCCGATTTCGATTATTCCCATTTTTGGGAAATTAGTTGAAATTCTCTTAAAATGGGCACTATCTCAGCACCTTGAACATAATTCAATAATTTCACCTAGCCAATTTGGCTCTCGTTCCAAATTTTCTACAACGCAAGCTGTACAGCGAGTTGTGGGCAGAGCTGTCAGGTACTTCAATTAAAAGAATTGAAATAGTAATTTAATTATTTTTAAGTAATTAAATTACTTTAATTCAATTACTTTTTTTGGACGCCTGAAAATAATTGGTATTTGAATTACTTTTGTAAAAGTAATTGTAGTTGGTAATTGTTTTATTGTTTTTGGTAATTGAAGTACTGAACAAATAATTCAATTCCTTTTGGGTAATTCAATTCCTTTCAGATACTTTAATTACTTTAAAATAATTGAAATTGTATCGAAAATATTCCGAGATAAATCGCAACGCGCTCGGCTTTAATAACTTGTCTGAGCTTGTCGATTGACAGTATTTTCGTTTTCTTTCAGTTATCCAGTGCACTACACAGTATACAGTATCTGTGATTGCAAGAAAACCATGTTTTTAATTATTTGTGTCCTTGTGTTTTTAATTCTTAAAAAGTTGCCTGGCAAGGTACGTAAATATTAAATAATAAATTTGTTCTCTACTATTTTTTTAAATATTAATATATGTTATACATATATCTCCGATATTGGCAATATCTATTATTTTACCTATTTGATTTAATCAAATACCTATTAATATTAGTTACACTGACAAAATTTTTTAATAATGATTGTAGAAACAACATTTTTGCACAGAAATGCGTTTTACGTTGAACTCAAATAATATCGAATAAAAAATGTCTGTCTGTATGTATGTCTATGTGTAGACCATTTCTTGTCAACACAATAATTTCTTTTAGACTTGAAAATTTTATTTTAAATTTAGTACCTATATATGTAAAATAGCTTGGTAGAATATTACCTACCTACATACGTGTTTGAATGACCTAAAAATGATTTAAAAATACATGTACATTGTGCTTCTTTTTTGGTAGGTATTTGAATTTCTTTTATTTTCAGTCGATATTTCAATTATTTTTGGTAATTCAATTACATTAAAAGTAATTCAATTAAATAGAGTAATTGAAGTATAAGGTAAAGTAATTGAATTCCTTTACTTGAAAAAAAAATATTATTTTCGACGAGTAATTGATACTTGAAGTACTGTGTAAAATGAGGAGTAATTGGTAATGGAAATATTTACTACTTTGATTGATAATTGGTAATTGGTACTTCAATTACTTTTAATTGGTAATTGTGACAGCTCTGGTTGTGGGTGACATAATTCGAAATTTTGAGGAGGAAGAACACACAGGAATCGCTTTGTGTGATCTCTCTAAAGCTATTGACTGTATTCCTCATGACCTGCTGCTAAGGAAATTATCGTATTATGGTATAAGAGGTTTGCCTCTACTTCTTTTCACATCTTATCTTAGAAATAGGAAGCAATATGTCAGTATCAACAACTTAAATTCAGACTTCAGCGATGTTAAACATGGCGTATCCCAAGGATCTGTGTTGGGACCAGTTCTATTTATATTATTTATAAACGATATTCACTATTTTCTCCAGCCGTATAAATGTGTCCTTTTGCCGATGATACAACTTTAATTGCTTCAAATAGAGACTGTTCAAATCTTCTCGATAGTTTAAATCAAATTGAAAAAATTGATAACAAATGGTTTATTACAAATAAACTTAAACTAAACGGTGATAAATCACAGAAACTTGTTGTATCTTCGAATCATAGCATCACTAAGGGAGAAAGCGTTAAGGTGTTGGGGGTTAAATTAGATGACAATTTAAATTGGAATAGTCATGTTGACTATTTGGGGAAAACACTTACAAGTGTAATTTTCTTATTACGCAAATTGAAGTTGGTATTGGGTTTCAACACACTACTTTCTGCATATTTTGCATTGTTTCATTCGCGTATTTCTTATGCAGTAACCTTATGATGTAATTCAAGTCATGCCATAAGAATTTTTCGTCTTCAAAAGAGAGCTGTCAGAGTAATCAGTGGAATTAATAATAATAGGGAACACTGTCAACCACTATTCTTAAAATTCGGTATAATGCCTTTACCATCTTTACATATATACTTCTCTCTAATTGAAATACATAAAAACGTCAGTAGTTTTGACACCCACTCTGATTTACACAACTATAGTACAAGATCTGCAAATTTACTAAGGATACCTCGTTTTAGGCTGAAAAAGTCTGAACGTAATTCATTAAATTTTAATTTGTATAATAAACTACCCCCTGAAGTAAAGTCACTAAATTTAAATCGTTTTAAAAACAATGTTAGAAGTATTATATTAAAACATTGTTTTTATTCAACTGAAGATTATTTACGGGCATCACTCTAATAAACAAGAAATTGATAAATAATAATAGATGATAAAAGATTACCAATTTAAAATCGCATTGTATTTATTATATTGATGTGGAGCAGAACTACCCGATACTTGGTTTAAATTTGTTAATAATTAGTTTAATTTTGTTTTATGTGTGTCCATAGGTGTATGTATGTGTATATGTGTGTGTATATGTATGCGTGTGTGTATATGTGTATGTATGTGTATGTGTATATGTATGTGCATATGTGTATGTATGTTTGTATATACACTGGTTTGTCATATATGTGTTTTTATTTATACGGATATACTATGTACATTATTGCTTATGTATTTGTATTTGTGCTTTCTATATTTATATTTATATATATCAACCCTGATGATCTTTAAAAAAAAATTTTTTTTAACTATAACATTTTGTGCTTCGACTTGCTGCAAATGTACAAACCGGTAAATAATGTGGTTAAGAAAAAAAATAGTATTTTGAAATGTTGACGTTTTTTCTTTTGTTGATACAGCATTATAAAAAGGCAGACTCTGGAGAGTGGGTATGTGACTGGAAAATTCCCTTGGAAGTCGGTATAAGACTTATGATTTGTAACAAGTCTGACTATTTAATAGGAATAACAATTGACGAAGAGATAGTCAAGTTGAGCAACACTCAGGCAATGTCGTACATAAAACGAAATGAAAACAAGTTCAATGACTTTTGTCTTATCTATCCCACGGGAGAATATATTGTAGCACTTAGACAAAGTAAAAAACTAGATGTGTATCAAACAAACAATGGGCAACTAGTAAGTATTATAGTCATGAATTTTCACAAAATTTTTATCAGCTTCTTTTTAGATTGGCAATTTGGTACTAAGTGGAAATGTAATGGTAATAGTCGAAAACCCAGAACTTCCGTACGTAGCCATTGGCTACGATAATGGAATACTAGAACTTATCTCAATTTACAAACCTGAAAAACCAACTGTGATGACATCCTTTAACTTAACCAAAAATCGCATTGGAAATGTTAAATTTTTTGAAAAAGGACACGTTATCGTTGTAGGTTCCTCGGATATCGGAGAATTTTTTTTAATTGAGGTAAATTATTTTTTTAACTGGACACTTGAACATGAATGAAATGCAATTAATTTTTTAAGTCGATTCAGTATAATCATACTGCTTAATATTTCAGGGACTACCTGGTACTCAAATGAAAGTAATAACCTGCATTAACACAAATTGTCAAATAGCTGATTACATGTTGGTAGCTTCTAAAAATTGTTATCGCTTATTCGTTATACCAGTAACGACAGACTGCTTAGCCGGAAACAAAATAATTCGCTACTGCATTGTTAGTAAAGATAATATTAATGTTAAAGAATATGATTTAGAGAATGAAGAGGTTCTTTATCATCGACTAATTCCCACAAAAACATCTAACAGGGATAGAATTTTTCATGCCCTCCCTTTCTCCTCAAGGAACATACATATATTAGAAACAAAAAGAGGGGTAAGTATTCGGAAAATGTAGTTTATTCATGTTATTGCGTATACTTTCATGAGAGCTTAGTATCGGTAAATAAATTAAAGAAAATGCTTCCAAACGGTAATTAGAAAAAGCCTTAACGGTAACATTCGGATCATAGGGTAAGATAAACATCGTCAACTATCCACAAGTAAATTATTATCTAATATAAATATTTTTTTTTTAAATTTCTCTCCTTCGCTTGTATAAATTTTTGCTAATATTTGCTTTTTAATAAAATTTACATGTCAAAGTGATAATAAATTTCATTCAAATTCAACGCACATTAGATATACTTTGTAAATTCGAAACAGTATTATTTTCATTCTTTCTTGCTTTCCACTTTGCAAATAATTAAAGGTTTTCCGTAATTGCTATATTTTACCTCTACTAAAAAATAGTTTAATACCTACTTGGTATAGTGTAAATAGTGCTATTTTAGATGTTACAATTATATTGAAAAATCACATTGTATTGCAGTATAATAGGAGACCCCAAATATTGAAAATTGTAGTATGCTGAAAACGCGTAAATCTCAGGGTTTCAAAATTTCCGGTTTTTTTTCTGTTTTTAAAAATTCCAGTAATAGCAATTGTGCAAAATACTTTCATTTTGAATTATTTTATGTCACAAATAATTTCTAAGATCTGTCTGTATTTTAGGATCCATTGGCTAAAGTAATCTCAGAAATAAGAACTGGTCATCAAATGCGAAAATTTGGCCTTCGACTTACGAAATACCATGCACTGACCTGGGGATTTGATGGATTTGTTATCGCCAGGGACAACAATTTCGAGGAAAATGTAGGAATGTCGTTGGTTCATCACAGATATAATGGTGGTGTAAAAAAAGGCTTACATAGATCCTCTCGGAAAATATATAGTTTCCTTGGGTAGAGAAAATAACTTAGTGTGTACAAATATAATTGAAAATGAAGTAGACGAAGAAAGAAAAAAATAATCTTTTTGAACTTAAAGAATCTACTAAATTTGCCTTGATGTTTAAAAGACCTACTCTTGGTTTCATACCCGAAGGTAAGTTATACTACAGGATTATACCAGTCTAGAATAGACACTTATAGAGCACTGTAATTGATTAACAACCATTCTTCTTAAATACATGTCTTTAATTTTTAAGGGAAATTCAAAAATAAGACATGGCAAGAAGTCCAAAAAATATTAGAGTTTGAAAGAGAAGAAGAAATATGCGAAGTTGAAAAAGCTGAAATTCTGGAAGAATTCAATGATATTAGGAATGAACTAATCTATTTAGTTACCAACAATTTAAACGGACCCGAAAATGAAAAACTGGATTTGCAGGATTTCTATTTAGACACCGCTTTATATAACCTTAAGAAACAACAAAATAGAGAAGATTGCAAAAAAACGGAGATTTACTTAAAAGCTTTAATAGTTGCTCAAGATACAATCTCACAGTATTTGTTGAAGAACTATTGGGAAACTATGGAAGTTAAGGGCAAAGTAATGTGCGGCATCTTCGTTAGTACTATGGCTACGAAATATACTTTACTGCCTAGAAATATGGAAAAGGTAAAACGGCTCGCATGGGTCGAAGAACAGAGGAGAGTGGAGCAATTCTTATGTTTTAATAAAAGCTTTTATCCATGGATAATAAAGACAGAAGAGTAAGTGGAATTTGTTTTTTACAAATTATAATGCATAATATAAGAAAACAGTGCATCACACGCATGTTTTGTGAGGACAATGAGATAGATCTTATCTTCATAACCGACTAAAATGTATTTCGTCAACATAACATACCATGAACCTTGAACCTTCAATAACATAACATAAACACCATAGGATATACAGCCCCCTGTATCCCTAGAGTTAACTCTAGGCGAAAAGGGCTACATATGTAAAGACAACTGTCACACATCCAATATCTAAGTATGCTAGAATTAATTTTTATTTTAGAAAAAATTCCAGCTCCTCGATTAGTGATCAAACATGGGACTCCGAGGTAAAAGGCAAGTGCCTTTACTGTTCGACCACGAAATCATAATTCCCTGTATCTACTTATGAACGAAATTAAAAATGGGGCTCTCCAGAACAGATTGAGCCACAAAGTGGTAATGGTCTTTGCAGACCTATTTTAAATTTTAGCAAACAAAAATTTAACCAGGGAATGAAGTCATGTCATTTTTTAATTCAAGCTTTCAAAACTTTATTGTTTCTTCTTCAGAAATTCTACAAAAATTTGTGAAAATTACCAACTATTATAATAAAGTAAAAGTGAGACTATAAATAAAGCATGAACATTAATAACAAGAAAACTAGTTCCATACATTACACAAAACATTTTTACTAAATTATTGACGAAAATTAATAATTTGTCGTTGATTGTTGAGAAATCCAAACTAGAATTAAAACAATCTGAGACCACCACATCTGCCCTGCCAAGCAAAAAGCTAGTAAGTCAAAAATATAAGGTTTTCAGTACAGAGATAATTGCTAATTTCTTAAAAATTAATTTTTAACTTTGTACAAAATTAATGTTATATGTATATTTTAATTTATTTAGAACCAACATATGATTATGAAATTGAAAATTGGAATTAATAATAAACATTAACTAAAAATTTAGGTTAATAGAAATACTAATATTCATAAATAGTGAATTTTTCAATTTTCTACAAAGCAAAAATTAAGTAACTGTATATCTGCAATAGAAGAACCTAGTAACTTAAGTTGAAGTAATGATTAAGGTGGAAAATATATAAGTAAGTTCATAAACAACAGATTAGCTATGATTTTATTCTTATTTTATAAGAGTATATTTCCAGAAATTAAAATATGTGTTGAAAAACATAAGAACGCATCAAAACTTAAATGTTATATATCTGTAGATTCCAAAGAAAATTTTCCCAAATCTTCACCTTCTGATGTAGGCAAGAACTTCCAAAATAATTGTTTCTTGGCGGGCATATGAGGTACCAGGTCATTGAGAATTATTTTCTTCTTCTCAGTATTGACGCCTCTACAAGAAAGACGTTTAGAAGGCAGCTCCAATTTAAATTTGGGTTTTAGAAATTTTGACTCAATGAATACTTCATCTTCGATCTCCTTTTTGAAAAACATAGATTTACTTCCTTTTCTAAACTGAGCTACTTTCACTTCATGCAGAAGAGGAATATGGTTAGTACCTTTCCTCCTTGTTTGGCAGCCACTTTCGAAATTTAAAAAATCATCAGCGTGCAGGCTTACTATTGAATTATTTTTCGAAGATGACTCAATTAACTTCTCTAGACTTTCAAAATCTTTACTCCACTGTCTTCCAATCAAACCATGAACTGTGTCAGCCTTCATAAATGAATGTCCCGGCTCGAAGTATTTAAAAGTTATAGTTCCTGGTCCCCAATCTTCATTTACAAATATTACAGCGGCAGTAAAAAGCGCCCAATTTTTGTTTTGAGCAGTACAGTTGTCTGCCCAAAAAATTATATGTTTGTAGTCATGTTCCAAATTTTTGAGAAAATTATAATAAGAGGAGACAACATCAGGACCTGTTCTACCCATTATTGCTTCATGCCACAAAACGCAATAGTTTTTGGCACCCTTCCTTAAGCTCGCAAACGTCTCGTTGAATACTACAAGTCTGCTGACGAAAAAAGAATTTTTTAATGGCATTTTTGGAATAATTAAGACCTTTTGCATGTCAACCGAATATATATCAACATCATCTGGCCACTCTCCTTCACTATCTTTCTTATATTCTTTCCTTGCCTCAGTATATCTTTTTTTATGTACTTCATAGTTTTTACAAATCGAACAGTCTGATATAACATTTCCTTCATTGCCGTCTTCTTTATGCTCATGTTCTTTATAAAGAGAACAAGTTGGACATTCATCTTGTGATGGTTTTACAAAACCAATGTTTTCACTTTGAAAAACCTTCCTAAAAGTTTCATATGATACTTTGTGTTGTACTTTGTAATCATCCCACATTTTATAAATGGAAAGATCTGGCGGTAGATATCTTCTATTAGGAGCATGTGATATATTATAATGAGATACAACAGGTTGGTAAGAGTCAATATATTTCTTGATCCTTCTGTAATTTCCTTCAGAAATTTTTTTTCATTTCTTTCCCTCGTTTCGTTCCCCTTTTGTCAGTTGTAATCGGATAATCAAAATTGGTGTTCTTCAAAAATTCGGTTATTATCCCATCTGATGTACAACCCAACGTGTTAAGAAACATAGTTTTGCAAACCTGTACCACAATAGAGCCCTGCATAAACATTTTACCCCCATCTTCTAGATTATCCGTTTCATTGTCTTTTTTGTCATTTCCATACATTATTTTACTGTTTTTGTCTAATGCCCTTATTTTAGAGTTCTCCTTTTGCGCGTTATTTTCTTCTTCCTGACATTGTAATTTATTTGAGCGACTTGGTGGCAGATTTTCAGATGCGTTGATTGTCGTTGGTAACATGTATCGAATAGAACATTCTTTATGATTTTCAGAATTTCTTTGATATTGTTTGATAGGAATTTTTTGTAAATATTTGCTGAGAAAAATTCGTCTTTCGCCAAATTTAAGATTATCGAAATATCTGAACAATTCCACTCTAACTTCTTCTGGGACCTTATTAGAACATTTTCTTCTGCATTTTTGGCTGCAGGGTGAAAGAAGTGATTTATTTTTTTTTAGTTTCAATCTCTTTATCCTTTTCTTTTTCTGAGAAGATACACCCGGTCCATCCACTTCTTGGGTAGTAGAAATAGTAACGACACTCTGATCAGTAGTCATGTTCATTTCTTGGATTTCTAATTCATTATGATCAGAATCGTTGGTAACAATAATGTCTCTATCGGATGAACCTGGATGAAATACATAATTCTTAGGACTTTGATTTTCAGCTATGTTTACTAGTTTATTTATATTATTATTATAATTTTCTTCCCTGTTCTCAAATATCTTTGTCCTTATATCTACTAAGTCAATATTTTCTTTATCTATTAGTAGCCATTCAAAATCCTCTGGACTTGGAAAAATATCCCCTAACTCGTGTTCGCATATTTTCCTTTTTTTTTTTTTGTTTCTTTTGCAGAAGTATTTTTATCAGAAAAATTAAAGAAAGCTTTTAATGGGAGATTTTCCTTTTCGGGTGTGTAATCTGGATCCTCATCTGAATCATCCATCGGCGAGGGAGTACTCTCCGGATTTTTTTCTGAAGTAAGAAAATATTATATTTCTTTCAAATTGAAATTTCAAATTTAAATTATTCGGTAAAAACACGGTTAAACTCAAAATGTTAATTCCATTATATGAAGTGTTGCACTTCTAAAATTTGATATGACGTCAGGTCCATAATACGTTTATATGATTAAAGTAACTAATTTTTACCCATTTTGTAAAACCTTTTGGCTAAACTTTATTCAATTATAAAACTTCCACTAATTAAACCATCAAACTGAAACATCAATCAAATTGTGCTACAAACATGACATATACTTATACTTACATGTACCCGAAATTACGTGTTTATTAAATACCAAAGGTACAATAAGTACTAGTCCCTGTTTTTTTTACTACAACTTACCCAAATTTAGCAAGCTGCAGCATCTGCAATCCTCTACTAGGTTTAATTTTACAATTCACTGTTTTCCTGAATCTTTTCATTTTATATACGACAAAAGACCACTACTACATACGTCCTTCACCTAAGAAGCTTAGAAGAAAACTAAAAAACTGAGGCATATAATAGGTTAGCATGAATACATGTGACAAAATCTATGTATTTCATTGGTCTAATTTGAATTACTTGGTTTTTATTTTGTAAATTGTAAGGCATTCAGTAGCATCTCGAGTTACTTAATTTTTGTTTTGTATATTAATGGTTTGATGAAAAGTAACATTATGTCATATATTATTTTGTTGTAATAGTATACATCATTAGTTTTTATATTGCAAAATAGAGGGAAATTCAATTCTATGTGGACTTACTAAAATACATATGTTTATAACTTTAAATGTATCCTACCAATTTAAAATTCGTAAATACTGAATGATAGAACTCGCATGTCTTAGTTTAAAAATACTGAAATCGCATTTTCTCAGTAACTCGAGTTACTAGGTTGTTGTATTGTACGGCAGACATGCTACCTATCATTCTACAAAAAGATAAGGGAGAGTAGTGGGTTATTTGCCAACTTAAAGGATAAACATCTGCTTGAAATTTAGAAAACAGGGTGTTTTCTCTATTATGGTTGTTCGCATGAAAATATAGTAAATAGGTGTAAATAACGCTTAGATCTTCTACGTTTGTTCTGGCATTCATCGCTTGTGTTTCATTGAAGATGTGACACATTTTCAAAGAACTTCTCTTTCCCAGATTATTTCATAATCCAAAATATGAACTTATTTTAATTAATGTTATAATTTTGTAATAATACATGTTTTCCTAACATTCATGATTGTTTATTGTATCTCACGTCACTCCTCTGTGATGTCATTCTAACTTTTACTTTTCTACAAGTTTGGCCTATGTATTTTTTTTTTCACAAGGTATAGATCATAATGTCATATTGATCTTTTAATTTTGTGAAGAGTTTATTGATGGTAATTTTATTTTTGAAGGTTAATCTGTTATTCGTATAGTTAGAATATATTTTTTTCAGTTTATGTGAACGAAAAATAAAAAATGCAAAATCAGCTGATGTAAATAATTGTTTATTGGGGGTTATCACATGGTATAGATTGTCAAAATCTATAATATGTGAAACCTATAACATCAGAAAAGCTGGTTTTACACAAATATAACAAAGCTCACTCCAATTTTAGTACTAGTACACTTTCTTAATTAATACAACAGTACGTAGGTGGCATAATTATGTCTCCACACTAAAACTATTTCTATTATTAATATTAAACTTCTGGTTTGTTCTTAGAGAAATATTAGCGTTAGTCCGAAAACCTGGAAAGTTAACAACAGAAGACTACAACAGCTTGTTTGCAGTGGATACGTCGTCACTCGCAGATTACAGAACAACTTATTCTATTGAAACCCAAACAGCTATCCTTGGCTCTGTGGCGCCGCTCCTTATCGATATAAGCCCTGGTCATTATTTGCAGAGGCAAATTGTAACTTTTTACCAATGTAACCTGCAACAAACAGTTTGTGAGGTAAGGGTAACATTTCAATTAACATTAACTATAAAATAATAATACCTAATATCTAGTAAAACCATGTTCATTAAATAAATGCTTTCACTAAGAAAAAAATCCATGTCCTTGTTGCAAATTGAACAGCTGTTACAATTACCATTAGTTAAATCTCCGATCAAAGAATTACTACGAGATATAGGTATAATTGAATTGTTTCAATGCATCATTTGTTTGCTTCCAACATAATAATAATAAAACGTCGATAAATACAACATCCCATGAGCCACAGTGGCGGGTACATGTGGAACGGTAATATTTAATTAAAATTATTAAAATTTACAATGCCTATTTTTTCAGTAAGGAATAGTATACCATATCAGCGTGAAATCTATTACAGTGAAACTAGTGCTAGTTGGATACGTTTTAAATGTAACTAGTATAAACTTTGTGTAAAACACCACCCATTGTCAGTAATTTTTGTCGTATGCACTTGATTAAATTATAGGATTAAGAGTAAAAATATTTATAACAGATTATTTATTGACGTACAGGAATACACAGGGTGTAACCGTTTTAAATACAGGAAATAGAATAGACGATAGATTTTAAAAGAATAAGCGTTTTTTGTGTTATGAACATTCTCTCAATAAAAATACCATTTGTAATGTGATTTGCGTCGGTGATTTAATAGTCCTAATAACTACGATTACAAATCTGTTTAAAACCACCTATAAAAAAATGTAGAGCAGGGGTATGCAACGAAACATTTGGACTCAATTTACGGGAAGTATTATTATTATTATTTTGTTTCTATTAACACAATTCTCAGTTTAACGAACAAAATGTTAAGCCACTCCCCACAAAATGGAATTTTTCTATTGATCGGTCATGTTTCTAAAACATATAACACTAAGCAACCGCTTTAATAAACTGCCTCAAGATCTTAAATTCGGCGTCGGTCATTGCATTTTGGTGTTTTGTAGAGATTACAGTTGTTATTCGTTGTTGCGAGTTGCTGTTATTCCCATTCATAAAAAAATTTGTGTTTTCAACATTGGTGTACATTTGTGTATATTAAGGTACATAATAAAAATTATATTGACTAAATGTTACAAATAATAAAGAATTTTTAATTTCGTATACTTATTTCACACTTGACGTTTTATCATTTTAATTCCTCAAAAATTTTATTTCAAATTACAGTTTTAATATTCCCGCTTTAAATTAGTGAGGTGTGGCTTAACTATTTCTGTTCATTAAACATGGTATAGGTGGAATAAAACAAATTATTTTATTTTATTGTAAGTAAATTAAGTTTGTTTCTCATTGTTTATTTTTTGTACACCTATCGTTGACACATTTATGATCAATAATATTCGGTAGTAATTTTATTAAATATTTTTTTCTATTATGACTAAAATTGTTCTTATTGATGACCCTTGTTGTTTGTGTCATGGGATAAGCAAATTTCCATTTTATTAGGTATTTATATGCACTTGAAAGAAGCTCCTAGTTGTACAAAGAACTTTTGTTAAATTAAAAAAAAAAATTCTAAGCTTCCGTGGGACATCCCGTAATTACTTATACATTTTTATGGACATTTGGAGTTTTTAAGAGATGCACATTTTTTAATAATGAATAACTTTTTTTCGTAATTCACTAAATGTAGAAAATTTTACCTCACCTCTGGACACCCTGTATATAAACTTAAATCTGAACAGTTATTTAAGGGTTTTAAGAGAAGCCGAATTTATTATATAGATTGACAATTTTTCGTAAATGATTAAATAAAGAAATTTTTCCTCTTGCCAACTCCATATGTGAACACACTGTACGGCACCAAAGCACTACGAGAAACTAAACACATATTTGAATTAATGGCGGACATAATAAATAATGACAATGACATTAGATAGGTCCGTTTTTTTCGTCTGCACTTTGGTGTATGTACAACTGAAAAGTTATTGTGATTGGTCATTTTCAAATTTGATGATCCTCTATTGGTCGGTGACTGTGAAAAGTGTAGAAGTGGAGACAAAAAGAACAGACCTGATATTAGCGATGTCGATTATTCCCGAAATGCCACGGTAATTTAAATAATTGCCGCGAAACGAATGACGCCAATAAGGATGATTACACTTGGACTGTGAATATGTTTCAACGTTAATGTAATATTCATTATCTATCTAGGTGTTCTTTGATCAGAGAGTTTAAATAGACGAAACAAAATTTCATTTTCTGGAATCAAAGGCATTTTCCAAATTAATAATGGTTAAAGATTACTAAATATTTTCTAAAATTTTTATTGTATTGCTGTTAGTTACTATGTGTATTATATTTGTTGTTCTTTATGAATATGATTGTCTCCTTAAAAAAATACGCTTACGATATATAAAGGTTTGTATACAGGAAGCCCTAAAATTTGAGTAATGTGAAAAAGACTCAAGAGGGGTTTAATGTTGTTATAGTAAAATGTCATACAAAAAAAGTTTCATAGTATTACCCAAACGAAGTCTAGCTAAAGCCACTCCACTTAACCTTACATAAAAACATGTAAAATAATATAATTACTAATTATAATGAATATAAAATGTTGTCACTAGAGATCGGAAGGTGGCGATAAATTCCAGAGAAAACTTTTACGTACACACATTATATTGTAAACACCTCATGAAGCATTCCCTAACAACATGAAATGATGTTCTTATGTACTATGCAATAAATCTGTTTTCTTTATAAAAAAGGGAACAAAAAATTAAAGGTATTTATCAGGTAATTAGACTGCTTGCAGATATAAAAAATAGTTACTTACTGACAATCGACCTACGGGGAAATACTCGTTATGGTCGAGTGTCCAATAGCAATACATAGATATCGATGGATCACGTTGGCTATCACGTTTACGCTCACTGCCCTATGTTGAAAATGAATAATACACTAAGTATCTACGTATATTTATAAAACGTCTATGTGAATAATAAGTAGATACGTAAAGAGTGCGAAATTAAAAACAACAAATGTTAACTCTTTTTAAATATCTCGTTTAATTAATTCCTTCAGAGGATAAAGTGAACTTGTGGATTTAGGTATTTCCCGGAGTTGCAGATTAACGGAACAGAATTGTATTACACAAACTGTAAAATAGTGCGTTCATGCAACATCAAAGCAAACATTAAAAGACACATTTCCTCAGACAGTCATAAAAAGTGTGTGAGTAGGGATAGTATTAACGATAGTGATAGGCAAACGAATTTTAACTTAGATTTTAGTGGAAATGGTGGTTGGGTGTAATACATGTGGATGAAACTAGATAATCTACTATTTAGACAATTTTTTAATTTAACGCATACACGACGACGCGAAAAGTTCAAATTTTTTAACTTTGTGGCGCCAATATACCTTGAAATTTTGTGTCACCAATATGATTTCGAAACGCAAAAAGCAAACCGCAAAAAGTTCTTATAAAATATCATTTAGTGGAATTGGTAGTTGGGTGTAATATGTACATATGGATGAAACTAGAAAATCTGCTATTTAGACAATTTTTGAAAAAGTATATTAGTGGGTAGTATAGCACTGTTCAGGTGCCATCGGAAACGACACTAAAAAAATTTATCACAGAGATGTAATAGTATTAAACAAAAACTATATTCTGAACTGAATTTCAAACACGTCTGGGTTTTATCGCGAATTAAACAACCAATAACAACGAGCAAACGTTTTAGTGGTGCATTAATAATAGCAATATAACTTTACTGCTATGATCGCTAGTTAAAAATACATGTTAATGTTACATTCACCAATACTTTCAGCCCTCTTTGTATTAACTTTGGATGTTATCGAACTCGCCAAAATAACCACAAAGATATTGCATGAACGTATTTATGCGGTGACATCTCCTAGTGTCAGCCCCAGAATGATGTCATTTATTGTTACCTTCTGATCGCTATTTATCAAATATAAATATGTAGTAAAAAATGTGTATTAAGAAAGAAGCCAAGAAAGAAGTTAAATGAACATGAATTATAAATAAATAAAATTTAAAAGAATTTAGTGATGTGTAAATGAATGATAATACAAAAATAAAACAATCTAATAGAGATATCAAATTAGAAATAACAAATAATAGAAATATCAAATATCAAACTGCAAAGAACACACAGATGAGAAAAAAGCGTTATTGAAGAGAGAGGCAATGATTTTTTGTTTTTCTGCGAAAATTGTAAAATATGAGACATTTTAGAACATTGTTTATATTTATTATAGATTACGGTAGAATTATAAGAAAAAAATCTCCCAAACCAGGTTAGATAATGGCGGTAATGATGATTTATTTATTAGTATTCCGAAATATAGAATTTCCTACGATTTATATTAAAATAAAAAAAAACGGTTGTCTTAATAGCTTTAGCTTATTAGATTAAGGCATTTTTTCCAAATCGTTCATAACGGCTTTCCACACAAACACCTGAAATCGTAGATTCGTTGGATGACAGTCCTGGTAACACTGGTAACTTGGTTGTTTAATTTAAGATTTAGTACTAGTATCGTCATGTCTGGACACATTTTGAAATTAGTCTACATAGTCCATTGGCGGAACAATATTATTACAACCTGTTGCACTTTGGTCATTACAAATTGGTTTAACCATAGAGTTTGCGTTCAAATACAGACGTGTTGAAATAAGAATAGAGAACATTTTTAAAAGAAACTTTTGAGTTGTACAAACATTTTTAATTGACACTATTTTATTGTTAATTTGATATTGAATGTGGTTTCGCTTGAATTATATTAACGTTTTTCTCAGTGTATAATTATTGTTTATTTAGAACTTACTGACCTTGTAATTAGGTCATATAGGCATGTAGAATAACAAATAAATAACTATGTTATATGGTACCGGTAAGTATTATTCTGTGCCGTATATGAAAATGAAGTAAAGCGTGATTACGAGGATCGGGAGGCAACGATAAATTCCAGAGACCACTTTTACTTAGATGTAATATAATACTGTAAACACCTAATGAAACATTCCCAAACAGATAGCCCATTAGCGCGTGTGTTTGTATACTCTGTGTGCATTTTTAATGAGAGATGCCGGAGATGAATACCGGCACATATACAACAAATATTAATAAGATACTTTTAATCTCGTGATCACTAGTTAAAAGTTATAACGACTGTACTCTTATTTGGTTTCAAATTTAGTTTTATAAGAAACAAGCCAGTTATTTTAAATATTACCCAGCTAGCAAGCAAGAGACCCTCCAAATTTGTATATCCCAGGGGTGAGCTTTAACCTGTCGACCAATTTAGTTCTGATTGCTTTGATGTATATTTATATACAGGGTTTTTATTTTGGGCACCACCAATTTTTTATAGTTCAGGAATAGGTAATTAACCAAAAAAAGCTACATTAAACAAAATACTATCTCTTCAATAAAAACTGGAAAAAATTAATATAAATTCAGTTACAAAAACATAATGCATAGTAATAAAAATGAATGTCAGACAAAACGTCAGTATACTCAAAAAAGGACACAGTATTAACTACAATAAAAGTCTATGATTAATCAAATAACTGCAGTTAGCCAATAGACAATAATTGGTAACTACTTTGGTACAAAACAAATAAAGCAACATAAGACATCATTTGTCAAATGAACATAACGGTACAAAACAAATACATAAGGCAGCATAAGACATAATTTGTCAAATGAACGTAACGATACAAAACACATATATAAGGCAACATAAGACATCATTGTCAACTGAACATACGGTATATACTTTAACTACTTCGGTACAAATCAAATACAGAAGGCAACATAAGACATACTTTGTCAAATGAACGTAAAGATACAAAACAAATATATAAGGCAACATAAGACATCATTGTCAAGTGAACACACGGTATATAAGATAAATCTACAAAGTTTAAACTGAAGTTCACAAGATAAACGGTATGTAATAATTGTCATGAAAGGGATTTGCAATATTAAGTTAATCACTTACATTCGGTAATCGCTCAGAAGAACGTACTAATGGGAACGGGCACACACTTTATTTAATACAGTAAAATACCTGTTGAGGCTGGCAGATTCAGCGGGTGACAAATTCTTCACTATTCGCTGGAAACGATACACTATATTACCTGCCCCTCTAAGCAGGGCAGTTACTTAGCTTGATTCTCTACGGTAGTATTCTAACGGGATCCAAGAAAACACCACAAGATAATTGGTTCAACACAACGCATTAGATAAGGTAAAAATACTCCGCGGTAACTAACCATAGGTACTATAACATTTTCTTTAATACGCCGCCATTGTTTGACTTTGGCAGCACACACATACCTCCGCTCTCTACCATCGATCCAGGCGGACTCTTCGATCGTCCGAGCCTAGGCCCGCAACCCGTGCACTCCCGCGTTTATTATCCAATCGCAGGGCTACCGATTACGCAAACTTCCTTAGAAACAGACAAGGTCACCGCAACAATTAGTTTCTACAAACACTCCAGATTTAAATTTAAATAATGCATATAAAAATACAAGAATCTCTTCTTAACAATATCAGAGATTATATTTATTTTCCCATATTAAAAGGCATATGCATTTTTTTTTTAGTGTTTTCGAATTGCGTCCAACCTTTGACTCTTTTCAAATATAGTAATTTAAGATCGCAGGGCCGTATTATAAAATTTTAAATTAAATAAGCAATGACATATTGCGACCGCAAGTGGTTTATTCATTAAATGTAGGGCTTTCTATTAAGCCAAAAAAGTGGACCGTTACAAAGTACATGTGTGTGTTAGTGTTACATTCACCAATACTTGTCTTTCTGCCCTCCTCGTACCTCCTATTAACTTTGGATATTAGCAAACTTGCCAAAATAACCATAATGAAAGATAATTGTGTCATATATGCATAAATATATTTACGCGTTGCCACATCATCTAGAAGGCAACCCTGGAATTGACATCATTTATCGCTACCTCCCGATCTCAAGTAATTACCGAATTTTTTATGTGAGCCCGAAATATACCAATTGCAACCAATAATGTTGCATCTGACATTAAATAATAAGAAGACAGTCACTACAATATCTTATAACTACTAGAAAATGTTATTAAATAATATAATAATAAACTTTAGGTTAATTAGGTATGTTTATTTTAGCAAGAAGTAATCAAACTGAAGTTAAGCTACAATACACATTTCGAGGAGCTAATGACTCAAAAGCAGAGAGAAATGACTGTTATAAAAGAGAGAAATGCACGTCTCCGTCACATAATATCGGAAATTAACTACTTCTCCGACGTAAAAATCAATACAGTGATTATTGATCCGGAATGGATACAAAAGGAGCAACCAGAACTGCTTACAAAAGTTTTGGATTATGAGATGTCTGTAACTCCATATATTTCACCCAGTGAACAGGCCATGATAGACGCCAAAGCCGCTGAAGACGAAAGAATCCGTTTGGCTTTACTTGCCGATGATTTCAAAGAACGAGCATTAATGGTGATGATGAACGGTGTTTTGGAAGTGAGATGGGAAGACGAACTGAAGAAAGATGTACCACTTCCCAAGTGCATGGTAAGATATTAACATATTCTAGACATTATATCGTATGTAATAGTAGCTTTGGCAAAAATTGTCCGCTTTGTTCCATGCATTTATAATTATTTTTTTCTCAACCGCTTAGGAAATAAACAGTTTTGGTAAATTTTTTGAGGGAAAAATATATATTTACTGGTCTAGTCTAGTAAATTGACATAAGGGACCGGTAAAGTCTTTACCTATCCCGTATGTCACTTTTGCTTGACAACAGTAGGGTAGATACATAACAGAGAAGAAACTGGACCTGTCCAAGACCAGTAGCTATTACTGCCTCATATGGTTGACAGAAGGACATACGTAGACAAATGAAAGCAAAAGTATGAAATGAATAATGAAATACATACCATTTGATACAATATATTATTCAGAACGACTGAAGTCTGCCATCGCATTAGCATACAAATGTTCACAACTAATATTTGTTCTGCATTCGTGGCTGTTAAATTTGAGCGATTAGGTCTGTACGTATGTGAACTCTAGATGCAGAACTCGATTTTTGCAAAAAATTAATAAAATTGTAAAATTATGCCAATAAAATCTCCCTAAATGGAGCTTTATTGGCAAGAAAATTTATTTTAAACAAAATACAAATATCAAATAGCAATCCTACAGTTTAAATAAAAATTAAGATTTCATTGCTAGCGTATTTATATCTCGATTTAAGTTATGCTGGAATTGCTGGTAATACATTTTTTTGCGATTAAAACTCCCTTTAAGTTAAAAGTTCCTCTAAAATGTTGATAATATCGGGGGTATGATGCATAAGTTAGTATTTTGCATGGTAAAGTAGATGTTAAGAGCAGGGTCGATTCAAATTTGACACTAGATGGAGACTCGTCATTATTTTCGTGCAGGATAACTTAATTTATAAAAAATGTTTAGAAACACGATGTATATTTAACAAGGATAATGTAACAAAAGATAGTCACTCGGTTAGTTTTTAACTTCCAGCGAATAGAAGTATTTAAAAACAACTAATCGAGTACTTCTGGTCCACAAATGATCACCAACTACTACAGAAATAAAGCTTATAAATAATGTCAATAAAATAATAAAAGGGGGGGTTTTGAATTTTCGCGGGCGTTTGCTTCTTGCGCCATCTACTTTCACCTTCCATTACAGTCGACCAATTTAATACTGCGGATTAAATTTTGGCACGTACTTGCGCGTCTCAGGGTTGCCTCTGATTGTACCTTAGAATATCAATAAAATGTTCCTATCTACTTACGTTATACCATGCCGCAGAGAACTAAGCACATTTTAAGTGACCGCGACGAGAAGAAAACAATAAACAAATCAAAAGAACCAGATACGTATGTTGAGAGATGAGCATATCTGATAAAAGCAAAGAGTTGTAGGGATTATAGAATTGTGTTGGCCAGTTAGATAACTATGTAGTATCTGCTGAAGCCATTTCCATAACATAGTTGAAAATTACGTGGGGTGTCATTGACAGCCTAAGGAAAATCAATTAGAAAAAAAGCATAGTGGACTACAAATCATATTACCACACCTCTCGTAATGCAGCGCCTTAGAGATATAGATTCAAATTTTATTGAAAATAAGTACAAGGTGTTCTTAAAGGATAGACCATTATTTGTAAAAAAATTGTACGCTCTAGCTGACTCCCAGAGACGGCCCACGAAATCCAGCATCGTTGTCTCTAACATTTCGAAAGGAATTGCATGAATTTCTTCTTGAATTCTTTCTTTCAAGTTCTGCAGCTTTCGGGATCATGTAGAGTACAGTACAGTATAGTACTAGTATATTTTAATATTTAAATGCACTTTGATATAAAAATATCACGTGGTATTTTAAATCTATGATGGTCACTTTTTACACGTATATCATCTACGATCATTTTTTGTCAAACATCTATTACAAAAAAAATAATAAATTTTACATTGTCTAAGTATCGTATTGTACGTTATGAAAAAACAGATTCAGCGACAGTACTAGAAATCAGTGAAGCTGTTTTCTGGCCAATATTCTGTTCTTTTGATATAAAAATACTAAGATTTAACCCTATTATCCTCCCAGATGATAATATTAAACTGTATTCTGGAAGAAGAAAATTGAAAATGAATAAATTTGATCACGTAATGATCTTATCTACCTCAATGTGACCAATGGTTCTACCAGGATATTAAGAAATACCATCAAAGTTTTCAGCCAGATGACAAACAAACTTCGATGTTAGAATATAGTAGTGACGAGTAAGAGGAAATATATTAAACTTTAATACATGTTTCCTTTATGTCTGAATTTAAAATGTACGTTTTGAAAACTGAATAAAAATCCATATTTTTTCCAAAATACATATTGTTACACCACTGGACTGTGTAGACTGGTTAGATGAGACTGGAATTGTACACGAACGGCCGGGAATATTCTGGAATGCCCTAGACCCTGTGAACGGATGTATAAATAAGTCAGACGTTGGGCCGAGCCTCAATCTTAAGTTGAACGTGAACGAGTAAAGAAGAAATAAGAAAGTGACTTTATAAGTGTTCAAGTGTGATTATAGTTAAGACAGTAATTAATCTATTGTTGTTAATTGTTAATTAGGAATTAAAGTAGTGAGTAAGTGTTACCTGGACTTTCAATCAACGAATCTACGATTAGAGGTGTTTGTGTGGATAGCAAACACGTAACAATATTTTTTTAATATTATTTCCTTATTACTGTGCAAAAACCACCCATGTCCAACATTATTTCTCTATATCTTTTAAGGACACAAGCAAAAAACGAAAATAGCAGTGAACATTTTCATTGACATGATGCCCATGCATCATAGTCATAGAATTGATTATTTGAATTCATCAAATTCATCAAAATAGACTTGGCTGGTTTTTGCATTGAACCCTTCATTTTCCAAGTACAGTCTTTTACAGCAGAGTATTCATAAAACTTGACTTCTTCTGCAGTGCCGAAAAAAAAACGAATTGAATAATAAACGTAAACAGGTTAAATTATTTATTAGGAAATATTCTATAAAAAAAGCTAAGAAGAATTTTTATTGATTGAAAATAAAATTTTCAGAGAATGCCTAACTCATCGAACTACACGTACATCACATATCTATCAAGTAAATAAATGATGAAAAACCAAATAAAACCCACCCATACAATGAAATTAAAATAGGAAATTTATATTAGCTTTTAACCTTGAAAAAAGTCCGAAAACTCGGACGAAACGTAGGACAAATTGTTCATGTACTAGGCTGGAAGTCCTCTAGAAATAAAAATAGGAAATAAAGTTTTTTCTGTTTTTTATTGAAGAAATAATTTCTACCTTAACAGCCAATAACTTGTGTAAAATATCATTTTTAACATTACATTACGAAAACTATTAATGTAACTATCAGAGACAAGAAAATTTACATTTGATGAAAATTTACGCAACGGAATTATAAAATTTGTTGTGAAGGTAATAATTATTATTTGTTATTTTAGCTAGAAAAAGAACCAGAACATTTCAATGAAGAAGATCTTCGTGCAGTAAGAGATTACGAGGAAAAAGTTGCATTTTTGCATAGTGAACGTGAAAGATATAAAAAATTACTAGATGCTGAGTTTACAAAAATCGCTACCAATCTAAGAGACAACATTCGAAAGTTTAACCAGAAACTTAAGGATTGTTTAGAATTCAAGATGCGACTTGATTCAGGGCTAAATCAGGAAAATCTTAAGGTTAACAGAGTTAGATGGAAACATAATGAAAGAATTAAATTGTATCAAAAGGAGGAAATGATTAAGTAAGAAAAAACTTTCTTTAGTTTTTTTTCTTATTCATTTATTGCAGTATATAAACCACTTATCAGGAATTTTATGATTTATGAATTAAAGCCATTCGACTATTTACAACTTTGTAAACTTGAACTCCTACATTTCCTTTCATAACTTGTTTGTTTTTTTTACCTAATTTTCTGATTTTAATCTTAAATGAAAGATAAGATTATGAGTACAGGGGGGGAATGATATACATGTATAAATTACAATGAGATTCACAATGGCGAACGTTATTAAAAATTGTTTTCTTTAAAAGTAGATGGCATATTGTTAAATCTATCTTAATACGTATTTCTTTAAATTTAACTTAAAGCAGAAACCATTGATGGTTTCCAAACTACAGTAATATAATTGACATAATGGGTGTTCATATATGATCGAAAACCACGTGACCAGTTCGCTTTAACACACTCGTTGAGTCGTACCGTCAGTAAGAGATAGTTGAAAATGATTCCTTAGACACATACGTATTACGCATGTGCAAAAATCCTCATCAAGTACAGCCATGATATGAAACAAAATCACGAGTCAATAGGTGCAAATTGATCACGTGGTTTTTAATTATTAATGAAGGCTCTGTATTTTACAATTCGATGTAACCTCTTAATCATATTTTAAGCATCATTTGACGAATTCATATCTCGCATTTCTTCATTAGAAAAGAAATTAGGTCTCGGCATTTTCTAGGCAGTATGTCACAAAAACTTAAATAAAAAGTTTGACAGTTGCAGCTAATTTTTGACAAGAACTCAGTTCATTCATTCATCTTCGTTTTAAACCGTCAAATGATAATCAAATTAATGTGAATAAGAGGTTATATTGAATACTTAAATTGTGAATAGAGTCGAGGTTCTATAACTCGAAATTCTTTGTAACACGACTATGTTTATGTGCCCCTGTCTATGTTCTTCGTTTTAGAATTATTTTAGGAGGTTCGAGCTAGAGAAGTATGGCTATATTTCGAAAATGGTTAACTTTAGCGACATTCAAACGGTACATTTTTTTTAATCATAAACTGACAAGTTCTTAATTTAAATTGACAAAAATTTTAAAGTATAGAAGTTGCGTCTTGAATAAGACATCGAGTACAGTAACGTAGCGCACTCGAGAAGCTAGTCTAATACTGGGAACGGATTATTATTTTCCATAAAAAAAAACTCCGAATACCAATTTTCAGATCGATATCTTCAAAACTGCTTAAATCACGGAAGAAAATTATAATGCCGACTTCAACACCCTGTTTCTCTTTTAACATCAACTTTTGAACTAAGTTGTTTAGTGAAATCCTAATATTTTGATGTATAGAATCTACTGTTGCTCTGTGTCCCATTACTTAAGGACGACCCTGTATATCTGTGGTTGATACATCTTTCTTAAACGCAGCTCAATATGGAAATCTGAAACTTTATCTACGTATAAAATCTGGAAGGTCCGAGGTGAAACCCTCTTGCATATTAGTCAAGTCAGTACGTTACTTCTCATAAAGGCCCAAAAAATGTTTGAAATAAAAATTATTCAGGATGAGGATGAGGCCGAAAAAGTTTTGTCAGATTATTAAATAGTTATGTTGCAATTATTAATAATGTGAACTCAAGAACTATCAATAAAGACGTTTATTGATAGTTTATGATTAACCATTACCGAGAAAAACTCTGCTAAATTTAATTTTTTGCCCATTGAAAAATTCAATAAATATACACCTCATAAGAATTATCGCATTACCTGAATGTTACCATAAGTTTGATGCATATTTTTTTTAGCCGTTTTTTGGTTTTGGACGATTTTTTTTGTATTATATGTACTCTTCAGGAATGTTACTGTGCCACTGATTTTTTTAATAAAAATTCAGTTTTGCTTAAATACCAAGTTTAACAATGATGTTAGGTTTTGTTCCGAAAATTCGCAACACCCTGTGGATGTACCAGCATCACATACAATTTAGAGCTAATTCTAGCCTCATATTTTATTAACATTCCTCATATTTTCTTAACGTTATCCTCATCAATTTACTTTATTATCTCTGAAAAAATTAACAATATAAACAATTTTTATTACATGTTTACAAACAAAAAATTGAGGGTTCAATAAATTTCAATACCATGTATATCCCCCACCCCTCCCCCCTAAGTACAGCTTATATTCGCCTTGTTAGCCCTTCAAAAAATATTTTGTACATAATCCTCATTAATATTGTTCACGTTATATTTATTTTGAACCTCATTCGGGTTCCTAGATGGAACCTGATCTTGCCGAATTGTCTCATGCATGCTCTATAAGATTAATATCTGTGCTGCAGGCACGCCGATTCATTGCTGTAATATTAAATTCCTCAACTCACCAATCTGGCAGCGTGTGGTGCACTAGCATAAAGTTTATGCTTATGAAAATGCAATATGGGGTCACATGAGGTTCTAGAATATCCCTTATGTACCGATCGGCCGTCATCCTTCCATTATTGATGGCCACTAACTCCGTGTGCTCATAAAAATAAATCCCTCCTCATACCGTGATTGACCTATCTCCAAAATTTTGCGTTTGTCGAATGTTACCATTGGAAATGACGTTTATCTGGCTTACTTCTATCGGAGAAATATAAGCAAAATCTTGATTCATCCATCAAGAATACAATTGGACCATTTTTCAAGATCCCAGTCAGTGTGCTCTCTAGCAAATTGTAAACGGAAACCCGGTGTGCAGTGGTAGGACGTGGGCCTGTGGCTGGAACCACTGGTCGTGAATTCTGTTTCTGGAGGCGGTTACCACTATTTTTAAGGAAATTTTTACATTTCGAGCTGCTAAGAATTTGGTTTGAGGCATTTTGGTGGTGCAATGTTGAATTCTTAAAGCAATAACTCGTTAAAATCGATCATCTATAGCTGTAGTAATTTCTACATCCTTGTTCGTCCCTCCGTTCTGAAATATGGTCTAGTCTCCCTATAACGCCTTATAATTATTAAAATGGTAGTTTGTTGAACACCAATTACGCTTGCCACGTACCTTTGACTTCTCCTGTTCTCAGTCAGAGCAATTGCCCTTATGACCTTTCATCGAAGAAATTACATGTTAAATGTCCATAACACTACAATTTATCAGTTTAAATTAAAGATAAAACCACAGTAAAGTGAATATAAATTTAACGCAAAGTTTGCACCACAAACTGCCATTTTGTAAATTGGTGAGTTGGTGAACTTACTTGTTACTGTTTTATCTTTTGTTTTCCATAATCTTCTACTTCAGTTTTTCCATTTAGAAACATATTGTGCTATAGAACTATATCTCATCTCATAACAGACATAATAAGTGAACTAAAAAAGAAGAATATTAAGAAAAGATTATACTAGAGTTGGCTCTTAATTGTAATGTGCTGTGCACTCCACAGGGTGTTACGAATTTTCGGAACAAAACCTAACATTATTAATAGGTACATCCGATGTTCAAGCAAAACTATATTTTTTAGAATTGTGGGGTGAGACAATTCCATTGGAAATGTCCATAAGACATGTCTGGAAAAGTGGACTAGTCAGAGACACTTTTTAATATGGAAAAGTAGGATGTGCATGCGCAGTAAATATTGTAAATAGCGGTTCTAACATTTCGATAGGGTTGCCAAAATGTGCAATTTATAGCCGTATTTAAGAAAGTGCATATTTTTCTTGACGATAAAACTAAAAGATTTATTGGATAAATCTATGATAACTGTAAGCAATAATTGTATTCAGTAAGTTGAAGGTATAAGTTATTTAATATAAAGGTCATTAATATTAATAACGAAAATGAAATCCTGAAAGAGGTTAGCCACTTATGACAATCACAACACTAGTTTACATTTCAAACTTACCAAGAGCAGCAACATATTTTTTGAACATTTGTTGAAAGAATAGAAATAAAGTAAAAGTCTAAATCATGACAGTGTGGAAATATTTGCTGGGAAGGAAACAATACATTATAGGAATCGAAATAGTAGGTTTATAATAAATTTTTCATTTTATTAGGTTTAAATTTTTAAAATCTATCTAATTGGTTATACCAATTGCTATGTCTCCCATAGATTTTTATTTTTGAGGTTAGGTTTAACTTTTCCGACTAGTTCAGACTTTTCCGGACAAGTCCGTGGAAACGTGTGCTAATTTTATTTTTCCGTTAATTCCATATCTCTAATATCTTTACAAAAAAATCACTGTAACGTTCCTGAAGAGTGAACCTAGAACAAAAAAAGATCATCCAAATCGAACAAAATATTAATATCAAACTTATGTTAAATTTCAGGTGATACGATAATTCTTATGGGATGTGAATAAAAAAATCATTTACCCGTTGATACAAATATTTTTTTGTGTCCCTAAGATTCTGTCTCTATAACCAAAATTTGTTCGATGAGAAAGAATGGAACTGACGGTCATAGATTGATTGTTAATGCTCGTGCTTTAAATTTTCGTTGTGTTTCAGGAATGAAATTAAAGAAACTGAAAAAGTGATAGAGGAGTTACGTAACACCATTTCTTCTTTAAACGAAGCACTCGCCGAATGTCGAGTAAATGCTGACATGTATCAAACCAAAGAAAAACTCTTGGATAAAGCGTTCAAAAAGGATTTTCAGGAAATGTCACCTGTTGTACAAGAACAAGCTGTCAAGTTCTACAAGTATGAGCTTATTTACTCAGTAGCTTTATAAATTATCGCGTATAAGAATGTATTTATTATGCAATATGGATAGAAGTTGTCTTTGGCATGCTCCGAAAGGGGATATTTTTCTGAATTCAAAAATGTACCATGGTAAAAATTTTGAGAAAATAATTATTGAAAATCTCAAATAAAAAATTTATTCCAAATGAAAACTATGGTTCATCATAAACTTAAAAGCTGTGCCCACAAAATAACTTAAAATTATTATGGAATAAAAATAATAAAAATAAAAATAAAATTTAAAAATTTCGGAAAGTTGCAACAAGGATGAAAATCAACGTGGTTTAAAAAAAATGATGCTTATGCGATCTCAAAATGGCGAAATAAATTTTTTTTTTTACATTTATTGTATATTATAGAAAATTGCTCAAGGGCAAAGAATTAATGAACTTTCCATTATTTTTAGCAGGATTAAAAAAATATTTTTGTTTTAAAGTATATTGAAATCTGAAATTTAATTATAATATGGTGTCTCCAAAAGTGGAGTTTTCCTCTTAAATAACGATAGATAATGCTAAATAAGTAGTTTTATAAAGAACTGACCTAATAAAAAGTTTTTTAATTACCGAAATATGTACATTTAAAAATAATTGCCATTACAGCAATTTAAAACTTGATGAGTCCTGTCCCGTCAGCATTTTTCCGTTTCCTGTTGTGATAGCGCTACATAGTGTTATTATGTAGGAATCGAATGTAGGTTCAGTGAAATCGTTTCCTACGTGGATACAACACATAAGAAGTCAGCGGTCATTGTATGTTTTTAACGCCATTCCCCTTATTTTTTCCTTGCCCTAAAATAACCTTTAAATCCGTTCCATTTCCCTTGCCATAATTTCATTTTCGATCACTGACCTAGAACTGTGACCTTCATAACATTCAAAATTAAATAAGAAAAGAATATTTTAGGACAAGGAAAAATTGTCGCATTAAATCCTTCATTTTCTAATAACAATTACTCACTTAGTAACTTTTGTTTTAATAACACAAACAGTGATGTGATCTGCAGACATTCATCCTGCATTTATTGTGCTATATCTTCTACTTATAAAATGAATGCCCAGATATTGGCGTTCCAAACCGACGCCACATAGGGGAATTTTTCCATAAAAGCTGGCACTAACTAACACGTGATGTTATTAGCCTTCTAATTATACTTAATACCAGGAATTATTGATAAAAGAAAATCGTAGTTAAATAAAAAATTTATGCTATCAAGAGGGGCGGTTGTATATGTTCCGCGATTGTTTGATGTGTCCACCTCCAAAATATCTTATGATCAGAAATTTAAGTCAAAATTCTGACACAAATCAATTGTTATTTTAAAAGGAACAATTTACACACATGAAATTTCTTGCTATGATGCTACCTTTCTTGGGGTTGTGCAACTCCCAATTTTAAAATAATAAATACGGGCCGAGTGACACATGAAATGAAAAGTCTTTCAAATCTGCATTTACTATGTGCCAAAAAATGAATACAAAAAAAATAAGTAAATAATAATAATAAAAAGTGAATATTATTGCATTTATTATAGGTTAAATATTCGTTTTAGGAAAAATAGTTGTAAGATAAATTCTACTGATGAAACGAACAAAAGAAATAAGAGAGAAATGGAAGAAAATGAAAAGAATAATTTTATTATTACAACTAAACATGAGATTTGTTCTTGAACTTGAACTTTTAAATGTTCAGACTGATCATCCAATTTACTACTTTCCAGTTTCTCATAATATCAAAAAGTGACCGTCTTGATATACAGAGGTTTTTTCTGATAATCGTGATCTTGAAGAAATAATAGACAGAGAAATTAAATCACTTTGAGGATGTCATCATCTGTCTTTTTACATCCTTATTAAACAATACCTTCATGCACGAACAAAGAAAAAATGCATTATCACAAGATCGAGTAAAGATGTGTAAAATTTTCTTTTCGGCAAATACACAGCCATGTCTGAGCTACATTATCATGATAATACGAAAGCTTAGATTTATTTAGTTCCATAATATTTGCACTTCGAAAAACTATCATTATTAATGCATTGTAATGCGTATTTAAGTAATTTCTATTTAAGTTGTAAATATTACCAGAGCCTAGAATATGTACTAAATCTAAAATATACTACTATAAACATTATTAATGCAAAATAAACATCAAACTATAATCACAGTGGTTTAATTCGAATAGCATACCGCCTGACCCTGATCACTTATGTGTAGCGGTAGCACAGTTAGCTGGAACATGGTTGAGTGGCAAAACATGGCAAGCCAATATCTATCTCTGCTGAGGTCGAGTCTTAGCTGCGGCAACTGGCAAATATCGGAGGGAATGGTTGTTGTGTATGTTTGTCCTAGTTGAGTGGTGAAATAGCAATGTGCGAAACTTCGTCAGGACGTCAATATAAATGACCATAAAAAAATACAAGAATTGAAAAATAAACACTTATTTATTTATAAAAGAAAATGGTTGCAAGTAGCCATAGGGAAGTACTTGCAAAAAATGTTCGTTTTTCATTTTTACATCACATCGTTGAAAAATATACAGGGTGTTTCATTTGAAAAATTAATTATTTGGTTACTTTTTATCTTGTTTTGACATAATCAAGTTGTGCATAACATGTAATATATTTCTTTTTGTTTTCTTTCAGGAAAAGACCAAAAACTCAATTTCGAAATATAAATACTTCAGCAGTCCTAGTTGAACTAGCCAGGTGTATCGTAACCCAAGAGAGATCATTGATATTAACTACCGATTGCTTTGACTTCATGCGGTCTTTGGATCAAATGGACTTATTTATTGGTCTCCCACTCACCATAGACGAAAATACCTTCAACCTCATTTGCAGGCATAGAAGACAGAGAATTGAATTTGAAATGAGGGTAACTTATGATAAACATCTGCCAAAATATATATGTATATATATATATATATATATATATATATATATATATATATATATATATATATATATATATATATATATGTTAAATTCGTTTTCCGGGTATACTCCCGCGTAGGTGATAGGTCCCGAGAGGGACCGTGGTTGTCTGACAACCACGGTCCCTCTCGGGACCTATCACCTACGCGGGAGTATACCCGGAAAACGAATTTAACATTCACCACCCGCGATTTTATTTATTTTTTTTACAATATTTGACAATGATGATTGTGTTGACAAAAAACTAAATACCTCATTAGGTAAGTGTGAATGATAACTTTTTAAAATATTATCATTATTTTTGCTATATATTTTTAATATATTTACATTTGTTGTTAACTTTTTTTATTGATATATGGAAGTGCGATTAGGTGAGTTCAAATTTTTCACAAAATGTTAGTATTTTATTCTTTTCAAAAAATGTTCTTAAGTATATTTTTATGTATTAGATTTACTAAATTATATAGAAATATATTTGTTACTTAGTGTAATCTTGAGGAACATTTTTATCCAATTCAGTTCCGACAAAATATCAACATATGAACAACATTATTATAGAACAGTGAGTATAAGGAATAAATACAGTTTTTCTTAAAATAGCTACAATTTAAGATCACTTACACTCTTATATTAAAAATAGTTGTGAAAACCTCGCATTCCTATCATAATATACAATTACGCAGAGAATGTAAGTGTGGTTTAAGAAATTTGAATATCATGACTAAAGTTAATGGCAGTAGTAGCTTTTACCTTGAAAACGTATTTATGAATGGGTAAATCCGTACACTGTGCAATGTAGCCGCAGTTTGTATTGTAAAATCAGTATTTACTTTACTGTTTACTAGTGAGCCGCAG
Source organism: Rhamnusium bicolor (assembly GCA_029963845.1). Classification (NCBI taxonomy): domain Eukaryota; kingdom Metazoa; phylum Arthropoda; class Insecta; order Coleoptera; family Cerambycidae; genus Rhamnusium; species Rhamnusium bicolor. The sequence goes on along the minus strand of JANEYF010005663.1, from coordinate 958,709 downwards.
GCCCAACATATTAAAATTGTGGTAGGGTATTAAACGACGGCCATTCGCTTGGAGGATAGATCGTAAACAGACCAGCTTACGAGTTGCTGCGATCTGACTTGTTCTGCCAGAGGCGTCGCATATAGGAAGCATGTGAGTAAATAAGAGAAAGGCGAATCACTTACAATATAAATATATGTATCATATCAATGTAAGCATAGATTAAAATAATTATTACCTCATGAAAAAATATAAAATAACTAGAAATTATCATAAATTGAAAAAAAAATTAAACTAAATAAAACGCAAGAAAAACACTGTTGATTTTAAAACAGTTAAGAATATAAAAAAAAATTTAAACAATAATTACTACACAAAACAGAACAATAGCTGAATATTAAAAAAAAGCCTATATCACAACAAAGAATGGACACAGAAAAAACAAAAATAAATAGTAAAAAAATATAACATCACAAAAAAAAATACATATACAGTGTGAGTTCGCAATAGGTGATATGGACCTCAAATTTTAGATTTTTTTTTTGCAGTTTGAGGGTTTATCCCTTGTTATCTGAAAAGAAATTTTTGGTGAATTTTTGTTTTATTTTTAATCGTGTAGGCCAAGCTCACATTACTAGACATACTAATGATGTAATTCATTATTTTTGAATACCCATAATATACGCGATTAGACGCCGCCCATTGCCTGGAATTCTTTCAAGGTTAAAGCTACTACTGCCGGTATCAGTAATCATGACGTAAATAACAGAAGCAGACTGCAAAATAGGGGCAGACATTACAGAAAACAGTATATACCTTGTAAACTTTACTTAACACATCCTCCCTGTTTCACCGCCTTTTTTTTGTTTGGTATGTTTTCAAGGTCACAGGTTTCATCGCGGTGGATTTACTAATATAATTACGTATGATAGTTCCACACTTTACATAATACATAACAGACCACTTTCGCCAATGTTTATAGAGAAATAATGTAATTCTCGGCCGTTCATCGGTGCCAATATAATTTCGGAAGTTGAGGACCCCACATCGGTGCCTGTTTTACATGCAAAAGATTAATTAATTATTGTGTAAGTATACCGTCAAAAATTACAATTTAACTTATTATTATTATATCACGCGTTTTTCGGAATATAGTATTAGAGCATTGGCAATTGGGACCAATGAGTAAATATCTTAAGGAGAGAAGATATCGTAAAATCTGCTTCGACGAAAGTTGTCAGAAACTGGTTTATCTAGGTGGGAGAAGATGGTCAGTAGCGTTTCCTAAGGATAGGAGCAGGAGTAAAACTAAATTATTAGAGTTATTAAACAATTTGCAAATTAACAAATCAATTTAATGTGGCTATAAAAACTAAACAGGTACAATTTTACAGGTAGTAAATTTTTTATGAAAATTAAGGGGGTTGTTTTGATCGATTATGTATTAAAAAGAAAAATGCTTCATAAGAACGACCGATCTCCTTTAAAATGTTTTTGCTTCTTACTAAATTCTATGCTCAATCTTATTTGATGAAAAAATAAATAAATAAAATACAATAACATGCACAAAAATCAGCTGTTTCATATATTGTTCATAAATGTTTGATAGAAATATGAATAGGTAGATGGATAATAAAAGATGTGGGATTTTTCAAACTGTAATGTAAGTAAATAATTGTACAAATAAATTTAGAAAATAGATCTGATGTAAGTACAACATTAATAAATCTATAGGAGAGATTACAATATAGAAAATGTTCGATCTGACGTTTCAATTTCACTTATCTAGGAGGATCCACTTCGGCAGACACAAAAATGGTAGTATCCATCTTAGGTGTCTAGAGATGGAATATGGACATTTATAATTTCAGCAGTTAAAGTAGATGGAGTAAGTTCCAAAATAGTACCGACAGGTTCTGCATCGAATGGATGCCGGCCTGAGGTAGACAGGATTGTTTCAATTCCAGATTGTCTCAACTTTGTCTGAAAATAAATCATATTTGTTTAAACAAATTACCTAAATTTGTAAAATTGTTTTAAATGAAATTGAAGCAAATCCTCATACCAGTACCCGGAAAATAGCTGAAGAACTGAACATTACCCATGTTACAGTGTGGCAGATTTTAAGAGACCAGCAGCTATATCCCTACCATATGTAACGTGTGCAAGCTCTATTGCTCAGAGATTTGCCTTTAAGAATAACTTTTTGTGATTTGTTACGCAGTGAAATAATAAGAAATCCAGGTTTCCTAAGACGAATATTGTTTACAGATGAAGCTTGTTTTTCTCGCAATTCAATTATTAATTTCCATAACAATCACATATGGGCCGAAAACAATCCACACGCCTTAATAGAAGATAATTTTCAAGAACAGTTTTCTTTTAATATTTGAGTTGGAATTGTCGGTGACCACCTCATTGGGCCTCATTTTCTTCCACCTAGAATTAATGGGGAAGAATATCGAAGATTTTTAGAATTTGCTTTACCTGGACTTTTAGAGCAAGTTCCAGCCATGGAAAGATTCCGTATTTGGTACATGCACGACGGGGCTCCACCGCACTTTAGTCTATTGGCGAGGCATTTTTTGGATGAAAATTACCATAACCGTTGGATTGGGAGAGCAGGTCACAACCATGGCCTCCTCGCTCGCTCGATATGAATCCCCTAGATTATTTCCTCTGGGGACACCTTAAAGCGTTAGTATACAAAACTCCTATTGTAAGTGAAGAGGATCTACGAAATAGAATCATTAATTCATGTGACACAATAAAAAATACGCCAGGTATTTTCAGAAGAGTGAGTAAATCAATGAAGTGGCGGCTAAACAGTTGTATTGAAGTCGAAGGGGGCCATTTCGAACAATTACTTTAGTAAAATTCATTAGTTTAGATGTTAAGAAATGTATTTAATTTAGTGTTTATTTGTTGTTGCTGTTACATAATATTAATAAAAAATTATGAAAAAATGATAATATCCAAAAGATACGTTTCCCCATGTTTCTTGTGTGGTCCAGGGATATGCAATTAAGTGAATTTAATTTTTTGTCTCGAAAACTAAGCAAGATCTGAAAAAAAATTTAACAGACATAAAAGTTGTATTTTTAGTTTCTTAACCTAAAAAAAATATATAATTTCAAAATAGTCAGTGGCGTACATTTTTCTGTCAAAAATATTCGTTAAGGTGCCGCTCGGGACGCCACTGGACAATAAATTTTATCAAGTTAGTGCTTAATTAGCCCCTTAACACTACAAATAACATTGCCAAATTGAAACAAATTTGGGTAACGGATATTTAAGATATTTAAGCAAAACCAAATTTTTTTAAAAAAAGCTTAACGCCCTGTATCTTGAATACGAAGCATTTGCGGACCCATGTTAATATAAACTTTTTGTCTTAAAATCACTCAGATAATCGTATGTTAACTCTATTGTACATGCTTAATGAACACCCTGTATAATAATAGTGTGCCCTACTTTACTGATGGTTTGTTTATAATTCGAAAAAAAATTTTGTGGGGAATTCCAATTACAAAAACGAACAGAAAAGAAGAAAAAGCAAGAACAAATTTGTAATTTTGGGGCCCCTTATATGTTGTGGGCGTGGTCTTCCATTATTTAGGGAGGACTTTTAAATTGGTTGCCGAAATTATTGGTAACTTTTGGTACGGTAATTTGTGTTTTATTCTAAATGGCGCGTTATGCTCCCTTATCTGTGTAGTGTTAGCGGTTAGTGGACAATCAGAGTGCTTGAATTCGTAGAATTTTTGTGAAATATTCTGATATGATCCACTATGGGTACTATGTCATTGCAAAGTTCTCGTAGTTAACTAATGGGGATATATTTTGTTGAGTTACTTATGAGACGAAGGAATTTGTTTTCTAGTACTTCTAATTTGTGTAATGTCGTCGCGCTCGCAGAACACCAGACCGCCGCAGTATACATTGTAAACTAATTTTTTACTGCTCCTGTTTAGTCTACTATTCCCTACCATCAGGGGGAATAGACTTCTGGACAGAGAATAGACTTATGTATCGTCTTGTTAATATGTTTTCCAAAATATAGTCCTTTATCTGAATTTACGCCTAAATATTTTTCGTCCTGTTTCGTCTCAGTTTGGCTACCCCCCATCAAAATAGGTGTAATCAATCGATTACTTCTTATTCTTTTTCTAGTGCCCACTATAGCTTCCTACTTGGTGACGTTCACCTTCACCTACCACTTTGCGTATACGATTTCTGATCGCTGATTTAGTGTATCTGCAACGGCCGCACTCAGCGGCGACATTTTTAACGTATCGCAGTAATCTGAAAACGTCTTATTTAAAATAATACAATTTTGCTACATGCGATACCGCAGAGGTTTATCGCATGTGGCAAATCACACCGTAGCCACATAATGCACCAACGCTCTTAGGTTTAAGAACCTGACTCTGGGATGACATCCAAACTTCCTAAGTCTGCATCGATGTGTAAACAATACTGCTTTCGTATGTATATGTAAATTTATGTGAGTACTCAACACTTCACTCTAATATATAAAACATTATAATATATGCAAAAAATCGAAAAATGCATTCATTTTTTATTATTATTTTATTAAATCCACATGAATTGATTTTTCAGATGAGATCTTTCCAGCTCCAAGTTTTAGACGGAGAGGTTACCATAGCCACTTTTCAAAAACGTCTGAGTTTAAAGAAGGAGAATCTTATAAGATTGGGAACGGAGCTACAACAAGTTAGAACGGATTATTTATATTTGATGCATAATATGCAAGTACAACTAGTATTAAGAAGAGGACTAGTTGAAACCGCTCTTACTGGTGAATTAGACGACTTCAAAGATGCCATACTAGTTCGAAGAAGGGAAATTGAATATATAAATAAATTAATAAAGGTCAGTGACTGAAAACTGTTTATACAGGATGCTATTAAAATCAGTGGCATAGTTAAAGCGGTCGATTCCAACGACTTCTAAGCTCGTAGACGCAATTTTAAACATAGAGGATATGCTTTCTTCATTCGGGGTACTATATCGTGTTTAATGAACAAATAGTTAAGTTATGCCCACTAATTTATGATTGCGCAAAACAGTGTTCGCAACAGCCAGTTTCATACGCTACAAATTATTAAAAACGGGGTTTCAAAAACGTGTAATTTGAAATACAACTTTTAAGGAATTAAAATGATTAAATGTGTGAAAAAAGTATATGAAATTTTAAATTTTTTAGTATTTATAACATTTAAATCAATATTAATATTTTTCATTGCGTATCTTAATATACACAAATGTGCACCAGCCTTGAAAAATACAATTCTTTTATATAAATGGAAATAACAGCAAATCGAAACAACGAATAACTGTGATCCTACAGAACACCAAAACACTATGGCCGACATCGAATCTAAGCTCTTGATGCAGTCAGTTAGAAATATGAGCGAAAAAAAATTCAATTCAAACGGCGCGTATTTTTTGGAATGGCTAAACTATTTCAGTTTACTAAATGGAATATAGTTGAAGTTAACAAACATAAATACTTTACGAGGAGGATAACTTTGTCTTAAATACTGAAAAATATTGTTTTAGTAGCAGAAAAGGTTGAGATTAACAAAACTAAAACTAAACAACGGTTAACTGAAAACAGTTTAAACTTTATTCAATTAAGTTTCTATATGTAGACCTAGGCATAATACTAATTATGAATAAACATTATATTCTCGTATTTACCAAAAATAATATGAACATTTACTATCATAATCGTCTTTATACATTGCAACAGTAACATTAAGTGTCAAGATTTATTAGATGATGTTAAGTATTATAAATTATTAAAAAATGATCCTACTTGTACCTTATAACAAAAAGCAAATAAATTAAGTTACTAATTTAAAAAATAATAATATAATTAGTAAAGAAATAGCCTCAAAACTAACCATATTTAATTCTGTAGCTCCAAGATTTTACTAGTTACCTAAAATACATAAACCTACTTTAACAATGAGGCCAATAATATCCTCTATTAATGCTCCTAATAGCAAATTATCTAAATTTCTAACAACAATTTTAAGTAATGCATATGACAAAAATAATGAATTTTAAGTACAAGATTCCTTTTCTTTTAGTGAATTTATAAATGAATTCCAAATTCCTCCTAATTATGTAATTATCAGTTTTGATGTTATATCACTTTTCACAAATTTACCTAATGACCTTATTAAAAATTGTATTATAAATAAATGGGATAACATAAAAAACTTTTGCAATTTTGACATTGACACTTTTTTTGTAATTCTAACTTTTCTTTTTGATTCAAACTATCTAAATTTTAATAATAAAGTTTACAAACAAATTTGGGGTACTCCTATGGGTTCTAGCATATCTCCAATATTAGCTAGTTATGTAATGGATGAAATATTATTTTCTTGTAAAACTAAATTTGACTTTGACATTCCGTTTCTTAAACGCTATGTTGATGATTTAATCCTTTCTGTTCCTTATGACAAAATAGAAATTACCCTTTCGATTTTTAATAGTATTGATAAGAACATACAATTTACTGTTCAAAAAGAAATTAATAACAGTGTTCCATTCTCAGATATGAAATTAATAAGAACTATTGAGAATAGAATTATTACTAGGTGGTATAGGAAACCAATAAGTAGTAATCGTTATATAAATTTTTTCTCTTATCATTCCTTTAAAATGAAGGTTAATCTTATCTTAGCTTTGAAAAATAGTTATCAAAGTTACGCATCATTCTTTAAAAAATGAAAGTTTACAAGAATTAAAAGATATTCTATTAGAAAATTCATATTCTGTTAAAATAATTAATAATCTATTATTTAACTATTCAAATACTTACATTATTGAACCTGTTCACCATATTAATAATAATGATAACACTACAATTTACAGATCTTTACCTTATCTAGATAGTTTGACTCCAAAATTAGTAAATGTTTTTAAAGACAATAATGTTAAGATTGCATTGCACATGGGAACATGAAGGCACTAATTGAGTACTGTGTACTGTACTTTCCAGCTTTGTTTTAGTTCTTGTTCCTGATCTATCCCATTCTAGATCCAATTCTTTAGCTACGCTACGCTGATGAGGGGCAATAACTCCGAAACACGTGTCCGTAGCTGCATAGTTGTTTTTTTTTGGGGATATGGCACTAAACATTCTTTATTAAATCAGTATCTCAACTTTATTCTAAAACTAAAACACCTCTTCTTAAAAATCAGTGTTCTAATCTTATTTATAAAATCCCTTGTAAAGATTGTGATAAAATGTATATAGGACAAACATCTCGAAATCTTCAAGACCGCATTACTCGTACTTCTCACAAAAGTGATTGTAGGAGGATTACTAATTCTTGTGCTTTAGCTGAACATTTTCATCTAATGGATCATTCTTTTAATTACATAGATGCTACAATTTTTGATATTGAAAATAACTATCATAAAAGAATATTTTTGCAAATGCTATATATAAATAATGAACCTAATTGTTTAAACAAAAGAAATGATCTTTATTTAACAAAATTTTACTAGTTGTTTATGGTTGCCTTGATATATTTTTATGAAAAATTGTTTAACATCCTTGGTAACAGTTTTGTTACTACTTTTATATATATTTGAAATTGTCTAAATTGACCTATTTTACTTTTTTACTTTTTTCCCGATATTTACACATTTTATTTAAAACAATTTTTATGCCATGTTTTAATTTTTATCTTTTTAATCACGTTTGTAAGTATTATAATAATTAATAATATATATATATTTTTTTAATATTATAATGTACACTTTTAGATATCTTAAGAAAGGAATGAAATATTCCGAAAGCTTGTTAAAGAACAGAGATTTTTAACCGAATTTAGCCACCTAATAACTGCATACCCACGATTTATGTATATATTTTTATATACATATTTAAACATTACTTTGTATGTTTAAATATGTATATAAAAATATATACATAAATCGTGGGGATGCAGTTATTAGGTGGCTAAATTCAATTAAAATATATATATATATATATATATATATATATATATATATATATATATATATATATATATATATATATATATATATATATATATATATATATATATATATATAAATTCGTTTTCCGGCTTTCCGGGTACACTCCCGCGTAGGTGATAGGCCCCGAGAGGGGACCGTGGTTGTCTGAACGACGTTTCGGCAGAATCTCATCTGCCATCTTCAGGTTCTAACCGATAACTGATTACTGCGGCTTCTGGTTACTCGAACTGAAACCAGAAGCCGCAGTAATCAGTTATCGGTTAGAACCTGAAGATGGCAGATGAGATTCTGCCGAAACGTCGTTCAGACAACCACGGTCCCCCTCGGGGCCTATCACCTACGCGGGAGTATACCCGGAAAACGAATTTAACATTCACCACCCGCGAAAACCTGAAAAACAACATATATATATATATATATATATATATATATATATATATATATATATATATATATATATATATATATATATATATGTATATATATATATATTGATTTCAGGAGGCAGGAAATAAAAAATTACAGGCAATAATGCGAAACATGGCTTTTCGGCGAAATATTATGGCCACTGAATGGGAACATCGAAGGTTAAGAATGCAAATTAACGATCTCATAGAACAGCTGAAGGATATACATAGTGTAAAGGTAATTATTTATTTAATATAATGATAACACATTCAATGTATATAAATATACTTGACCCAATAATGAACCTTGAGGTTTGCGAATATTAGTGCTTATTAATTATTATTTATATGTGCATATCATATCTCGTACCTTCCATTCTGGTCAATGGTGGTTATCCGTGTTACTCTTCTTGATTATATTTATGTTTCATATTGAGCAGCCATGCAGTCTATGCTCTGACTTCTACTTCGAATATATGAGTTTAAACAAACGCTGCTACCTATGTAGTAAACAAATATGAAAACACGGTATATATTGTTATTAATGTTTACACACATTGTTTCTAATATAACCGTTAACTTTTTGTGCAATATCTCAAGCACTAATAAAAGTTTCAGGAAAAGAAAAACTCTACTTTTTATTTCACAGTAGTGACATCTAATATAGCACTAACAAAACAATTTCACTTTTTATTCAGTTGTATACAAATGCAACGTCAAGAGCGGAGATGATAATTACTACCTAATCGAATTCCGTCTGAAGCTAAGGTTGTTTTGAAAATAAGGGACAGTACAAAAATGTAACAAACTACTCCATTTTTTACAATTTTGCGCGAAATACGATTACAACATATAACATACTTCAAATTTAAACTGTTGCCCCTGTTCCAAAAGTAGAGCATACCATAAAAGCTGAACAATTGCGACCAATTAACATGTTATTTTTTTGTGAAAAACATATGAATAGTATTACAAGGGAACAGCCAATGAAATATATCGACCAACATAATATTTTAACCATTAATCAGTCAGGTTTTAGGGAATATTATGGCTGTGAAACAGCTTTACAACTAATTATTTACCGGAAAAGTATGATAGATAAGAAAAATAACATATGTGCTGTATTTCTGGATTTAAGCCGTGCATTTGAGACCATCGATCGAGATATTTTGTTAAAAAAACGTAAAATAATGGTATTTAAAGGCTACGTACTATCATTATTTATCAAATCGGAGTCGTTGTTAAAATAAATGACTTGCTCTCTAAAACCAATAAAAAATAATATATGGGTTCCGCGAGGCCCTTTATTGTTTTTATTATATATTAGTAATATTACTAATGTGGTAAAAAAATTCTATGTATCTTTTTGCTGATGATACTTTAATTTATTTTGATAACACTGACATGTATGATTTGGTAGGAACATTAAATGGGAAACTAAATCAAATAACAAAATGGTTAGATTAAAGTGAGTAAGCTGTTATTAAATCATAATAAATCAAAATGCATGATTTTAGGTATGTAGTAATATTTTACATAATTCATTTATGCAAACATAATTAAAAATTACTTTAAATGGTAATTTTGTTGAATATGTTGATAATATTAAATACCTAAGTTTAATCATGATTGGTTGACCTCTCACGGGGGACTAGTTGCCTCGCGGCGTTGTATACGTCACACTTGATTTGCCAGATGTCTGCATCTTCTGGAAGTTCCTCATCGATGACCGCGTTCATGCTTGCCAGGTCTTGTGGCTTTAGGTTAGCCCTGGTGTTAAGGCAAACCCTCGTCCTTAAGTCTACATCGGTAAACTCTAGAGGATGTTCCCCATCAGCTGCTAATTGCCACGGTGAGACTGCGGCTGGCAGTTCTTCCAGCTGACGGGGTGCCCTTACGTAACCTGTCCTGCTCAAGAAGGATACTTGATCTCTCAGGTGTTGTTGAAAGAAGGCGCGATGCTTTGGATGCATTTCACACCAAAGTGCATGCAATCTCGCCATGTATCCCCTTCGCTCAGGTTCGCTACTCTCGCGGCAGATCAGCAAGTCATCTCGAAGTTCCCTTGTTCACTTAAAGCGTCCATGTTCATTACGTTCATCATTATTGAGAACGTTAGGTGAGGCCCCTCCCACTTGTCACGGACCCCCTTCCGCTTGGGGTCAGTCGTGAGGGGCCCTTCCTCTTAGATTATATGGAACCAGAGTGTTTGGGGTATCAGGGTGGGTAGACCTGATACCCCACGGCCGACATTGATCAGACAGATATCCTTTGTCTATACGATAAATTTGTCTCTGTCTGTCCAGGGTGCAGCGCGCGGAGGTTGCCGGTCCCTTACATCCCTTATTAATATTATAATTATTTTTATTTTCGGAATATCCGATGCTGGTCAGTCCTTCCGTGGCCTCCGACGCCTCACGGTAGTCGCGCCGGCGCATTGACTACCGCCACTCCCCACATCCCGCAGGGTTAGTAACTGTAGATACCAGAATAGAGAGCCTGGGTATAGCACTTGGAGCTCGTATCGGAGATCGCGATATTTGATCCGTATCTCCTCCTCCTTCGGGTGATGTTTTTCTCCGCAGGTGCCGAGAACTCGATGACATACATCACCTTGAGTTGATGGTGGAGGAGGACTATGCGAGGCTTGTTGGCTTGCATTAGCCTGACAGTCGGGAACGAGTAGTTCCAGTAAATCCGGCATTTCTCGTTCTCGACAACGGACTCAATATCACCAGGACGTAAGGTAGCACTGGTGTCTGGTCTACTCATTACGAGTGCCTTAGATGGTAGTATAGCACTCGTAAAGCCGCGATTTTAAATGGTCGGATAAATTCCGTATTTTTGCTTTCTATTTTTATCTCTTATTATCTCGATTTTTTTGTTCTTATTACCCAAACCAGATTCAGCTGACACAAAATTCTAATAAACCCGTAATTCAAAAAAATGATTTTAGTTCACCAAAGAAATGCAACAATATTTAAAAAGCAAAGCTTCAGGGCGCAAAGGGAACACAGAAACTTTCGAGTCAGAAATGGAATTAATGGCAGCAGCTTACGAAAACCGCATAAAGGACAAAAAGGAAAAGTATATGAAAATTAAGAAGCAGATACAGTCTTACAAGGACCATAACGATGCTCTTGATAAAGCTATTAAAGATATTAATGTAGACGTGTGCGATTTGAAGTTAAAAAAGGATGACAAATTGAAAGTTAAAGAAAATGAAGTGTTAGGGTTAAGGTAAGCAAGTTTTAATTACTCATTATTGATTTTAGTGGGTTGTTATAAGAATTTAGTTATGAGCATAAAATTTGATATAGAATAATTCTACTATGTCTATCAAAAAACCGACGAGACAGGACTCAACTTTCCAATGGTAGGGAAGTTATATAAATGAATTCGTTTGTTATTCCTATTGTATTAAGGGAACTTAGAACCAATTTTGCTATAGTGGTTTAACTTTGGTCATGATTCAAATACAGTCAACTCCAACATTAGTTATAAATATATGAATTGTATATCATATTCTGAAAATTTAAGCTAAGGTGATGAATACAATAGCGATCTTTATGAATAACTCTGGTTATAATTTAAAATAATAAGATAAAGTATGTTACGTGACATTGATACGAGCACAAATTTATATATTATAAGTAGTATACAGGGTGATCTTAATGGGAAATCACGCCACTGTCTCTCACACCACCGAGCCAACAATAAACTATAAGTTTAATGAAACATAAGACATATTTAGTACTTCGAAACTTGTATAAGATACTCCTCCGTATCCTCTCGCTAATGCGTCTAACGGAGTTTTTGATGGCTCATTGTAGAAATACTGTTTGTCAAATTTCAAACTGGTAATCAAATATTTACAGAATTTTATGTTGTTTTCACGAGAACATTTAAATCTTATGATACGGACATGCTGAAGATGCCTCGCTGCTTGTGATTAAGGTTGCAATCGCGGTCGCTGCATCAATGTCACCTCCATGTAAAACAATCCTGAATATCCGTACCCTAAGGGCGCCGAGGATTCTAGCATCATTTCATTCTCATCGTTTCCATTGAGGTCTAGAGCGATGTCAAGGTCGACACAATAAATTTGTTTTTCCATCGCTGTAGAAAGAAAAACATCTTGGTAGCTTGCATCTAGCTGATTCACTCATATCACTTGACATCCTTCCAGTCACACACTTCGTCGTACACTTCACAATCATCACATAATACTGAAAGTATAGCTATGTCCTCTCATCATCAACATCCACCTCGATCGAGACTGCGAACGCGATTGCGACTCCCACCGCGAACGGTCAGACATCTTCGACTGTCCTTATTCTTATGGTGAAATCCAGAGTTATCGCTTCGGTCTACCTTTTAACGAATCGTTTTGGCGCAGAAGTATGTTTAATAACATTCTTAAGATAATGTATAGAAATGTAGTTTAAGATTGGTATTTATTTCGGTTCATTATAAATATTTAAAACACTTATTATAATTAAAATTTGTGCCCTAAAATAAACATGTAATAAAATAAAGATGTGTGCCTAAAATAAACATGCTGCTCTGAGCCGCTTTCTTTCGACTCTAATCATAGAATCATAACGCGTTTTGATCCGAAAACGACCAACAGAAATTGAATAATTAACAAACACTTTATTGCTGTCCTGGAATGGGTTGGAAACTTTGATGCGAAGATAACACTGACGTAGTTTTCCACGAAACATCAAAACACTATGTACTGCACTTAACTTGTTCACTTTATTGCTGTTAGTGCTTTTTGGATCAAGATTCGATTTCTCAGGGCGAAAAAAAGCAGCTTTATGATTTATGTGTTGATAATTACTGGTAATCATACATTGTTTTTTAGAATGGATGCATTATTAAGAAGAAGTAGTTTGATACAACAGATACAACAAAACCACAACGAGATATTGGTTCTACAAACAGAGCTGGAATTACTTCGATTAAAAACTTATCCAACATTTAAATATAAATTAATTAACACAAATTAGATAATTATCTAATTGTTTACTCTAAATAAAATAAACGTAATGTTAAATTTTATGTTATAATTAATTTCATCGAGCACAGCGACATGAAATTTCTATACTATTACTTGATGATAATATGAAATAGACTATGGGGTGGATATAGTTATTTTGCTGGCGCGACAGGCCAGAGTTGGGTAAAATCAAAAACAAAAGATTGGTAATTCATTAAATCACTAAATCATAGAATATATTATGGCATAGGACGTAACAAAAAAAGAAATACATTAATAATCTTCACCACAAGGTACCCTTAGAAATGGGTGCAATAAATATGTATCCACAGAATATAAAGCACTACAAAGTGATTTTTTATTATACAATATTATAAAATGTTTTTAGACTACTGTCTTTTACGCTTAAATGTATTATAATAATAACAATTATATAATAAATAAACACTACAGAAATTAGACTGTGTTATATTGTAATACATTATATTATTTAAGATGGCCAAATCATGGTTTTAAATATATGTTTTGCTGTACCGAGCCCTATTCGTCATACAACTTGTATTTACTTACATCCAATCTTTATAAGGATCCTGTACCATTTGACTTAAATACACTTCATTAAAATAATTGGATGGACTATTATAAAACCGACGACAGTTTCATTTGGGAAATTAATGGGTTTCAACAATTAAAACAGTTTTATCTCGAGTATCTAAGTGAAAACTTTAATATTCGGTAACAAGATAAATCAATCAATTTCATTTTTTGAGATTTATTAAAACTAATGAAATGTATTAATATCTTAATAGGTACTAGCGTTGAGTGAAGGTATAAAGAGGTGCAAGTGGAAGTGTGTGTTGCAATTCATAGCCAGCGCAGCGCTGAATTCGACATCTAGTACGGCGCCACACATGTTTGGATCCGAGATTTCTTGTCAGTTCGTCAGTTGATTATAGGCGTGTAATTTGTAGTATGTTCCCTTGTACCGTTGTTTGTTTGTTTGTTTTGAATCGTTTCATCCACCAAACGCTTTACTGTTTTGAAAATAAATATTGTGTTGAGTGTAGTTTTCTTAAATAAAAACCCTAACGATATAGTTATTTGAAAAACCAATTAAACTATTAATTTTTCACTTAAACGGGGAGAAGTTATATCTTGTGTAGGATGTCCTATCTCTTTATTCCCTGAAACTTCATACATTATAAATATAGGTATTTTACACTTTTAACCTACTTGTTAGACAACTTCGCTTATTGTATATACGTTTTTTTAGTTTTAATTCTTTTTAAAAATTTGTTTTTCGGTTACACAACGAAAACTCGCGGTAGCCCTCATTGCCTTGTAGCTGTAACTGCTATCGAGATGCCATACTGTGTTCAATGGCGGCACTTAAATACTGTAACACTGTACAAACTGGTTCTTATAAAAGCTATAAATTGACATCTGCTGGAATTTTTTTCAAACACAATTAGAATTAAATCATTATTATTCAATGCTAGCGCCAAGCTAGCGGCAGTAGTCCCCTGTTAACTACTTATATAAATAAAATTCTTGACGATCGGTGGATGACCGATCATCGACCGATTTTATATGCAAAAATATTAATATTTTTTTTTAATTTTTGTGCATGTACTTACACTGTTGTAAGTACTCTGTTAGAAATTACAATTTATTTTATTATTATATCGAATATATTTCGAAATATAGTGTTAGGATTAAAATCCGTCTCTGGGATGTCATCCAAATTACCTATTTAGGAATTATTTTATATCAATAGAGGTATATGCCCAGAAAGTCATAAATGAAATACTAGGTAGTACACAAGTTACTTACAATATTCACTGCATATCGAATTTTATTCCATTTTCAGGTACACATTGTTATCTCAGCAGTTTTAAATTTGTTTGGTTATTATGTTTTTGTAAATAAATGATATGACTTGAAATATTTCGTTTCTTCGTCCTGTTATGTTATTGCTATTATTTTCTTTTCATTATTTACGCAAAAATTACGTAAAGGACTTTACTGAGATTTCATTTTTATTATTGTGAACAAATTATTTATTATTATTTTCCGAAAACATTCAAATAAAATATATATAACATAATTTACATTTTACATTCAATGTTCTTATAACATTTGACCTTTTAACATAAATAAACTTCATTAAAATAATTGGATAGATTATTATAAAGCTAAAACGGATACAGAAGTTTTAGTTAGGGAATTAATGGGTGTCAACAATTAAAACAGTTTCATCTCGAGTGACGAACTGAATACTTTAATGTAATGTATTTAAAAGTATTTCTTTTAGTTCACATTTTTATTCAAAATGTGACTTATGGATCAAAAATTTATAACATAGGTAAATATCTTATAACTTTTATAACTGTTTTTAATATACCGGCTGGCTCCTGTGTCATTTAAATTAATTACAAATCGCTGGTTTATGCACCACCATGTAACTTTAAGTTTACTTTTGTTTACATTTAAGGAAAAATATGAAAGTTTAGTTTTACGTAGAAGCGCTCATGCAAATATTTAGCTTTAATTTAGTTTTTATTTTATTTTCTGAAGATAATCAACTTTTATCTTTTTACGATAAGGCTCGGTTTACACCAGGTATCCAACTAAATTCTATAAATCGCTGTTAAAATGTTTGCATTAGTAATATCGAAAAACAAATACACATGACTCCTCCTATGTACCATGTAGATTGAGGGCCAGTTTTTCCATCCCCCATTAAATTTGTGTGATACATAAATTCCATGGAAACAATTATTGATGCAATCATATCCAAAGAAGTTATCCACAAAATAAATTTAATGAAAGATGGAAAAACTGACCCCTAATATATAAAATTACAGAAAATACTGATGTGTATTTTTATTATTCATAGGAAATGCGATTATCTAGTTTCATAAAATGATACCAAATAATATACATATTCGTATTTCTTATTAATAAAGAAAAATACGCATCATATCAGTATTGCATGTAATATTATATATTAAATTCATACGGTATTGAAGATGAAACATTTGTTTTAATTTATCGGTAATATCAATAGAAAAATTTAAACACCGTTTTAAAATTTTGTGGGCAATCCTTCCGACGAGGGCGTGCTAATGTCGCCTTAAAGTTAAACGTATTCGTAACTGCGAAAGTGCAGTTCATTTATTCAGGGAATTCAAACTATCGACCAACAATACGCATTATATTATTTTCATACTTGACTGTATGAATGGTGGCGAAATTGAAGGTAAATAAAAGTAAAATTAAATTAAATCAAATTATGCCAGCGATAAATCTTTCGAAACCAACAAAAATGAGAATTGCTAATGTACAGGATGATTTTGTGAGAATTACTCATTACGAACACAACTATGTAGGGGCTGATGGGTCCTATCTCTAATATTTAGGAAGATATTAGCGAAACTTTGTCCGAGTCCCACCCGCCGTAAACGTTATTTCTGACTATTCAAAAACAGTTTATAAAAAAGTTCAAGATTGTTTAAGAAACGTGTTACCAAGACAATTGACTATTTTTAATAAAACATATTTTCTATTTCTCATATATAGTCAGAAATAACAAAGTTAACGGGGGTGGGACTCACACAATGTTTTCCTCACATCTCCCTTAGTATTAGAGATATTGCCATCAACACCTATATGACTGTGTTCGTGAGAAATCTTAAATTTAAATATGTAAAAATATATGCAAGGTGTTTAATTAAAAAAAATAAAATTTTGTAATTACCTTTTTTTTTCGAACTAATAAAAATTAAAAATTAGAGTGGTGGGAAATCTCATAAAATCACCCTGTACGTATATAAAAATCGGAAAGGGGATATGAATAACAGACCAATATTGGTATTGATAGTTTTGTCCAAAGTAACAGGAACATTATGAGCGAAAGATTATCTGAATAATAGCTATTTATAACAAAAGTGTTAAAAGTGTCATTTTATTTTGTGAACGAGGCGAAGCCGAGTGTAGCAACCCCACGAACAAAATAAAATCACTTTGAATACGTGTTTCATACATTATTTTTTCTACGACAATGAAAATAATTAGAAAATTTATAAAAATATGCTGAATTTGATATTTAAAAATCAAATCAGATCAAGTAGAGATATTTGTCAATGTCATTTTAACAACAATGCAAAACAATAACTGGTTGAAAAACTGAATATTTTTACTAGTGTTAAAAGTAACACGCTTCCCAATAATATACGATTTTTAATTGGATAAACTGATGTTAAAAGGTCTACTTTTTTCTTGAAATACTAAATTTGAAGCAAATAAAATGTCAGATTTTTAAAAAGTCTGCTTTTAATAGCGGTTGTAGAAAAAAATTACAGTATGGCTTTCATAGATGTTATTTATATACAAAATCTGCTGTTTTGGAAATAATTTTAAAAATGCAATCAGAGATTGGCAAGAACCACAAATGTGGAATCATCATGCCCTTAGCTAAGACTTTAGACACTGAACCATACGCTTATTTAGTGGACACTTTTTCACTTTTTTTCTTCAATATACACAAAAAAGGGGCACTTTCAAATTTTCCTTAGGTTTAAAGTTTGATATTTTTTTTCTTGGGCCGATTTGAATAATTCTTTACGCAAGGAGTAAATAAATTATTCGTATTTATAACCTCATTGCAGATTAAAAAGAAAAATTGACTTATGTCATATTATACAAGGGAAAGCAAAATTAGGTTTTTTGGCCTAAAGCAAAATCAATCTGTGGAGTAATTTGGTAGCATAGATATTTTAAAATGTGGTTACCATCAAGCTATCTCCATTCTAAGCATTTTGTCTTTTAAAGAGATATACAATTTTAAGTAAACCGGTACAAATGGTATACTTTTTAATTCGGGGCGAAATTTTACTTTGCATATCGCTGCTGATTAATCTGATGTAAATATCTCACGGATGGCATGGCCCCCGCACAGCCCGGATTTTAATCCTATAAGTATGTGTGAAACATGCTTTGTAGAATAATTAGGAACCTAGTACCTACTTCTAGAACGCTCAATAACTTGCGAGAAGTACTTTTGGAACAATGGGCAGCTATCTCTGAGCATGGAAAACATTTAATAGAAGGTATGCCAAGACGGATAGGCGCTGTTATTCAAGTTCGTGGGGGCAATATCCGATATTAATTTATATTCAATCACCGCATATTTATTTACGATTAGTTTCTTTTAATGTTGTGATGTAGAAATGTGATTATTATAAGGTTATTAAGAGGGTTTTTTTTTTCATGTTTACTTTTCTCTTTAAACTGGCTATGTCTACTTAAACAAAATATCCCAGCAATGAGACATTTTAATAATAATATTTGCACCGTTTTATCGTTCTGAAATGTAACATTTTAATTTCTCTGCAAAGGGCGGTTACTTAAATTTTCCAAAGAAATTTAAAAAAAAATAATAAAAACTTTGTTATAAAAATTAGGTGCCTTTTTATTGATTTGAGAGATTTTGTTTCAAACAAATAAATGTATTTATAGTGCAGACTGCAGATATATAAAAATTGATGGAGATAATTATTTGTAGATTTTACATATCTAAATAATACATCAGATCGTTTTAAATTACTGTGATACAATTTACTGGTAAGTATAACTCTTTAAGAGTCTATATCAGATGCAAGTGAAATATAGTCTCGATTTTACCACACCCCGCGCAGCCCTCGGTGCATATATACAGCCAAACCGAAATTATCGCGGCGAATGTCGAGGGTGGCCGATGTTCTAGTTACAGAACGGCATAGTGGAATATTTCAGATCGGGTGATGTTGAATTATCAGAGGCGGAGTACTAGAGGTTTCGTACGACATAAACCGACGAAAAAGTTGTATTGCGTCAAGCTTATAAGCTAAGCAGTAGCTAACCTTACCCTTGTCCTACAATTAATATGTAAAAACAATAAAAAAAAACCGAAATTATTTTATTTACTTTGTTTAAAAATAGCTAAAGAACTAAAGTTAATCTACAAAAAAATTTCCATTTTACCGTTTCTTATTAATGCATAGTATTATTTTAAAAAATTTTCCTATAAAAGGAAGTATCAATGTGTGTCATATCATTCAGCTCAGAATGGAACAGGCGATGAAATAATATGAAAAATATATTTGTGTTATTTTAAATTTAAACTCCAATATTTTTATCAAATATGAAAGATTATGATGATGTTACATATATTGCTGAATTCAGAAAGAAATTTTTTTAAATTGAACTGAATATACAGGATATATCATTAAGAATAAAAAAATTAAGGCAATTTCCGGTCAAACCAGAAGTAAACGATATGTATGTGACGCGCATATTTAATCAGTATTCGGAATGTCATATGTCCATTTCCGCATATTAATGCGGGGTGTAATTTTTTTATTTTTCAGTGTTTCGGCGTTTTATTTTTATTTGACATTCAATTGTTTTTAATTTTCGGATTCCTTAGAAAAAAGCACATAAGTATAATTTTTGAAGTTTTTTCCTAGGTTAAAAATACAGCAGAAAAATCGAGTAAGGTGCACTTAAAATGATCACCCTGTACATGAGGTTACTGCGCTTAAAATAAATCAAAAATAAAAATTATCATATTCACCTTTCATTGAGCCTTTCATTCTCCATATCAATATTTAGAGACGGCAAAATGGGAAAACTTTCATTTATATTAGTCTCTCTACAGAAATTACCGGAAATAAAAGAAAATTATTACTTTCATTAATTTACAAAAAAAATTCAATTTTCACTAGTACTTCCTTTTTATATTTTCTCTTTTGGGCTAATGTTCGATTTTTAGGTTTTCTGCTAGGGTATTTACGCTTATGATATGTTTTTATTTTTCCCATTGTTCTCTCACTGCACTAATAATCACTTTCAATAACACGTCTACTTAGGTGTACACTTGATTTAAAAAAAACTGGTACAACTCTTATAATCGAAAATCATAATAGTTTAGTTGTGTGCATATGTCTGTAAATAAGGCTGGCCACGCATGTCGAGAGGGAGGTGGAGAAGAAATGATTTACCCCGGACCTGGGTTTTTTTGGAGGAGATCGGTTTTCTTTGTGTTTTTAAACTTATTAAACCTTTCTCTTTTATTTTATTCAAATGGAATTTTAAAAAATAATTAGAAAATTACTTTTTCAAAACATTTTCAAGCCTGCCATATTATTGTTTAAAAAAATAATATTTGTTACGGATAATTCTACTAATGGTTGTAATTAAAATACTAACTGAATAATGATAATTCTATTTTTAAAATAAGAACATAAAAATAATGTAAACAATGCAAACTAAACATAAAAATACAATAAAAAAATAAAATAAATGAACTTCAATTACGTAATACAGAATTAACTAATATTTTGTCATTGCTACATTAGCGTCTAAAACTGCCTGAAGTCTTGCAGGCATGGACAAAATCAGATTTCTTGCAAGGTCAACTTCTTGCGACAAGTTCTCCCAAGCGTCTTCAATTATCCCTTCCAATTCTTGGGCATTATTTGGATGGTTATTTAATTTTCTTATATGTTTCACCATTAGTCCCCATACATTTTCAATTGGATTTAAATCCGGACTTTTAGATGGCCACGGTAACAACTCTATATTTTTATTAAGAAACCATTGCCTGACACGATGGGCCGTATGTATGGAGCAGTTGTCTTGTTGGAAACACCTCTATTATTAACGGCAACATAATATTGTCTAATATTTCAATATTTAATGGAATTGAGATGACCACTACTGTTCCAACACACACCTAACCCATTTAGGCTCATCCAAGCCCAGACATTGACTGAAAACCTTCCTAATATTTGTGGATCGAAAGTATATTTTTCGTCGTATCTAGTGGAAGGAGGCCTATATACGCGAACATGTCCATCGTTACAGGATTCAAAAACCTTTTTGTCAGAAAAGACAACTTGTCCCCAGAAGTTTTCATCATTGATTATATAGTTGAGTGCAAAAATAATCCTACCCTGCTTCTTTTCTTCTGAAAGTTTGTATTTTTTAGCCGCTGAACAACTCTTCAAGTCGCTTTGTAGTTTTATTCTTCTGCAAACAGTAGATACCGAAGCAGGGAAATTTGTCTCTGAAATTGCATTTACTGCAGGGTTTTCTATTAGGTAATTTATAAGATTTTCATCTTCTTGATTATTGCTCTTTCTGGGCCTACCGGAACCAACTTTACGGGATACCGTTTGGTTGGTTTCCCATTGTTTTTTAACAGTCATTATCGTGGTTTTACTCACAATGTATTCAGTAGCAAGTCTTCTTATGGACCAACCATCTTCAGTTTTAGAAACAATTCGTAATTTTTGAATATCTGTCAGATGTCGAACCATTTTTAATAATGACGCCACTGATTAACGTCAAAGTGACGTTTGTAAGATTATTAATATCAATTAAAGATCGAATGATTTACATAGCTAAAAGAAAGTGTACCAGTTTTTATTGAAATCAAGTGTACCCACTTTATAACAAATAAGTAAATTTGAGATCTCTGGAATACACACGCCACTGTTGTTTACGCAAATCGCAACGTGGTTCCTAAGTGCCCGATTCCCCCTCCCGCAAACGAGTCCAGTGTATGCAAGTGCATCCGTGTTTCCGAAATATCATGCGAGATGGCAGCTATTATCGGAATACAGATATGCAGTTTTTAGTTTTCTAATAAATTTATTTTCAACTAATCCAAGAGTTGGGTCACATGAATATAAACGTTACAAACAGTGACTAATGTCGGAATGTTAAAAAATTTGGATACAAAATATTTAAAATGCATGCGAAAATTTTTTGACGACTCTAAAAAAAAAAAAATTACATTGCGACATTTTATACATATTTTTGAAAAATCTTGTAAAAATCGCACTCAAATCGGATAAGTTTTAAACGAGATAATCGAGAATTATGATTTAATAGGGTATATAAGACTCTTAAATTTAATAAAACTGAAAATGGCGCATCTGACAGAAACAAAAAAAGAATACTGACTATGATTGATTTCGAAAACAGGATGCGTACTCGGCAGGAAGTAGTAAATTTATTTAACGAAACGTATTTTGATTATCCGCAAAATTCCCACACCGTGCATAACCGAATTGAATCTAAGCCTTTTACATTTTCTCTTCCTTCATTTTAGCCGGATTAATGGAAAACGATCATCTTGCAAGAGTTTTTCGATATACAATAGATGAAATCAACTCTGAAAGCAACAGTTATTTTAATTTAAATTTACTAAATATTAGTGTTAACTCCGATGATCCTTTTTCCTCACTGAACAGTATTTGTCATGTTTTAAGAGAAGGGGTAGTGGGAGTATATGGACTTACATCCCCTTCCAATGTACATATAGTACAATCAGTATGCGACGCAAAACAAATACCACACATTATTACGCACTGGGCCGAACCTATAGAATCTGGGATACAAATTAATTTTTATCCCCAACCGAAATTTTTAACACAAGCTTATATGGATATTATATCTAATTTTAACTGGAACGAATTTACCATTTTATACTTAAATTCTGAGAGTCTGCCAAGATTAGGTAACTTTATCGAGAGTTCAAAGACTACTGGTCATATTGTGTACATTGAAAATTTGGATCCTGACGGTACTGAGAATTACAGGTAAGCATAATACAATTAAATTTAAAGAGAGAGAAATCCAAAAATAATAATACAATGTCAAAAGGCACAGGATCAATGCTATTAAAATTATAGAGAGTATACAGGGTGATCTACCACGAGTGTGCCAAACTTCAGAGGCTGGTAATTTATCAAAAAATAAATGAACTTTCATTAATCGACATATGTCCTAAAACGCATAATAAGGGAGCTACAACCCCTTGAAGGGGGTTGATGAATATCAATTTTTCGATTATAAGTCCAATATGGTGGTGATTAAAGAAATGAAATTTTCATGCATTACGGCCCCGATGTAGGCGCATAAAAGTACAAATTTCGTAATTAACAGCTTGCTTTATTGAGGTAGTTTTGAGGGGTAAGGGGTAGTTTTTTACCCTAAACTTTTTTTTGACATCACTTCCGAGGCAAAACTTTTAAATAACATTATTTCCCATGCAATAACTCAGAAAAATGTATTTTTTCAAAATTTCTGTCACACCAGCCGTTTTTGAATAATTTGAGTCAAGTCTTATATTATCAGTCCAATCATCATGAAATCATTGAATATAACATTAATAACTATTGTATTAAACATTTTTAGACCTATTCTACGGGAACTGAGGAAATCTAGCCAAACTCATTTCATTCTGGATTGCGATGTAGAGCTGTTAGAAGACGCACTATTTCAAATTCAACAAGTTGGAATGCTTACATCCGATTACAAATATTTTTTGACTAATCCAGATATCCCTACTAAAATTTTGAAGGCATTTGCAAATGGTGAGGCAGATATTACTGGGGTAAGGGCAAATAGTTAAAATATATTAGAAGCTAGATGTAATGATACAAATTTAGATAAAATCCCCTAGAATATAAAATGGCTGTCAATTTTCAAAATTCAAGATTTCCTTTTTTCTTTTGAAGTACGATGCACGGCTATATGTGGTATTACCAAAAAGAACATAAACCTACGAAATCGTTTCTAACTAATTTGATAACGCTGAACACAATGCAAATGTATCAGATTCCCAATATATATGCAGTAGATGGTAATGTGAAATGTCATATCCAGCTAAACTATTATCTCGGAACATAACGGTGTATTAAAAAATGTGTCACATTTAAAATGGTAATGTTTTTTTAAATATCGGTTGATTTAAAAATCAATTAAATAGTGGTGATCATATCGCCGGATCAATAACTCTAAACTTTTTTACTTTTATAGGACAGAATAGAACAATCTTTATTATTGAAAGATAATATCGAGGACATCATATGTCAGAAGGGGATATAAGCATAGCACTTACATCGGCATTTACTCCCTTCTGATGTGATGGCCTCGATATAATAATATTTTCTCAGCCGATTTGTATTTTGGTTCTACATTCTGCCATTTCTAAAATTTCCAGAAGCGTAAACATGTATGAAAAAATTGTTATATAAATCTTAAAATGAGCTTTATACAATGATGAAATGGACCTAACATAGTTTCAGATCCGTTCCTACTGAGCTGGGTTGTCATCTAATCTGACGTCATTGAACACAATATAGATACCAAAATTCATAATTTGCAAATGTTTAAGGTACGAGGTACAAAATTAATAAATAAGTATAATTCTCCAAACGGTAATTGACATATAAAAAATCACATAAACTGTGTAAACATGAATAAATAAATACTGATAGGGCGGCCGACTTTATAGACAATTAATTTCCTCAGGCGCTACAATATAATCGAACAATAAAATACGATGCCGACCTTTCGGTATATATTTATTTATAATTACACAGTTTTTATGCGATTTTTTATATTTCAATTTCCTTTTTGGAGGGAGATATTTTAATTGCCTCACACTCAACTTAAACATATATTTTGTTGATATCTTCTTCAGCGAAATTGTTGTCGATAACCTGGGAGGTGGACATTGAAACTCGGGTGTATATTATTAGTATTTATAGGCATACCAGAACTAATCATTAATAGTAGATGTTTTGCATTATCACCACATACTACTTTGAGATTAAGAGCTTTAGTATACATGGATGTTTTTACAAGTGAAGAATTTTTTGAATGTGCGATTCAAATGCCGAGGGAATGTGACAAGAGGTCTGGTTCTAAATGAGAAAAGTACTTGTGTTTCGTCAACAGAAATTTAAGCATCCAATATTATAGAAGAAGACATGATGATGGAGTTTTTTACAACAGAATCGCAAAAAACAATGATGAGAAAGCTTTTTTTTAGTTGCCCTTTTTGAAAATTACCTACTACTTTGAATCTGATAATTTTCTTTAGGCCATCGTGTTGAAAAATAAATAAATAAATAAAATTAGCCCATTTTGAAATTTTAAATCGAAAGGGATGTTTTTTTGGGTGTTGGTCTAAAATGATTCATACTGTTACACCACACGTCTGTGCTAAATGGTATGTTTTTAAGTAAAAGTAATATCACATATATCACAAAAATATCCCGCTACTAAACGCTTGTGCTGAATATAACGTTTATTTTAAAAATGGCAACGGTTAAATTATAAATCTCAGCTAATATGCTTAATCATTTTTATTAGGATTCTTGCATTAGATTTATTTAATCTATGATGAAGAACCATCATCACGGTAGGATATTTGAATATATGTGAGATATAAAATACATTAAAACGCAATTTTCTGGAATTGTCTATTTAGGTATCTAATAACTCCCTAACATTTGGGAGAAATTTCATGTTATTTAATTCAACACTGTTGTAGTTTTCCATAAAGCGCTAAAACACCATACACCATACTGCACTCGACGTGCATTTCACCAACCAAGTTGGCATAATCTGGAAATGATTAAAACGGTTATTCTGAAAATGATTATTTAATTTAGTTTTTTCAGAAACTTAAAATATAATATAATATTGTTTTTAATGAAAGTTTCGTATCCACTACTGTTCAATATGTTGATATTTTTTTGTCGGAACTAAATTGGATAAATATTTAAGAAAACCTCAATTTCACATTCGACGTTTCGACAATATGAAAAAGAATAAATATTGTCGAAATGTCAACCTAATGAGAAATTGAGGTTTTCTTATTTATTTATTTATTTATTTATTCAAACACTACAACAGTACTAGGCCTTACAGAGGGTGTCTAAACATACACTAGGTATACTAAAATCTACAGACAATAATTAGGACAATATTAAAATATATTTTTATGGACATATATCACAGTAATAAAATGGTAAATAAAATCAGTTAAATCTCTAAATTAAAACTATTAATACTACTTATAATAATAATCACATCAGTTTATTGCATGAGACATTCTTTTTAAAATTTCCAATACTGTTAAAATTAATATCAATCATATTGTTATTGTTGCATATATTGTTGTACTCAATGTATAGTCTTGTTAAAAGTGATGATTCAATGTAGTTTGTTCTAGGACAGTTTATATGAAACGTTAGACTTTTTCTAGTTCTCTTGTCAGGCACTTTAAAGTATATTTCATACAATAGGTACATACAATCAGTTAAATTGTTGCAGATTTTATACAGTAACATCAGGTCTATTAAGATTCGTCTCTTTTGTAAAGATATTAATTTATATTTTCCTAACAAATCATTGTAACTGATGTAGATTTGATATATCTCATGCTCCTTATAGTAAGTGAATTTCAACAACTTTTTTTGAACTCCTTCGATTTTAAAGATATATTCATTGTAATAAGGAGACCATATCACTGCACAATAATCTAATTTGCTACGAAAAAAACTATAGTATAATGTTAATATTGTTTTTGTATTTTTGAATTCTTTACTGTTCCGATAAATAAATCACAATGTTTTTAAGGTACTACTTACTATCAAATTAATATGGTTATTATAGTGTAGATTTGTATCCATTCCAAGATCCAACATGTCATTTATTTTCCTTAGAGGTTCATTATTCATAATATATTCAAAATTGATTATGGTTTTCTTTCTCGTATAACTCGTAGCACAGCATTTGTTGATATTAAAGGACAGTTTATTAGTATTAGATCAGTCATAAAGACGATCAATATTTTCTTGGCGCTAAAGGCAGTCTGATTCCACCGATATGTTCATAAAAATTTTTATATCGTCTGCAAATAATAATATATGACAGTCTACGTTGTTCGTAATATCATTTATGAACATCAAGAATAACAACGGGTCCAGGTTACTTCCTTGTAGGATGCCCGAGCTGGCAAAGAATGTCGTGGACTCGCTGTTATTGTTGACACATATAATGGTTTTATGAGTTGTTCTGAAAAACCGTATATACATTTAACTTTAGACAATAGAATATGATGGTTAACTTTATCAAAAACCTTTGAAAAACCTGTGTAGATAAAGTCCACTTGACAGAATTTTTCAAAGGCTTTATGTATGATACAAGAAAAAACAGCAAGATTAGTGTTAGTAGATCTTTGCAGCATAAACCCGTGTTGAAATTGTGATATTTGAGGTGCTACATGTAAAGATATATATTTACGTATTATGATTTCATATAGTTTAGCAAAACAGGATGGGATAACTATAGGATGGTAAATTTCCACATGGATTTTGTCCCCCTTTTTGAATATTGAGCAGATCTTGCCTACTTCCCACTGGTCAGGAGAAGTTTGTGTTTTTAGAGACAAATTTAATATAAAATGTAATGTTTCGATAAAAAACTCTTTTAAACCCCTTACGACATAATAACTCCCATAGATTTTTTAGGTTTAATCTTAGTGATAGCTTCAAGAATGTCGTTTCTATATATATTATTAATATTTACAGAGTTCATGTTTATGTTTTCCGGAACGTTTATATCAGTATTTTTAGTATCACTAGTATAAAGCTGGAAAAATAATCAGCAAACGCTTCAGATATATCTTTATGGTTCTCGTACTCTAAGTTATACGATGGTATACGATCATTACTTTTTTTTAATTTATGTATGACCAAAACTTAGCAGGGCCATTGTTAATATTTTGTACTATGGATTCTAAGTACTGTTGGTGGGCAAGATTAATGTCGTTCCTTAGTTTTCTCCTTATTGCTTTGTAGTTGCTTAAGCAATCCAAAATATGATGCTTCTTGTATAATTTTCGATTGCGATTTGTATTATGATTTCTTTGGTAAACCAGGGAGGATATTTTTTTGAATAATTTTTTGTTTTTGGCACACACTGAGTAGGAACTATATTAATATTATCATAGAGAGTAGCTGTTGCTTGATTAACATCTTGATAACATGACAGATACTGCCAGTCAATATCAGCAAAGAGGTAATATATTTTTTGAAAATCTGCCTTTCGATAGTCGAAGTTAACCAATGCATCTCGTTTTTTTTTCTCACAATTTCTATATTGACTGAGATATTTAGTGCTGGGTGATGTATATCCTCTAGTGGTAAACTCAGATCATGTTTAGTGACATCACACTTAAAGTTGCTAATTACAATATCTAGTAAGCGATTATTGATATTTTTGATGTAGTTATAGTGTTTGGCTCCCAGTGAATCTGAGAATTGTTGAAATTCACTTACTACAGGTTTTTGTCATCATAAAGACCTGACAGCTGCTTAAGATTGAAGTCGCCTACAATTAAAAATTTATAGTACATTAAGGTAAGTGGTGTTAGTGATTCATATGAATATATATAATCATTCAAAGATGTACCGGATGGTATATATGCAACAATTATGAGGATTGACGTAAAGTTGCATTTAATTTTAATACAGATAATATCGATATTAGGATTGTCATAATTTAAATTTACAGATTCAGAGAATATATCAGTGTGTATGGCGATAAGAACCCCGCCACCTTTAGATTTTCCAGTACGCTCAAAATTTCGATCAACACGAAAGACAATAAAATTACTATCAAACAATTCTGCATCGTTAACACTATCCGTTAACCATGTTTCAACAGAAACATAGATTAAATTCTCTTCAAGATTAATATTATTATAAAGTTGAGTTGTTTTAGAGTTCAAGCCACGTACATTTTGATAATATATACCTGGATTTCTATTTTTGCCGTTACAGATACTCTTATTCGTACATTCTGATATATTCTCTGATTTAATAAAACAATGTATGTAGTAATTTAGCCATTTTAGCTCACATTTTTGTGTTTGATTCTGCACCATTGATGATTCAAAATTTTTAATGTTTGTTGGAACACTCGAAGTTACATTACATTTTTTCCAATTTAGTTGCGACAAAAAATATCAAAATATTGTTTTTAACAAAACTTTTGATACTAATTTTTTTGAATTATTTTTATTATTATTTTATTTCTATTAATTCAGATTACATAAAGCCTTTTCGTTTTATTAAAATCATTTCCGTAAATAAACACAACTGGATTCTATTTGTCAGCCTTTGTCAGAATTAATTTGAAGTTTTTATTTTACTAATTACCCATTAAATTTTGTTCCATACTTATACAGTTTTCAACTCTTTTTCTGCACTTTTAGATACAGCTGGTAAATCCTCTGAGCAGTGATGTACAAAATTTAAGTGCACTACTATATAATCAAAATTATCAGAATGAAGGATGGGAAGTAGATTCACAAACTGCTTTAATTATAGATGCGGTTCATATATTTTCGAATGCTTTAAAATCTTTAGAAGTGAACCAGGACTCTAATTTGAACTGTAGTAACTCAGAAACGTGGAAGTATGGTTTAGATATTGTCAATAAAGTAAAGTCGGTAAGTATACCATGGAATAATATTTTTTTATAACATGAACATCTTTATCTGACTAGTGCTACAATTTTCTTTCTCTAGAGTTCTTATAGCGGATTAACAGGAGATGTACAATTTAACTCTGACGGGCAGAGAAACGTATTCGAATTGATAATCTACAATCTCAATGAAGGAGGGATAACTCAAGCAGGTGCTTGGAGTACGCTCACTGGACTTAATATCATGCAATTCACTGACGAATCTACCAGGGAAAACGACAGGGAGTACACTTTGAAAAATAAACGTTTAATAGTTATGACGACTTTGGTAAGTTGATTTAAGTATAAGGATTTGAATTTATTAATTTTATTTTTATAACATCTTTTAAAATTTCCAAAGAGATAAAATATCCCATCAATTTTATTGATTTGGAAGTTAACGGACTGCAAAAAATTTAAATAATCAGATCACAACTTAATTAGCAAACAAAAGAGATGGAATGAACTTATAGAACCATTACATCAGTCGTCTCTTTGTTTTGCAGAAAATTATTGTAAGACTAATATTTAATGTAAATGATAAGGAATCATGTAAACGACATTTTATTAATTCATTATTAATTCACAGCATTTATGTTTTAAGCTCTGTGAAACTTTAAAACAAATCATGTTTTAATTTCAACTTCTCGTATTTATTGAAATGATTGTGATGTTCACAGCTGTACAATGTATAGGTAAAGGGATATATAAAATTCTATTCTATTCTATTCTATTCTATTCTATTCTATTCTATTCTATTCTATTCTATTCTATTCTATTCTATTCTATTCTATTCTATTCTATTCTATTCTATTCTATTCTATTCTATTCTATTCTATTCTATTCTATTCTATTCTATTCTATTCTATTCTATTCTATTCTATATTGCAAGTAAGCATAATTATAATCACATGCTTAATTAAATTTTTATAAAATATGTATTAGTATTAAGTACGCTCCTGATAAGAACAACCTCTCGTGTCTAGAAAACATGCTTTTCAAACCCTCAAAATTTACTGCAATGAGGATCGGTGTCCATATAATATTTATCAACTTGATTTTTTATGTAGGCCGAGCCTTATGCTATGATTAAACAAGCGACACATGCACTGGTGGGAAATGATAGGTACGAAGGTTACGTAATAGATTTAATTCATGAAATATCTAAAATTGAAGAATTTAGCTACACTTTCATAATAAGGGAAGATATGAAATATGGATTTTATGATATTGTAGAGGGAAGTTGGAGTGGAATAATTGGTGATCTCATTAATGGGGTACGTAACTTTCCTTACTGATTTCTTAGGATTCTATCATAATTACAGATCGGGACGTAGCGATAAATGACGTTCATTTCAGGGTTTACGGCTAGGCGAAGTGTCACTGCATAAATATGTTCATGCATATTAGACACAATATCTTACCTTGTGGTTATTTTGGTGAGTTCGGTAACATCCAAAGTTAATACGCAGAGGGTTGACAGTATTGATAAATATAACACTAACACAAATGTATTTTTAACTAGCGATCACAACAGTAAAAGTATATTATTAATATTAATAATGCACACACTAAAACAGTTACCACCTTCCAGCCGCAAGCATTGGTGATTTCGTACACGCAAATCCAGACGTAGTTGTCATTCAGTTCAGAATAAACCTTTTGTTTATTACTATCACATCTCTGTGATGATTTTTTTTTTTAGTGTCGTTTCGGATGGTATTTGAACATTGCCATACTGCCCATTAATACACTTTTCCAAAAATTGTCTGAATAGTGGATTATTTAGTTTATTCCACGATATATGTATAACACTCAACCATCATTTCCACTAAATCTAAGTTAAAATTTGTTTACCTGTCACTATCAGTAATATTATCACTCACACACTTTCTATTACTATCTGAGGAAATGTGTCTTTTAATATATGTTTTGACTTTGGATGAAAGCACTACAGCTCGTGCAATATAATTCTTTGCCGCAAAATTGCAACTCCAGGAAATCACTAATCTGCAAGTTAACTTTATTCTTTGAGGGAATTGACAAGATAGTTTAAAAAAGTTAACCTCCGTTGTCTTTAATTCACACTGTTTACGTATTTACATGTTATTTGCATAGAAGTTTTATAAATAATACGTATTTAAAATATATTAATTTGCAATATGGAGGCAGTGTTCGTAAATGTGAAAGCCAAACGACGCGATTAGCTTATCTATCTATACATTCGCATTGCATTTGGATACTCGATAATAATGAGCATTTCTCCGTCAAGACGACGACGGTCAGTAACTAATATTTATTGTATAGTGCATAAGAATATTTTATCATTTTATACTATTGAGAAATGTTTCTTAGATATTTATAATATATTGTATGGAAGTCTCTGAAATTTACCGCTACCTCCCGATCTTTAATAATAATATGAAACAATTTTTATACATACAAACATATTTATTAAGCAAAAAAACGACCATAAAAATTGGATTTCTGGTAAATACTTCTGTGCATGTTAACTGGGAAATTTTCATGTTCTAGTATTCTGAATATTATTACTAGTATAAGATACACTAGAATTTCATTCAGTTTGGTAGTTATAATTATACAGCATGTTCCACTTTTAATGCCTCCCCTCCATATGTCAGATAATCATTATTAGCTTTCAATCAAATTTGGATCGGTATCAATGGTCTTTTTGAGTGAAACTAAACTTTTCGTCAATAGTGTGCATTTTTATTAAGAAAAACAGGAGTCGATTTATTGACTGGTCCTAATTTGGTTGAGATCAGATAATAAATAACAAAGATATGGAGGGTGGCGAGGGGCATTAAAAGTGAGACACACTGTCGCTGTATATTTTATTATACAAACTTTTACTGATTGCAGAAAGCAGATCTAGCTTTGGCAGATCTAACAATAACATTAAGCAGAATACACGCAGTTGATTTTACAGACCCTTTTATGCATTTTGGTAAGTATAGATAGATTTTTTGTTAAATACTTACTATTGTAAGGTCAATACACAATAATTAATACTCTAGTTGTTGGTAGTAACCAATGAATAAATTTGAGAGTAGTTATTATGCATTTACTGTAAAGATGGAAATTTTAACAAAATTACAGCTTTTTTAATTTTTAAATATTATTTGCATTGAGCATGAAATTATTGCTAGATGAAATCAGACACCTTAACTTTCAGGATTTTTAGTTATCAACATATCTAGTACATATAACAAGAGTATATTTCTCAAACATCTCAAAACTTTAAAACCACATAAATTAGACAACCCTCAAATCCAAAGCAGGAGCTGCACGGGGGGGGGTATACTGCTAAAAAAACGCACACACTATATACCGCTCCTGGGATTTGAAGCCGGGTGTCGGCAGACAGTAAAACCAGGTATGTTTGCCGCTAAACCCTCTAGATCGCTGCGTTACCGAGATTATCTCATCATTAAATATATTATTATAATCCTTGTCACATCCTGGCATTTTTCTTTACCAACACGGAACTGAAGACATAATAAAATACTTTAATTACATGGACAAATAACAGTAACCCAGTCAACCAAATCTTGTATTTATTATATAATCATTAGATAATACACGTTCCCCATTAAGTAACAATTATGTCAAATGTTAGAGTCCATGTAGTAATACCATCTCTGGCTAATGTTAGCACTAAAAAGTCTTATTGCAATATGGTATCTTCATAAGTTTATTACTTTACTGTTATCAAATATTTATAGAACACAATCATAGCTGTAATAATTATTATATTATAATCTTTTTGTAAATTATTCCAATAACAATTATATACCTAGGTCCATCAATGTTTTATTTTTATTTGTATATATGAAGCTATTTATATTTTATATACGATGCAATGATTTGTTTTAATCCTGTGTACAAAAAATGGGTGTGGTTTTGCCTTGATTATGATTACGAAATAAAAAAGAGTCTCACACATTTTCTACAGCGTTGAAAATTTTAAATATGCACAGAAGGAAGGGGTGAAATTATACTAACAGAACATTTCTACTGCAAACTTACATAAAATACCTATACACAACAAACGGGCCCTCCGAAATTTTAAAATTTTAATAATAATTTAATTAATGGGAAAAAAATGTTTTTCCACAATTTCAAGGTACACAAAATGAAATAAAAATAAAATATCAATTTTTTAGATTAAAAGGCGATTTTGGGGAAGCGTTTAAGGAACATTTTAAAGATTTACTTTTCGTTAAGAAAGTAATCGCTACGAAGCTCAGATCAAGAACAAGGCGGACGCCGGAATATAGCTGCAGGCCTAGCTAGCACAGATTTAGTTATTTCCTAATGTTAATATTTTTAGCGTCAAAAATAAATCAAATTAATTCAGAATTAAAAATTATTAATTATTGTTATGCCCGAAATGGATATAACTTAGTAACAATTTATAATGTTGTGATCTTTATTTAAATATAGGTATGTAGAAATATTTGGGTGTAAGAAAAAATTAACTGGGGGAGTGAATAAGTTTGTTTTTAAATATCTTTGGTGTTCTATGACATACAAAAAGTTTCGTTAAATAAATAGTTTTTGTTATTAAACGAGGTGTGTTAATCGGCCGTTTTAATATTAAATCGAATTAAAGGTGCATATAGTCGAGTGGAATCTGAGATAGCATACAACATTTTTTTAGCACTAATTATATAGTTCTTCTTGTAAACCTATATGTATATAGGGACCTGATGTAACATAAATAATCTTAATAACTCTTGGGGTATTCAAAAGGATTTGATCATCCTTAGGTAATCGCAGCTCAGGCAAATTTGCCTTTAAAATTTGCAGTCATTGTATGCGGAATGATTTTGTATGTAATATGTGTCCACATTTTTAAATCATTCTCTAATATACTTTTACATTTTAAGTTATTTTCAACAGATTTGTTAAGTGCGGTTGTTTCATTTAAAGAAAATGATATCTCTCTGTCTTCAAGTTGATTTAGTTAATTACAAACAGTATGTAGTAAGGAATTATTTCAGTTGTGTCATTGGAGTTTCCAGTAATACTACCAGTATGATCTTCACATGAAATTGTTTTTTCTTTATTGACAACGATAGCCACAACTCGTTCAACAGCGTCAACAATTCTTCTGCGTTTTTATCTATAGGATAAATATAAATATATATTTCTAGGCATATTAAGTAGATTTAAATGAACTAAACTAATTTTAAACACTCACAAAAACTATTAGCAGTTAAAGAAAACATAAACTGACAGACTGCTAAAAACATATTGTTGCTTTAGGTTAAGTTAATGGTAAAGTACGATATGCACATAAATATATTGTGTTCCGAAAAGCATGTATATAAAATTTATCACTATTATATTTTATTATTTTTTATAAACAATATAAATTTTATAAGAAAGGTATTATCCCTATGGAATAATGATAAAACACCAGTGTTTGTAAAATATCACAATTTTTATAAACAATACAAACTTGTTACATTTTACGCAATATTAACAGAACCTTGACATGCGTCGAATATGGAACTTGTTACTTAGCAATAATAACATGAATTAATATAAATAATATAAATTTGTATTTCATATGATTTATAATATTATTTTTTCAATATTAAATAATGTTTCACTTATGTGACTTATGTAACAAAGAAGAAACATTACCACATAATGAACAATGAACGTGTTAAAAATAGTGGGCCACAAATATGAAAGTAGGACAGCATTTTGTTATAAAACAAAGTTCTTTTTTTAAATCTCATCTACTTATATAACTACTACAAGCCCGGTTGACTGGGAATTAATTAAAATGTAGCAATTTTTTTTAAGGCATTTTATTTAGCATAACAATAGAAAGACAATTTATTTCTGAGCCTAACTTTTTTTAAAATAAATTACAATAAAATATTTTAGTAGATTAATTCCAATAAATAAACAAATAAATAATCGATATTACTCCGATTTCAGGAATAAGCATACTTTATAAAAAACCACTTCCTGCAGCACCGGGTTTCTTTTATTTTGCAAGACCATTCACAGCAGATTTATGGACAGCAATAGCATATTCTTCTGTGGCAGTCACACTGTGTTTGTACATCATCGGAAGGCTGTGCCCAAGTGAGTGGCAAAAGACCAACATTAAGTCAAAATACGTTGTGAACCAGTTAACTTTTTCCAATACTATTTGGTTTGTTGCCGGCAGCCTCTTTAGACATACTACGCAGGTAAAAATAAGGTACGTTGTTAAAACATACTATAATCAATTCAAACTAATATATAATACCAGAACTCGTCACTAAATATAATATTATTCCATTCATCATGATATAAGAGTAATATTTTACCCTACGTCACTCCAGCCTTACAACAGCAATTAAAGGAAATCGGCGATTTAAATGATGAGAATTAAATTTGAAGACGTACTTTTACAGCAAATGGTGGTGCCCATGACCATCAAGGAACACCTACCAACTTTAACCTTCCAAATTAATCTCCTACTACCGTTCGTCATTGAATTCCAAATCAATCTCTGACCACCTTCCAAGAAACTTATCTTCTCTGTTGTTATTGTCACATTGCACAGTGGTCCAAAATCCGAAAATCGAAAATCCATTTTTCACTTTCTTATAGGAAGTTCAAATTGTGGTATATGAATCTTAAAGTATTATATTAACTTTAGACGTATTGGTTTCAAATCCTCATTTCATGTAAAATTATAAGAAACCCTCAAAGTAGTATAAAATTGAAATTTTCTTAAAATTAATAACTAATTTGAATATTTTTTAATATTTATTGCTTCATTAATCCGAGCTGATATCCAGTATAGTAAATTACTTACCACAAGTTAATAGAGGGTTATTTGAAACACCTATAAATAAGGTCCCAATTACGGTCATTAAATTGCTACCTCTATTGTGGAGAGAGTAAATTTCTTTTTGCTTCTATTATTGGCATAAAGTAGGTTGTACAAAAAATGTTATACGAGGTTACACAATACGTTGGGGCGGGGTATTTCCTTGGGGTTGGAGTGGGGGTTCTAACAATGCCCAGTTTTACCTGCGCATCTCTGCGTCGACGTAAATTATCGCCAGTATCGTATTTGTTGACCACAAATGTGACAAGTTGCTAACTCATAAGTTATCGCAGAGCGTTTTCTCTGCACTTTATTTTGAAGTGTGCGGTGTCATTATATACTTTTAGTAGTTGTTTAACGTATACTTTAAGTGTGTAACTGTATTATATCATGTATTATATTAAGATCTTATGAACTGATTATGTGTTAAGACCCGATGGACGGTTAGGGAAAGGGAGGTGAGGTTAGAAAGACTTGGGGGGTTGAACGTGATCTGGGATAAGTCAGAAAATAAAGTGGATACAAAGCTAATAACTTGTTTGAATTTGAATACAGGATAAGAGAGAGAGAATACTAAACTGCCGACGAGGTGGTTTTAATTGAAATAAAAATGAGTAAAATTAAAATATGAAAATGGCATGACATTGGACGAATTAAGGAGTTCGATCAAAGTAAAGAAACGTTTACCACGTACGTAAAAAGGCTAAAATTGTACTTTAGCATAAATGGTACAGAAGAAGGAAAAAGGGCTAAAATATTTTTGTTGTTAATGGACTCAAAAGTATATGAAACTCTTACTAATTTAGTAATTCCTAAAGAACATGAAACTTTAACATTAGCAGAAATAGAAACGATGTTACAGACGCATTTTGAACCTGATAAATTACAAATAATTCAGAGGTTTTAATTTTATAAGAGGGACCAACAAGAAGACGAATCCATCAACGATTATGCAGTAGCGTTAAAGAAAATGGCAATCTCATGCAGTTTCGGGAATTTTTTACCAGAAGCTCTATGAGACAGGCTTGTCTGTGGGTTCAAAGATGAAAAAATTTAGAAGGAAGTCTTACTAAAGGAAAGAGATTTTAATGAAACTTTACAGTTAGCGATAAGCAGAGAGCTAATTGAAAAATAATAAAAAAAATGCAAGCTAAGGAGGTCAATTACCATTACAAAAAGAAGGAGATAATAAGCATCAAAAGAATAAAGGCAGTAGCAGTCAGAGTAAGCAAAGCGAAGAACAATACAGGAAATGCGATTGTCGTGGAAAGCACTGTTCCGTTCAAAAACGTCACTGTCCGGAATATAACGATAAATAGACACTAATCTCCAAATATCTATCTGGTTCCCAATTGTTTATAATAGAGTATTTTTAGTAGGTGAAGAATTTCTGTTTAACCTTTGGTCGATCTCATATTTATTAAGGTATTATTATGTTTACCATCTAAGTTAAAA
The DNA here is from genome assembly GCA_029963845.1 of Rhamnusium bicolor. NCBI lineage: Eukaryota > Metazoa > Arthropoda > Insecta > Coleoptera > Cerambycidae > Rhamnusium > Rhamnusium bicolor. Next base: position 920,569 of record JANEYF010005663.1, on the reverse strand, counting down.
TTATCTTGTACATATTTACATATCCAATATTGTTGTTTATTATTTAAGTACTTTTGTTGTAATAACAGTCCCCGAAGTTAACGCTTTCACACTGAAAGAAAATATTATTGGAAATATGTGTTACATAAAATATGCAATCATTTATTACCTTATTAGATAAATATTCAATATTTACGTCGATATTAATTAAAAGTGAGAACAGCTGTTTATAGTTTTCCGTTCAGAAGGGTTGCGACTGCCTATGGTTGGTTTGACCTTCGGCTACTATTGTTAAAGTTTTCTGTCTCATCCCAGCTGCCAACCAGTAGGGAGACAACTTATCATACCGCACATAGATGGCGTTACGATCTACTTTTGGAAATAATTAATTTAAATCTCACTCATTGTATAATACATGTGTTATGTAGTACCATTAAACTATTCTTATAGTGGATTTTATTCATTAAATATTATTTGTGATATATTATGAATTTATTTTAGTTACTTTCATATCTTATTTTATAAAGTTTGATTTTTTATATCAAACTAGTTTACCTCCTTGATAGAGACAGGAAGATAAGCCATTTTAATAATCAACTTTGCACCGGTAACACCTCTTGGCAGACAATCGATAACATCAATCAACTTTTGAAATGTTATCTTAATTTACTAGTGTTGTGAATAACCATCAGGTAATACTAATAATTTTAAATGATTTATTTTTCTTGCAAGTTCTCTTCAAGATGTATATTTTTAAGGAAAAGTTAATAATTAATTTTTCTAATTTTTTTTGTGAAGATGTGACACATGTTCTAATAATATGTTTCTATTTATTCCTTTCTTAAATACATAGTCTGAAGCCGGCTAATATTATCCATCGTTAGCTAAAATTTATTAGGCTAAAATTTATTAAGCTAAAAATCTAATATAATTAAATGCTAATAAATTCAGCATTAAAAATCTAATATTATTGATCGCTAATATTAATCTGTTAAAAATCTGATATAATTAAATGCTAAAATTATTAACTGCTAAAATTTATTGAGCTATAACTCATCGCTATAAAATTATTCATCATTGAATAAAATTCCTAGAATTTATTCATCCTAAAATATATTCATCGTTAATAGTAAATTCATCAGGAATTTCTTTTGTGAATTTATATTTCACACTTCCAATTTCATTTGGACATTAATATTTGCACATTGGCAAATTAAAAAGTCACGATTCTTGGATCCAGAGGATTAGTTCCGTGGATGTTTTATTTGGATGACCAGAATTCATCTGTAACTGCAACATGATATGAGCTCCACAATTTTGAGTAACGTTTCATTTCATATAGACTATGTATTAAGAAACTAGGTGTCCATACCAGACGAGAAAACGTTAACGTCAGGACTCACGCCACCACTTCCATCACAGGTCAGCCTTCGCTGGAGTGTGGCAAGTTATTTTATTTTCGATTGTGTTCGGTGAACGAGTTTCACCCACTCTTAATAAATTTTTGTATATATTATATTTGTCGGTAATTCTCAATTACCATTTTGTGTTGCTGTTGATTTAATAAATATTTAATTTTATTAATTAATTTTTTATTCTGTCTCTACCTTAGACAGAAATTCTGTAGATTCTGAGTTGAGGGGATGAAAAAGTAATCACTGGTAAAACTGCAGATGGCGCCCTTAATATAAACATATATTTTTTTAATATTACTTGTTCATCCTCGCCTACTACTCGTTGATAGAATTATTTGAAGTGAATAATAGTGAACCAAGGTCTCAAGGAAACAAGAAACGCACGGCCCTTGCCTCCCAAAAAAAATCAGCTAGCCGCAGGCACAGGAAATTTCTTTGCTTTCCTTGTCAATAAGAATAGTTCTTATTGACAGGTAAAGTGTAGGCTTTTCCATAAATACCTGATTTGGTTTCCTCTTGTATTAAGAGTCATCCTAATACAGGGCGAAACTAAAATCACGGTACCACGGGGGTTCCCCGGTTATATTTGACGACGTGGTAACCAGGTGTAACATTTGGCTACCAGGTGGTTGAGGTGTAACAGCACCATCTGGGCACATGCAAATATGTAGAATATAAGTGCAATGGCTATGGAAAAAAATGTAATCTACTAAAGGCATGCAGGAGTTCAAAGAAGAAATATGTCCGATATGTCGAGGATATTGAAGAAGAGGAGACAAATGGAACAGACTCTGAAAATAGTGTAAGTGAGGAAAAGTTATATTTTCTAAAAGAAAAAGTGTTCCGAGTAGTGATCAATATTTAATAGATGTTGAAATTGAATCAGAAATATTTAAAATGGAAGTGGATACAGTGGCTTCTGTATCATTGATAAGTGAGCAACAATATAAAAAAGTATTTTGGTGGATTTAAGTTGTGTAAAACAAAAACGAGATTGTACCCTTTCTCTGGAATTCATTTAAAAGTATTAGCGCAGATTTATGTACCTGTAAGTCATAATCATGTAAATAAAGAGCTAACATTGTTGGTAGTAGCATACAATAATAGTGATGTCATGTTCAATTCTGATAGGTAGGAATTGGTTAAAAGAGTTGAATATTAATTGTGGTATTATCAATAATGTATCAAATGACAAAAATGTGACTGATGATTTTTCAAAGAAATATTCTGTCTTCAGTGACGAGAATAGAAAGTTTAGAGGTCCAAAAGTAGATATTGTTTTGGAAGGTAACTCCACTTCAGTTTTTTGTAATCCCAGACCTATTTCCTAGTCTTTGAGGTCAACGGTATCTGCTGAATTAGATAGGCCAGAAGGATTAAATATTCTTGAAAAGGTTACTCATAGTAGATGGACATCCCCAATAGTCGTTGTTGAAAAGGGTGGTACAGAAAAAAAGTCAGAATATGTGGAGATTAGGTATCGGTTAACCCAGTATCCAGAAGTGAGCATTATCCCCTGCCTAATCCACAAGACATATGGGCCACATTAAAGGGCGATAAGATTTTTACTGTAATAGACTTAACCAACGCTTACCAACAACTAAAATTAACAGAAGAAGCACAGAAACTGGTAACTATTAACACTAACCAAGGGTTGTACAGAGATAAGTGAGTTCTGTTTGGTATAACCAGTGCTTCTTCAATTTTTCAAGCCACAATGGATAAAGTTTTAAGGAGGTTAGATAATATATGCTATATTGATGATATTCTAATATGTGGAGATAATTTAGAAATATGTCTAGTGAAGATTGAAGAGATTTTAAGAAGATTGGACGAACCAGGACTTAAAGTAAAAAAAGGAAAAATGTAAAATCTTTGAGTGTAGTGTAAATTACTTAGGGTACAAAATAGATGTTATTGGTTTACATCCCACAGAAAAAGGTATCGAGGCAATAAAACGTGCACCTGTTCCCAGAGATGTCTCAACATTATGTTCGTTTTTAGGGATGTTAATTTTTTATGCTAGATTTTTACCCAACTTATCTTCAGAACGAAGACTATTGTATGAACTGTTAGAAAAGAATAAATCTTGGAATTTGACGCCTGAGTAGGCAAAGATATGATTTTGAAATATAACATGCTTACCTATTATGATCCTAACAAGCCTATTATCTTAACCTGTGATGCAAGCCAGTATGAAATAGGGGCAATGTTGGCGCATGAGGTCATGGGAGCAGAACGGCCTATATTTTTTTGTGTTAAGGACTCTGAGTAAGTCCGAAAGATCATATTCACAAATAGAAAAGGAGGCACTAGCCGTTATTTCTGCCATAAAAAAATTTCATTTACATTTATATGGAAGAAAAATTGTGTTGCATACTGAGCACCAGCCTTTGCAAACTATCCTCTATCCGAAAAAGAGCATTCCTACTTTAGTAGCAGCAAGAATACAAAGATGGGCTGTATAGCTATCATCGTACAACTATGAAATTAATTATGAAAAGGGGGCAGACATTGAGCACGCTGATGCTTTGTCACGATCAGTTGCTGAAGTAAATTACTTTGCAGCAGTCGAAGAAATACCATTATCAACAATTGATATTGCTGAAGCAACAAAAAAGATCCTATTTTAAGCAAGGTAATGAAATATACATTAAAAGGTTGGGCAAATTATAACACTGGCAAGGATTTGACCTCGTATAAAGCGAAATGAGATTTTTATTGATAAATGTTGCGTTCTTTGGGGCAGAAGAATAATTATTCCAGAGATCTTAAAAAAGAAAGATCCTTACGTTGATACATGAACAGCATCCTGGCAGTATTCGAAGCAAAATGTTGGCAGAACCATAGTATGGTGGCCGAAGATAGATGAGGATTTGGAAAATCTCATAAAAAGAGAGACCTGTTAAAATTCTTTAAACTCGAAATCGGAACCACCAGTCAACTGGCCACAAACTTTCGAAGTTTTCGAGAGAATTCACCTGGATTTTGCTGTTAAGAAAAATAATAACTTTTTAATATTAGTCGATTCATTTTCTAAATAGGTTGATGTTAAACTTTTGACTTCTACTACTACGGACGCGACAATTACAGAACTTTGAACTATTTTTGCAAATTTTGGACTTCTCATTAAATTAGTAACGGATAATTGGCCGCAATTTGTTTCTGAGAAATTCGAAAATTTTTGTCAAAATTGGTATTTGCCATGTGAAAACTCCGCCATATCATCCAAAATCGAATGGGGCAACCGAACGTACTGTATAAATTTTAAAGCAATCTTTACTGAAAATGAGAATATAGAAACAATAAATGATCCTATTCAGTGTCAATTAGACCATATTTTGTTTGCTTATAGGAATACTCCTCATAATATAACAAAGAAAACGCAAGCAGAATTATTTCTAAGAAGGAAACCAAGAACCAAACTTACCATATTGAGACAAGAAGTTGTGAATGATGCTAGGCCATATCATAAAATTGTAAGTTTTGACCCGGTAGATAATGTTTATGTGAAGACCAGGAGAGAAGAAGAAGAGAAATGGGTGGAAGGGAAAATTATAAAGAAAAATAACACATACTTACCTAGTAGAGTGCAATGGGTTAACAAAATTAGAACATGTTGATGATTTAAAAGAAAGGGTAGCAAATGACAAAAAAATACTAAGACCTTGCAGCATAAAGTTCCTTATAATTTAGTTATTGTGTATAATCCAAATGGACACTCTTTTAACTAATGTACCATTGTCAATTTCTTCTAATGACACTCTTTTAACTGATGTACCATTGCCAAATTCTGCTAATACAGATGAAAATAAAAGCTTCTCTTCATGTAATACATCCAACAAAGAACAGGAAACAGGTATTTCTGAAAGCGAATCTCCAAATGTAAGACGTTCTAATCGCATCGTGAGAAAACCAGATAGATTAAATTTGTAAACAATATGGAATATTGTTTATGTTAGAAAGGGCGAGTGTGGTATATCATTTATTATGTTAAGATCTTATGAACTGATTATTTGTTAAGACCCGATGGACGGTTAGGGAAAAGGAGGTGAGGTTAGAAAGACTTGGGGGGTTGAACGTGGTCTGGGATGAATCAGAAAATAAAGATGATACAAAGCTAATAACTTGTTTAAATGTGAACAAAGGATAAGAGAAAGAATACTAAAGTAACTATGTCGAAACCGATAAAAATCACCCGCACGATGCTGCATGAAATAATGATGCACTGCAGTCATGATAAATGAAAAAATCGTGTATTAGAATATTTAAATGAGATATTTCTATTACATGGAAATGAAAAGACTACTAAGGACCTTGCAATATTTATGAAAACGCAATTTTTCTCCCCGTATATGAAGAGGCTGCGAGACTGTTCCAGGAATAATTTTCGATTCTTGCGGAAATATACAGTGACTGGTTGGAGTATAAAATTGGTTTCTCTGAAACAGTTCGCAGTTGCCTAATATCTTCAGATATGCCTTCCACAAGCGGAGCAAGTTCTCGAGTTTGTACATCGAAGGAATTTGAAGATTGCTCTGATGTTATAAAACGAAGGAAAACAGACGATTTACTCTAGACTAAAACCAGTGGAGAATTAATATACGCGGCTGCAATGAAACTTTCTGAGGAAGTAAACACTGCTAGTGGAAAATTGATTATGGAAAGTACTACTACCACTCCAACAAGGTCCAGGTGGATTTTGATGTGATATGGAGGAGCTCTATAAAACAAATGACACCATTATCTCCAGAAGAGACCCTTGCACTAATAATACATCTGCAATTATCGAAACACACATGTCCGACGCTTAGAAAGGTAGTTAATATGTATGGGCATGAATTATATCCGTCATGTCATAACGTGTTGAAAGCCAAAATAATAATGCTGTATGCTCCATATATCAGAAATATAGAAAATGTATGCTAAGTTCGATTACAAAATCTGTGTCAAATGAAACTACAATTATGAATTTGCAAGTGGGTTTTGATGGAAGTTTAGGATTTTCAATTTATTAACAAATCCAGAATTCATGGACAAGGTCGCAGGAAGTCTTTTTATAATCTCTTTAGTTCTGCTTCGACTGTTGGAGGAAGGTACTGAAAACATATTGCGGAAAAATCTGCGGCCATCATCTATTTGATTTTGCAGGTCCATTAGATTACAATGGGACAGACGCAATTTCTAACATTGATAAGCCTACATAAATAATCAGATCTCCATTTACAATTGTGGCTCAATTAATTTTTCTTTAGCCCTTACAATGGATGACGAATAGGTTTGTAACGCATTACTGGATACTTCCACAAAGAAGTGTTACGTATACAATGCCACCATTTCGTAATTAAATGAAATAAACACTTTAAGAGGACGTACCGTACAACCAAAAATGTACAAAGTTGGATTATCAATACTTCACACATTTATTCGGTTTTTTGAATGAATATTACATGTTTCTTATAGATTACAATATGGAAGGTGTCTAAAATACATAAAACTCAATTATAGAACAGGAAGCAATTAATACGAAATGTATTTCGTCAAAGAATGGGTCTTGTCGTGGATCTATGCAGACAAGGTATTGTTACGAGTAATGAATGGTACACTACTGGAAAATTCTTTGCAAATCCAGTCTTGGCTGCCGAACTAAGAGGAGTTAATGAAGAACTCATTAGAAGATTTGAGGTAATTTTAAAAAACCATTAATTCCAGATTTGAAAATAAATAAAATACGTTGAATTTGATAATTACTGCTTATAAATAGCAGATACACACACCTGTACAATTGGTACTACATGCCTACCCCTGTATATAAAATATTAATACATGGGGCTAGTGTTATTAATAATGCCTTACTTCCAATTAGTGGATTGTCAAAAGAAGCCCAAGAGACAACAAATAACAAAAAATGTTTATATATTTATTTATTTATTTATTTTTCACTGCTTAGTTCGGACCCATATCTTAGTTCTTTACATAGAAGTGATGAAAAAAAAGAACATCTGAAGGACACTGAAGTATTAGACTTGCTAACAATCCCTAAAAGACTAGAAGAAGAAGACAACGAAGAATCTGATGCTAATGAAGAAGTTTGGTCAGATAACTCTGATTGACATTGTTCCTAATTTTTTGTCACAGTTTTTTTTTAATTTAGCACCTCTCTAGCTATTCATGTATTCTAACTAACATGTTTTGATAGTGCATGATTCTTGACCTGCAAAGAAAACCTCACGAATAGTTTCTACGCCCCCAAAAATATTAAAGTATATTTGTTCTCATAAATTTTGTCTTAATTCAGTTTTATCACAAATCATCCCTTTTCAAGGGGTAGTTTTTTAATTCACCACTGACAGTGTAATTCAAATTTTAAATATTATGATTTAACATAATTTATGTATGTGCAAACCTTATGTTAAGGGTGATATATTTACTGAATTTTAAAGTTAATCCTAAAATCTGATTATATAACCCAAAAGACGTACGTGTACAAATTTTCACCCTCAAGGTAGTTTTCATTATGACGATTATCGATCACTTTTTTCAGATTTTGGACCATTGTGCGTCGTTGTTGAATGCTTTGGTTCAGAACAAGGTGTGATATGATTCAATCGTCTACCAATTTCACGAAAATCGTGCTCCTTTCATGCGGCCTCTCTCAGAGTAATTTTATTATTGCTCTCACTGACAAAAAAAGCTTACATTCAATGACAATTTCCTCTTAAAACACTTTTTTCGTAGAATGTTTTAATAGTTAGGAAATATAAAGAAGAAATTAATACTCTGTTACAAACAAACGCTCTGAGAAAGAGTTTGAGTTCTTCTTGGTGGTGCAATTTATATTACTGTACATATTTGCCTAGTAACTTTTTAAATATATATTTAGTATACATGAATTAATAAAATCCTTAAAACAATATTTTTTTCCTATTTTCAGATCTGTACCAGGGAGAATTGTAGCAGCTGTTTGGTGGCTATTCTGCTTCAGTCTGATTGCCACATATATTTCATCATTAATTACTTATACTATTACTTTAGAAGAGGTTGTTCAATTCACTGACGCAAAGAGTCTTGTAACAAATGCAAGAGACCATGGTATTAGATACGGAGCTCTGCGGGGCGGATCTACTGAGGAATTCTTTAGGGTAATATAAAATCCAATTATCAAAATTATTGTTTAAACTATAACTACCTAATCAAATTTATTGCTTCAGTGTAATAGTGATTTTGCTAATCTGAAATTTAGAAATAAGAACTCAGCACTCACTTTACTGTAAATAGTATTGTTAGTGTTCATATGAAATGCCATCAGGCGCCGGAATCGCTCATGCACTTACTTTCTGCATGCGATTTCGGCCTACATCCACCGACATAACGCGGCTTTACGAGTGCTATACTACCATCTAAGGCACTCGTACGGGGTAGACCAGACACCAGTGCTGCCTTACGTCCCTGGAGATATTGAGTCCGTTGTCGAGAACGAGAAATGCCGGATTTACTGGAACTACTCGTTCCCTACTGTCAGGCTAATCCAAGCCAACAAGCCTGACATAGTCCTCCTCGACCATCAACTCAAGGTGATGTATGTCAGCGAGTTCTCGGCACCTGCGGAGAAAAACATCACCTTGAAGGAGGAGGAGAAACGGACCAAATACCGTGATCTCCGGTACGAGCTCCAAGTGCTGTACCCAGGCTACTCGGTAAAAATGGTCGTCCTTATTATCGGTGTACTCGGAGGGATAAAGCCTACGCTGCTCTCGGAACTGAAGATCATACCGGCCTGCCAAAAACCAGCCGAGTGGCTGGCAGGTCAAATGCAGAAGGCGGTCATTCTGGGTTCTCTCCGTCTGCTTAGGGCACACGATTCTGGTATCTACAGTCACTAACCCTGCGGGATGTGGGGAGTGGCTGTAGTTGATGCGCCGGCGCGACTCCCGTGAGGCGTCGGAGGCCACGGGAGAACTGACCGGCATCGGGAAACCGAAAAAAAAAATAGTAATAATAATAATAATAATAATAATTATGGGGTGCAAAGGACCGGCAACCTCCACGTTGGTGCACCCTGGACAGGCAGAGGCAACTCTGCCTGACTAATGCCGGCCGGGAGTACCAGGGCTAACTACCCTGGTACTCTTATTGCTATGGTTCCATATAACCTTAGAAGGGCCCCTCACATTCGACCTCAGTCGGATGGAGGTCAAGGACAGATGGGAGGGGCCTTACCAGACGGTCCTAACGATGACGAAAATGCAAATGTACATGGACGCTTTAAGTGGACGAGGGAACTTCGGGATGACTTGCTGACCTGCCGCGAGAGTAGCGAACCTCAGCGAAGGGGATACATGGCGCGATTGCATGCACTTTGGTGCGAAATGCATCCAGAGCATCGCGCCTTCTCTCAACAACATCTGAGAGATCAAATATCCTTTCTGCTCAGGACAGGTTACGTAAGGGCACCCCGTCAGCTGGAAGAACTGCCAGCCGCAGTACCACCGCGGCAATTACCAGCTGATGGGGAACATCCTTTAGAGTTCACCGGTGTAGACTTAAGGACGAGGGTTAGCCTTAACACCAGGGCTAACCTAAAGCCACAAGACCTGGCTAGAATGGACGCGGTCATCGATGAGGAGATTCTGGAAGATGTAGACATCTGGCAAATCAACTGTGCCGTGTACAACGCAGCGAAGCAACTTGTCCCCCGTGAGAGGTCAACCAATCACGGGGTCGAGAAAGCCAAGCGGCGTGTACAAAAATCGAAGGCAAGATACAGTCGGCCAGACAACACGCTTCTCGGATCCAGAGTGTGCTGGAATATAAGACGTCTGGTAGAGTTTTTACTCCCAGAATCCGGCGCATAGCAGCCGGATTAAGACGTCAACACCATACTCTAAATCTGACAGTGATGCTTACCATCAAGCAGCACTGGCAAGATAGGATCCGAGCGCTCATGGCGATAAAGAAAACATTAAAGAGGCGAGTGAGGAGTATGGAACAAAACAATTTGTTCCGTACGAATCCTTCCCGCCTCTTTCAAGAGCCACAGCGTGTTGTCGACAATCCGTCGACTGTAGAAGGTGTCGAAACCTTCTGGAAGGGAATCCATGAAACGACGCGTCCATTCAATTGCGACACTCCATCAATTGCACACTTCGAGGCTCTGTGCCACAGACATCTTCAAGAGCCAGAAGAAGTGTGCCCGGCAATCAGTACGGAGGAAGTCCAACAAGCACTTGTTGGTACCAAGAACTTCACTGCCCCGGGCCCAGACGGCATTAACAACTGGTGGTGGAAGAAATTTCCTTCCACTCACCGCCGTCTGGCGCGAGTTTTCAACTCATGGTTGAACGAGGGGCAGCAGATTCCGGACTGGTTCGTCGAGGGACGTACTGTGCTTATCCCCAAAAAGGGGGATCTTTCCGACCCGAAGTATTATAGGCCGATCACTTGCCTCAACTCCTGCTACAAGATATTTACACGTATCTTGTATGCTAGGACACTGAGGTATGTTGATCCGGTCTTCCAGCAGATACACGAACAGCGTGGTGCCAAGTAGGGCATGGCAGGTTGCAAGGACAGCCTGCTGATAGACCGCTGTATTACACAGGATTCTGTGCAATACAAGCGGAATCTATCGATGGCCTGGATTGATTACCGCAAGGCATTTGATACAACATCGCACGAGCTATTGTTGTACTTACTCGAATGTCTTGCGGTACCAGCACCACTAGTGAGATGCATAGAACAGCTGCTGCCGCTCTGGAAGACCCGCTTCACCGTAACATCAGGTGCGCAGCGGGTCACGACAGAGCAGGTGGCATTTAGGAGAGGAGTTTTCCAGGGTGACTCCCTGAGTCCTCTCCTCTTCTGCATCTCACTGCTGCCGTTGTCTGTTGGGCTCCCCAAACCCGCGGATATCAATGTGGGCCACCCAGCGACCGGAAGCATAAGGTCACCCATCTATTTTATATGGATGACCTTAAACTTTATGCCTCCGGAGAGCGTGAACTACAAAACGCTCTTAGGGTGGTCGAAGAATATACGCGGGCAATTGGTATGGAGTTCGGGTTGGACAAATGTGCAGTCGTCTACCTCAAGAGAGGACGATGCGGGGAATTCCCTGAAGATGCGCAGCTCGCAGACGGAAGCATCCTAAGACATCTGGATGCAGGAGAGACCTATACATACCTGGGTGTGCAACAAAGGCACATCCAAGATGTAACACAAATAAAGGATTCTCTCCGCGGCAAGTACAGACACCGCCTCCGAAAGATTTGGTCTTCCGAACTTTCGGGGAAGAACAAGGTGTCTGCAACTAATATGCTTGCCGTTCCGATTCTGCTCTACTCCTTCGGAGTAGTAAAGTGGAGGGTAGATGAGCTGCGCCAATTAGACAGAGATACCCGCAAGATGTTGAATATTCTCAGAAGTATTCATCCTAGATCGTCCGTTCCTCGTGTGTACCTCCCACGTCAACGGGGGGGCCGAGGACTCTTGAGCCTGGAGTGTACGCATGGCAGAGTAGTACTGAGTATGGCATGTAACATACTCAGGAGCTCAGATCCCCTCTTGCGGTTCGTAAAACATCACGAAACTGTAGGAGTGGGAGCAGGATTGTTCAAGGAAGCAAAAAGAGCCGCAGATGAACTCGGTCTCGCATTTGACATCAGGCGAGGAGGCCGGCGAGGTGCTGATGTTGAGTCAGTCACCGAACTTCAGCCAAATCGTCTGAAAGCCCGAATCAGAGCTGCCGAACAGGAAAATCTATTTCGGCAGCATGTCGATAAACCCCAGCATGGTGTCTTCTATAAGACCATAGAAACACTGGGTTTATCGACCAGGCTGACCTTCGCCTTTCTAAGGTCAGCAGGGCTTAAGTCGGAGACCGAGGGATTCATTATGGCTTGCCAAGATGGTGTTATCAACACCTTGGTCTACCGTAGCCGCGTGTGGCGTGTAGAGGTTCCTGATATCAAATGCAGGACCTGCCATCAGGCGCCGGAATCGCTCATGCACTTACTTTCTGCATGCCCCATATATGCGATTTCGGCCTACATCCACCGACATAACGCTGCTTTACGAGTGCTATACTACCATCTAAGGCACTCGTACGGGGTAGACCAGACACTAGTGATGCCTTACGTCCCTGAAGATATTGAGTCCGTTGTCGAGAACGAGAAAAGACGGATTTAGTGGAACTACTCGTTCCGGACTGTCAGGCTAATCCAAGCCAACAAGCCTGACATAGTCCTCCTCGACCATCAACTCAAGGTGATGTATGTCATCAAGTTCTCGGCACCTGCAGAGAAAAACATCACCTTGAAGGAGAAGGAGAAACGGACCAAATATTGCGATCTCCGGTACGAGCTCCAAGTGCTGTACCCAGGCTACTCGGTCAAAACGGTCGTCCTTATAATCGGTGTACTCGGAGGGATAAAGCCTACGCTGCTCTCGGAACTGAAGATCATACCGGCCTGCCAAAAATCAGCCGAGTGGCTGGCAGGTCAAAATGCAGAAGGCGGTCATTCTGGGTTCTCTCTGTCTGCTTAGGGCACACAATTCTGGTATCTACAGTCACTAACCATGCGGGATGTGGGGAGTGGCTGTAGTTGATGCGCGACTCCCGTGAGGCGTCGGAGGCCACGGGAGGACTGACCGGCATCGGGAAACCGAAAAAAAAAACCTTTTTTATTTAGCATTTTGCTAGAAAAAAAGAAAAAAAATTACAATAAGTATCAATATAATCTATTATAAAATGAACAACTAGGAATAACAATTTTTAGAAAGATAAAAGTTTACAAGTTTTTTAGAAAAAAATATTGACATCTTGACATTGTTTTAAATCTTGGGGCAAACCGTTAAAAAGACGTAGACCTTCATTAAATAAAAATTTTATCGAATTTTGCACTTCAACATGAAAATTCTCACCTGATCTAATAGTAAATGAATTTAACTCAGACCTTGTTATTAAAAATTTGTTAAAATATTTAGGAGCATTACCTGTTCTTATTTTGAATATAAGTATTAGATTGGCCTTTTCAAGGATTTGCCAAACATTTAGCCAATTTAATTCAGATAAGACATCTTTTATATGGGTTCTATTATCACTGTTTAGGATCAGACGCATACCTCTATTTTGTAACAATTGTAGTTTACTAATTTCCGTCTTATTGGCCGATAATAGTAGTGATGTACAGTATGTAAAGTGTGGTAAAATAATTGTATTGAAAATAACCTGTTTGGTCCACTGGGATACATTTGTTGATATTCTATAAAGATACCCTATCTTTTTACTAATTTTTTTTCACAAATAATTAGCAAAGGAATTAAATGACAATTGGGGATCTGTTATTACACCTAAATATTTCATTTTATCTACTCGATCTATTAATTCATTATTGATAGCAATATTTAAATTCTGTTCTTGAAATTTGTGACATTTACTTTTTTGTTCCTAATACCAAATATTTTGTTTTTCCCAAATTTAATTTTAATTTATTTAAACCTAACGAATTATACAAAATATCCAATTCGGAATTCATTAACTCAGCGACCTCTTTAAAATCAGACCCAGAAATAGAAATCAGAGTATCATCGGCAAATAGATTAACAAACATTTTTTTAGATATCGATATATATCATTCACATAAATGAGAAATAATACACTTCCTTGTGGTACGCCATATACAGATTCACCACATTTTGAAGTTTTATCTCTAATTTTAGTTTTTTGATATCTACTAGATAAATAATCACGAATTCATTTAACTGCAACCCCTTTAACACCATACCTGCCAAGTTTTCTTATAAGAACATCTCTATTTACCGTTTCAAAGGCCCTTTCAACAAATACACTTAACACTATATCTCCTTCACTTATGCACTTTGTCCAATTGGCACAAACTAGCTCAACAACAGATTCACAACTATGCTTTTTCCTAAATCCAGACTGACCATCATAGAGCAGATTATTTTCGTCAAAGTATTCAGTTAGCTGTTCGGAAACAACAATTTCTATAATCTTGTCAATAATCGGAAGCAGGTTTATTGGTCTGTACTCACTGGGTTTACTTGGGTCTTTAATTTTTGGCACTGGAACTATGGTACTAACTTTTAACTCAGAAGGCATATTTCCTGTTCTTAACACTGTATTTACTAAATTTAAAAGAGGATAACCAATAACTTCAAACAAAGACTTCAATAAGTTTACATTGAGCTCTGAATCACTAACTGATTTGCTTTTCAAACTAAAAAACAATTTTTCGCAATTTATTCAAAGAAATTGCTTTAAATTCCGAAAGTTCAGCAGCAGCATACTCTGTAACTTGTTCAACGTTTACTGATACAGGATCAATAGTGTCTACAATACTTTTTATACTGTCCAAATAATAATTGTTAAAATTTTCTTCAGTTGATTCTGTGTAAGTTCCAAAATCAATGTCGTAATCAATGTCCGACGTGTTTTGATTATTAATTAAAATTTTTAGAGTCTTCCACATTTTTTTCGAATCATCCTTATTCGAATCAATTTTATTGGTATAAAATTCTATATTAACTTTACGTATAATAGATACAACATGGTTCCGTTTTTCTTTGTAGTCATTCCAGTCGGGTGCCGATCGAGAATAACAATATTTTGCATATGTCTTGTCTCTTAATTTCTGTGCATTTTTTACTTCACTATTAAACCATTGTTTATTTGCCTTTACTAAACACTTTTTTTCAGGAGCACACTCATTTATCGTGGTAATTACATTGTCCGAAAATGTTTTATACAACACATTTACATCTGTAGTATAGGCCCAGTCTCTCTCTAATAACTTGATTTTAATGTTATTTATATTTTCTTCGTTTAGATCTCTTGAATATCTAGTTTTTTTTTGCTGAATTCGTTTTGTTGACTTCAATAGACGTTCCTATTATTTCATGATCACGATATTTGTAAATTTTTTACTCAATGGCTTCAAATAATGACAATTTGTAACTATTAAATCAATTAGCGTTGAAGAATTTAATGTTATTCTGGTATTATGTTGAACTAACTGTTTATAACCATAAGTTTGTATAATATTTATGAGTCTCTTGTTACATGCATTTATTTTCTTTTGCTTTATTGTTAGTGTTGAAGTCACCTAAGATAATTACCTTCTGAACACTTAAATAATCATCATTTAAAACTTCATCTAAAAAGTCCAGAAATTGATTTGTGTTTGCATTTGGTGAATTATACAAGATCCTACAACATATGTCTCATTATTTATTACTATACTTATAAAAATGGCCCAATAGTTATATGGTGAATGTACTATTTTATAAACTTTGAATTTGAAACATTGTTTTATGTAAATCATTGCTCCACCAGTGTGTCTTGCTATCTCGAAAAATGTATAACATTTTATTTCTAGAACTCCAACGATCCTTTGTATCAAGAAATATATCAACACATGCTAATGCATCCTGAAGACATGGTAGATACGAGTTCTGAAGGAGTACACCGCGTTGAGACATCAAACTATGCCTTTTTCATGGAATCTACTAGCATCGAATATATGACAAATAGGTACTGTGATTTATCAATGTATGGTGGTCTGCTTAATGAAAAGGGATATGGCATTGCTGCACG
Source organism: Rhamnusium bicolor (assembly GCA_029963845.1). Taxonomy (NCBI): domain Eukaryota; kingdom Metazoa; phylum Arthropoda; class Insecta; order Coleoptera; family Cerambycidae; genus Rhamnusium; species Rhamnusium bicolor. The sequence goes on along the minus strand of JANEYF010005663.1, from coordinate 904,558 downwards.
ACATGGTAAGTAAAAAAAGATTTACATACTAAAACAATTTAACATATTTTAGGATCACCCTATTTGCCGGCGTTAAGTAGAGCTATTTTAAAGTTAGGAGTATCTGGAAAACTCGCAGCACTGAAAAGAAAATGGTGGGAAAAAAAACATGGTGGAACTACGTGCAATGTAAGTTGATTTATTTAAATATTATTTAGGAATAAACCTGTCAAAGTATGGAAGATTTTGAGTGCAGAAGAAATATCCTAGAGATTAACTTACAGATTAACTAACGTGTAACGTGCTTTATATTTCTTAGATCAACTGGTAACAAGCGGTAATAATTGGTCTCTCAGAGATCTATGTAAAAAGTTACCACCAAAAAAAAACCCAATATATGAGTTGTAACGGTCCACTTTTGGATACAATTAACTTGCGTTTTATTTAATGCTAATTGCATAATTTGGTTTGTGGTCAACCTTAAAAATTGTAGAACCGACTTTACTAACTTGTGAACCTTTGATAATTTGTGCGACCACTGGACCTTGAGTGCACCAGCGCGAACGCTGTGTGGGGACAAGGGGGAACGCTGGTACGAGGACAGTTAGATTTCGCGGGGACTCTCTGCCGAGCCACGGCCGAGAGAGGATGTGTTTTGGTATGTTACGTTATGAGTACGTTATCTTATAGTTTTGTGTAAATTGAGTATGTTATTTTTTTGCGTTGAAGACTAGAGTTGGCCTTTGAGCGAGCTAGTGATGTACGTTGCTGGATTGTGTTCAATATTTCGTCTGGTTGAGCTGTTACGAAGTATGTGACATAGAAAAGCTAGGTGAGAAGGTAGGATTCCTTCTAATTATTGTTAAAATAGATACCTATTAAAAAGTAAACAGCTTCCGCTCTGAGTTTGAGCTGGAAATCTGCAGATTAAAATTTGCATCAAAAGGCTGATTTGCCTATCTATCTAGAGGTGGAGAAAGCCCCCTAGAGTTTTAGTTTTGCTCTTGAACTGTGCGATAAACTTTTATGAAAAGTAACCGTTCTTTCCCCCTTTCAACAGCCCTAGGGCGTGTAGTTTTTTAGACGTTTAAAATATCTAACTTTCCTAGACTTTGTTATAAAACGAAGAAAAAGAAAGGCGAGTGGCGCCCTAAAAATAGACTTATTAGTTGAAAATAATATTTTATGAAGCTTATATACTTTTGTATGTATTGTATGTACCTAGTTTATTACTTGTTGACCACGTCCTGAATGAGCCTTTTTGTTTTTCTGTATGTTTTCTATATTCTAAATATATGTATGTATTTTTTTGTGGGCGTTTTATTAGAATAATTAAAATAGCGAAAGAAAAATTCGTTATAGAGTATCCAAATTGCTTCGTCAAATCGCTAACGAGAGTCAAAGTCATTATTAATAATAATAATGCTTTTATTTACCATAATATTACATAGACAGGGGAATAAATATTTTTTTTATAAAATATAGAAAATGGCGAAGTTCGCTTATAAGGAAATTAAAGTACTCCTCCTCTTAACCAACTTACATTAATTAATTAATATAGACTAAGTGAGTATATTATATTTCAGAAAGTCATGAAATTTTCGAATTTTGCAAAAAAAATAGAAAAGACAAATAAACAAGTACATTATAAATAAATAATTTGTAGGGTAAGACGGTAACTGCGAAAAACTAACCTAAGGGGAAAAATATATAAATACAAAACTCTGGCGTAGTAAAAATATTAATGCTGAACATATTTTCCTTCATATATATTTATATATTTTATCATCTATTTTTAAAAGCGTTTATATTTTATTGTATATATTTTCTGGAATAGGATTATAGGATATATAGTTTAGCGCTAGTATAAAAGAAAGATCTTTCAAATAAGGCAGACGAGTGCAGTGGGGGCATCAGCAAACATCGATTTCTAGTATTAATTGTATGAATGATTCCTCGTAGTACAACTTTGTCCAATAAATAGTGTAATGTTTTATTCTCCAACAATTTATGGTAAAAAGAGCAAGTGTGTAACAATCTCCTTTGATGCATTGTTAACCATTGTAGTTCCAAAATCTTACTCGATGTTGACTCATATCTTTTTATCCCATAAATAAATCTAACGCAGGAATTTTGCACAGGTTGTATACGCATTTCGTCATTTTCTGTTAAGCAAGAATAGTAAACTATATCTGCAGTGACTTAGAACCAGTGTATTACACAACATTACCTTTGTATTCTTATCCAATATTGTAGAACATCCACACAACAGTTTTAAAGCAGAATCAGATTTTTTATAGAATTAGTTATATGTTGTATGAATCTTAAGTCTGAGTCCAATATAAAGTCCTAAATTACGAGTTGCATCTACAATTTCTAATTTTTTTTAATTTAATTTAATACGTAATTTTTTTGCATGCTTGTGTTTGGGAATGACTGCCTAAGAACATAATTTTAGATTTGACTGGATTTATTGAAGGCAGTGATTAGTTGAAACATTACATAAAATTTTATCATCAAAACTAAAGGAAAAGTAAATTTGAGCATCATCTGCGTAATAGCGAGTTTCGCAATTATTTAAGAAATATGGTATTTTTGAAGTATATATGGTAAACAATAAGGGACCCAATATAGAGCCTTGCGGAACACCTTTATGGATACCTAGTGAATCTGACATATTATTTCCCAATTTTACCAATTGCTATCGTTGACTAAGATAACTCCCAATCATAGTTACAACAGTATTTGCAAATCCATTATAATGAGGAATAGCTAAAAGTAACTGATGATTTACCATATCAAATGCTTTAGAATAATCTATTAGTATTAAAATTGTTAATTTTTTGCAGTCGCATGCATGAAATATATCATCAGTTACTTTTAATAAAGCTGTTACGCAGCCATGATTGGGGCGAAATCCAGACTAATTATCAGGTGTTATTTTGCATTTTTCAATGTACTTACGAATTTGTTAATTTAATACATTTTCCAAAAGTTTTGATAGTGTCTGCAAAATGCTTATAGGACGCAAGTCCTTAAATTCATGTGGTTCTTTACTGTTAGGTAATGGTTTAACTTGTGCAATTTTCCAATGTGTAGGGAAAGTACTATTTTCAATACAGTAATTAACTAAATGAGTAAGATATGTAAAAACAAATGGGCAACAATACAACAGCATGCGTAAATTGATATTATCTGATCCCGTAGCGTTGGACTTTATGTTAAATAAATGTTGTTTGACAGTTTCCATTTCCACAATATGAAAATAAAAGTCCTATGTATGTCTTTACATTATTTGTGTAATAATTCAATACTTTTTTGTTAGGTGTATTCATATTTTGAACTACATTTACGAAAAACTCATTTAATGCATCTAAATCCGAAAAATGTTCAGGTATTTCTTGGTTATTTGTTTTCTTATGAATGTTTAAATTATTAAGAGTTTTCCAAATATATTTGTTATTATTATTGTTACCAACTATTTGATTTTGAAAATATCTTTTTTTTCGTATGTTTTATTTCTTTATTAATATTTTTTTTGTTCATAGTCATCTCAGTCAACACTATTTTTGGTTGTTTTATATTTTGTTAAAGCATTATCTCTTAATTTAATGAAATATTTTAAATTTTCTGTTTACCAAGAAGCATATTTTTTTTATAATTTTTGAGGTATTGATAGGTGCATGTTAATCAAATAGTGATAGCAACAAGTCATTAAATAGTTCAATTTTTACTTCGATATTTTCTTCGTAAAGGATTTTATTGAAATTAGTATTTTGTAAATCTTCGTAAAATAAATCATGTTTAAATTTTTTTAAAATCCCTGTATGTATAAAGAGTGGGCGTGAAATTAAAAAAAAATATTTTTTAAATAACAAAAAAAGTTCTTTCAGCTATTGCAATCAAATTTAGAAAGGCAATAGATGTTCTTTGACGTAATCTTCCTCGTCGTCAATACTGCTATACGACTGGTGCATATTTTTGGGTATTCTACAAAATACAAAATCTGTTGTTTATGCCCAGAAGTCACAATCATACGCCGACGTTCCTAATAAGCAGTAATAACAACAAAGATTTTATAGTTTGGTAAGCTCTAATTTGGAAATATTATATTTCCTACCATTTGCGCATCATTTTCTTCGGCAATACTCTAAAACAAATAACGTATATCAGTCTGTTCTGCATAAGTGTATTGTACAGCCAGTACCAAGAAAAGATAATTAGCCAATTTATTAAAAAACTTGAACTATTAATTGATAGCTTCTGTCACCATATATCAGTACAGTCCAACAAAATAGTATTCGCACTAAGAACTTCATTGCAAAAGTTTCAACGGTTTCAACTGATGGTAGTAGAAATTTTCTTCCATTCTCCACCATCTGAAATGAATTTTTAGCACAATCTGGATTAGTTTGTGGAGGGACTATCTCCCAAAAAGAGAGATATTTCCAATTCAAATCCGAATCCGAAACCAATTAGTCCTGCTATTTATATGTATCTTGTATACTAGAATATTGAGGTCTGTTGATCCAATCTTCCAGCAAATACACATATTGTGTGGTGCTAAGAAGGGCATGACAGGTTGCAAGGACAGCCCGCTGATAGACCACTGTAGAACACAAGATTCTGTCAATACAATCGATTACCGCTAGGCATTTGGCACAACATATTGTTACACTTGCTCAAATGTCTTGCGGATTCAGCATCAGTTGACATCGAGACTCTACAGTGACAGTCCTCTTTTTCATTAGTATCTCACTGCCGCCGTCGTCTATAATTTTTTTATTTAAAGTCTATAATGTGTTCTGTCATTGTTATGGCGCTATTGTCTGCAAACACGGTCTCTGTACCACATTTCATGTGATTTTGCAGATCATTTACATACAGTATAAAAAGCAAGCGTCCTAGCACTGACCCCTGTGGTACCGCCGTAAATATAATATTTTTAAATCATTGGAGAACTGAAGATCTATCTTTACAATTACTTTACGGTTTAATAAGTATAAATGAATCCATTACAGAATGTTAAATGCCTCAGACAGATCAAACTGTAACATTAGGGCATGTTTATCTTTGTCTATATTAATGTAATGTAATCATGTAAAGTAAGACATTAGCAGCCTCCACTGATTTACCCCTTCTAGAACCATATAGATATGGTGTTAGCATGTTGCATTTTTCGATAAATACTAATTACTGTTCGCGAATAACCCCTTTCATGTTTTTAGATAGTTAACGAACTAATGCTATTAACCCATAATTTTCTATATTTTAACTCGTTTTTAATAAAAGTACTACGTGAGAAATTTGTAGAATGTATGGCAATAAGCCAACTTCAACTAAAAAATTAATATTTAATGGTAGAATAAGACTGTATTTAATTTGTTTAATCCTTTGAAAGCTAAGTCCATCGTTTCCAAAACAACTTTTATTTTTAATTTTTTTTTGTGATTCAGTTACCGGTGCCGGTGTAAACAGAAATTTTGCAAATTAATACTGGGAGTATATGGTAGGGAGATATTTTGTCAAAAATGTTTATATAGGAATTTATCATGTACCATAACAAAATATGTGAACCAAATATGTAACCATGCTATATATATTTTATCATCGCTATCTCTGTTTTCACCATCGGAAGCTCAAAGCTATAGCGAATTAAAAAGGATTAAGATCTACATGAGGCCCACCAAGGGCCAGGAGAGATTAGATGATCCGAGTTTGCTGATATCAATAAATGTGTTAAAAGAATTCACCAAGAGGACTTAGACTTGTTTTCATAGATATATGCGAGAGGAAACATGTTGGAATTTATATAAAAGGACTGGTTTGCTTTACTTTTGTTTTTTCTTATTAATGCTCACTAATGCACACTTTTGTTTTTTCTATTGAATAAACAATGAACAAAAATATTAACTGTTATTGTATTATATACACATTGTAAAAAAAAATCTGGGAGGACTTTCCCGGACTTAGAGCTGAACATCTGCATCTGCCTCCACATTCTATATGACTTGATTTTATTATGTGATCCACCTGCTATTTTTGTCTTAATCCGCTCCTGTATTAGATAAAAGTTGAAAAACTGTTGAAAACTGTTATCTGGATGACCAACTGAATCACCAACTGAATGGCCAAAATATAAGTCTTGTGGCCACAGTTGCTACTTCCCCACCGCATTCGGAAAAATTAAAGAAGAAACCAAATGTGACCCAATTGTATCCATACTTTTTTATTTTAAATATGTACATATTATACAGGTTCTGTACTCAATCGTTAGACATAGCACATTGAAGGAAGACTGAAAATTAGCATCGAATATCGACCAGTGTTCACTGTTAACCGCATGACAGCTAGATGGAAAATGAATTCTCTGTTATTATCCTAGTTAACGAGCGACGGCTTGCCTTATATTGTAACGTTGCCATTTAAGAGACCCAAGTCTAATAATTTAGTACACAACATGTATATCGGGTCGTCCCTGTAAAGTTTTTTAAAGGTATTTTAAAATATTTTTTTATTTTTAGCATGAAGAACCTGAAGATATTATTGGTCCTATTGATCTTCTTCATATTTCTGGATTAGTATACATTACAAGTTTTGGAGTAACTCTAGCTGTACTTAGTGCGATTTTGGAATTTTCTATACACACGTACAGATTAAGTAGAATATTGAAAGTACCATTATTTCGGACTTTCAAACACGAAATTAAAACGTGTTTTGGAGGAAACGTCAAACGTGTTATTGATCCAACTTTACTTTCTAGATCTACACCTGAAGATACAAGAACCGAAACAGTGGAACTGTCATAAATTTTTGGCCTAGAGTTTATTTGTAATTCAAATATATTTTCATTAGAAATAGAAAGTTGTAAATCAACATCCCAAGCAACATTCTGACGACAAACCGACATTTTTGTTCGCAACTAAAAATTGATATGCGACGTACGCAAAATATTATGCTTACCCATATTTGTACTAATTTGGCCAATAATATATGGGTCGATTCGACATAGAGGACCGACTTTAATCATTGTGATACAGACCAAATCTTCACCAAATTTTACGTCGGTTTAAGTAGGTCGCTGTATTAGACGGGTAATATCGTCCGCCATTTTGAGTCCAATTGGTTCGAAGTAAACAACGCGGCATATATGTAAATATAAGCATTCGTGTCGGAAACATTCAGTTTTGAACAAGTTTTAAGATATTTTATTGAGTGAAAACGACAATTATGAAAAATTGATTAAATTCCGTGTTTATATTAAAAATTGAGGTTATGCTTTTAAATGTTAGTTTTGGTTTGTACATTAAGTGCTAATTATAAGAAAGAAATAGTCAGGCGTAGATAAAAATAAAACATCTTAAAATTTGCTCAAAACTGAATATTTCGAACACGAATGCCTGTATTTACATATTAACCGCGTTGTTTATTGGACCCAATATGGCGGACGATATTACCCGTCTAATACATCGCCCTAGTTTAAGCTGATCATTAGGCTATTACCAACTTTATTTAAAATTTGCCCTTAATCTGATTACAAAAATCTGGTTTAGGTAGTGAAACTAACCAACTTTGTATATTATTCGATTTGTTGTACCTACTATGTATATAAAATGGATGAGGCGTACCTATTTATCATTGAATACGTATTATATACAAAATATTGTAAATATATATGAAGTAAGTCGAAAAAAATAGTGACCCCGTAAGAATAATGTTTATTTTAAGAATAAAAGTACTATTTTTATTTCTTTTACTTTTAAAAAATAGTTTTCTATCTCAAAAAAAAAGCAATTGAAATATTGTATAATTAATTTTACGAATAAATTAAAACTTTTTTTGCTAAATTTATTTGAAAAATGACGCAAATTTTTTGTATCAAAAATATTTCTAAACACATAATCAACATGGCCGCGTATTCTTCCTTTCTGTGGAACAAAAAAAATGGTGAAGTCGGAAACTTTTACCTAGCTGACTATTTGTTGTGATAGTTCCAAATAAATACAGGAATTCCGATTTAATAGGTGCAATTATTTTTACTAACAGCAACCTCAAGGTTAAATAATTTTATCTGTACTAACTTTTAGTAGTGCAGAAATCTGCACTACCACAATCGTTCATTCCAAATATCATGCTAATACCGACCTTGCATTGCAGTTGGTGTATAAATCTTTACTAAATATCTAACAATATGTGCATCACCGACATTAATTTTGAGGTTATGTTAAGCCGAGGCCCAAAAGTCTCACACCAACGTCCAGCTGACATTGTCAGATGATTCTACAGTTAATATTATCTATTATTACGTCAGTCAACAACATCTAACCAACGTTGGAAGGTTACCCAAAAAATTACCTAAACCTACTTACTTAGTCACCAACGTCTAATCAACGTTGAATAATGGTCTGAAAACACACGTAACGTATTAGGTATATTTCTGACGTCAAACCAACGTTGGTAAATGTGTTAGACGCAAATAGTAGGTTTGCGACGTAGCAACGTTGCTTCGACGTTGCATCATAACTATAAAATTTAAGGCGCTACTTGATTACTACTTGTAATAATTCTAACGTTGCAATTAGTAAAAAGGTAGTCGGTAGTCGGTAAAATGTTACTTGGGATATGTTCGGAGCTTTTAATTTACTTTGTATGTGCGAATCCAATATTAAATACATATATTTCTAGTTATCCAGGATTACTGTATAATTGTTAAAATTAAATTAAAATATGAAACTTGTGTCCTTCTAATAGTGGTGGATTTAGGATTTTGTTTAAAGGGGAGGTACAACAATGGTGTATTTAGGTGGCATAGTGGTAGTAACCCAACCAGCAAATTTGCTACTCGCGATAATATTTGCACAGAAATTAACGTTGTATTTAGTGTAGAACATCGTCATTGACCTCTGGCCGACTAGACGACGTCGCTTCTCAGTTATTGTGACTAAAGTATAATAGACACGTTTAACAACATCTAACCAAATACAATACATGGACTGTGAACGTTGGTGTCTTAGGTTTATTATTGATAAAGAGGGTAAAGGAAGAGGAAGAACTAAAACAGACAACATAGTAAGTAAGTAAGTAAGTACGTAAGTAAATCGTTTATTTCTACAGAGTAATACAATACAAAGACGTTTGGTCTGAGAAATACGTCAATTACTTCAAAAGATTAAACAGTACTCAAAATAAAATATTACACATATTACACATAATTTTACAAATTACACAAATTAAAATGATCAAAATATATTACTTAGATTAGGAGAAAGGTATTCATTCAAAAAACAGGGTTCAATATCAAACATGTGAAAACTGTTTCCCAGGGATTGAAGATTTTGGTGAGACAGAAATTGGTTATACCTCCACAATGTTTTCCGTCTCCAGCGGACCACTTTTCAAGCATTCCTGTCGTTTCTTCACTAAAAAAGCTGTTTTTAATTCAAATTCTCTGAGGAAAACTCCTTTCGGCCAACTTGGATTTTATGAAGGGTACAGGGAAACACCCGACTAAGTCATTTTTTATCGAAAGTGAGATATTGACGCCATCTAGTGACATTTTTATAGACCTTTAAGCTGAGCATATCAGCCAGGACAATAACAGAATAAGTAAACAGTTATCAACTATAAACGTATTCCCATACAGGGGAAAAACAGAGCAAGTCGGTGCGTTTCAGGGGAAAAACGGACTAAAACGCAAGCCCGCTGTAATCATACAGGTGTTATTTTCACAGTTTCAACCATTTTTAATGTGCAGCGTGTGTTGTTTGTATTATTTTGCCTGTTTAGTTTGCTAGTTTATAAATTTTTAATAAATATTTCGTAATGGGAGACGATGTAAGTGATTGTGATAATAACAACAAAGTGAAAAATGGTAAGAAAAGATCAAAACACGGAAGGATTCTGGTCGTAAGCAAACGAATTAGATTTCAAAGCCATGAACTTAAAGAAGAATGTCATTGTAAGCGTTTGAGTTGCTCTGAAAGAATTCCTTCGGCAGCAAAACAAAAAATAATAACTTATTTCAACATGCTAAGATCTACGGATGAGTAAAATGCATATTTGTGTGGCCTTATTAGTATTGTTCCTATTAAAAATAGGCGTCCACGTTAGAATGAAGAAGATGCTCGTTTAAGGGATATTGCAGCATGTTACAGAATAAGGTACTCAATTGACAATAAAGTAACGGAAATAGACGTCTGTCAAAAAGAGTGCATAGCCTTACATGGCATTACGAAACGGAGAATTCATTACCTATTAAGTTCCTTGAAAAAAAGTGGTGTTCCTCCAACAGATCAAAGAGGAAAACACCTAAAAAGGCCAAAGAAATTATCAGAGGACACTCTTCAGAAGGTAAAAAGTCACATCGGGTCTTTCAAAGGGCGGAGTAGCCACTACAGCATGAAATATTCCAAAAGAAAATATCTACCCGAAGAATTAAATATCAATAAAATGTTCCGAATGTTTAAGGATCTTTATCCTACTTGCGAACTCTCTTATGAATCATACAGAACAATTTTTAACACTCATTTCAATATTTCATTTGGCTATCCAAGAACGAATACAAGCAGTGCTTGCGACGAACACTTAGCAAAAATGAAGTGTCTGGAAAAACAACATGATGAAAAGGAGACCGATTTAAGTAAAAAAGCTATATCTGCTCAAATGAAAAAGTTAACAATTTTACATAAGCTTCAACTGGCTAAAGCTAAAGCATTCTATGTAGGGAAAAAAATTAAAAACTACTAGTAGACAAAGTGACGATATTGAATCCATTTGTATGGATTTTGGCAGAAATTTTCCTATACCTAAAATACCAACAAACGATGTATATTACAAACGACAGTTAGTTGTCCGTGTACCTTTTTAATATTCATGTACTCTCTACTGCAGAGAGTGTGTTCTACATATACCCAGAAACAATCGGTAAAAAAGGCAGTGATAATGTTTCATCCTTATTGAACGACTTTCTTTATAATGAAGAATGATGCGAAGGTTCGAAACTTGAATATTTTTTGCGATTCGTGTGGTGGGCAAAATAAAAATTTTACTTTTTTCCGTTACTTACATAATATTATCCACCATCAAAAACGGCTCGATTATGTTCGTGTGATATTCCCCATAAGAGGCCATTCTTATATGGAGAACGACAAAAATGTGGGTCTAATAAATTAAAAAGTTAGAGTGGAAACTACAGAAGAACTATGTGACATGGTCAGTTTCGCGAGAACGAAGCCTTCGTCTTTTACTGTAGTACATATTAACGAAGAGAATCAAAAGCTGTTTCATCAGTGGACTCAGAGTTTTCACAAGTTTTACAGAAAAAAAGCTAATTTTCCAGATTAGAGAACTGGAAATAATCAAGGATCATCCGAGATTAATAAAATATAGAGATTCCTATAATGGACATTGGAATAGTGCAATGGTGATGGATAAAAAGCCTAAAATGTTGAAAGATATGGAAGCGAAAAACGAATTTTTTCTCCCAGATCCCTTATATCAAGGTAATCTTATTATATTATTCGGCGTATATTTTATCTATCTGAATTTTATGCCATTTCAAGGTTTTATTCCAATATCGAAGAAGAAGTTTGATAGCCTTCAATGCCTGAAGAAATTCTGTGGACAGGAGTCTCAAGATTATTTCTCCAACATTACTCATCTTAGCCAATGACTGAATTTTAAGTTATTTAATAAAAGGTAGGAAGATTTTACACATTTTTATTTTGAAGTTAATTTTCTGCTTGGATTTTTTAGGTTTATTGGACCATTATCTGGAGTTTTTCTAAAGCCATTTGATGCCTTGTTTATAGTTCATATAGTAATAAACATTTAGTTTGCAGTATGTAGTTACATAAATAAAAATAATATAATGTTATGGTTTATTACTTATTATTTCAATACTATTACAGGTGAAAAACGGGCTAAGCCTCCTACATGTCACTTTTTCTGTATATTTGAGACACATATTTAATTCAACTATATTTTCCGATGTGCAATAGTTAAATAAGTTCATGATAAATCAAAAAAGAAAAATTCTCATAAAATTCCTTTATTACTGTGACCGGTTTCGTGAACAAATTAATTACTTCACATCATCAGACACAGGAATTTTTTCTGATGATGTGAAGTAATTAATTTGTTCACGAAACCGGTCACAGTAATAAAGGAATTTTATGAGAATTTTTCTTTTTGATTGATCATGAACAATTACTCATATGGGATCAACCTACCTAAGTTAAATAAGTGTTTGACACCCTGTTAGAAATAAATATTTCAGTCATATCATCCACCTTTAGATTTTGATAAAAGGTCTAAACATAAAAATCTCTCTGGTGCAAAACTATTAAAATTGACTTAGTCGGTTGTTCCCCTGTACCCTTCAATTTGATCCAACAAAGCTTCTGGCAGTCCAAGACTAAAGGCAGAGTTATTACCTTGGTTATTAAGTTTTTTCATAATTATGTCCTCATGCCCTTTAACATCCCTTATGTATACCTTCATATCCTGTTCAGTTATGTATTTTCCTATCACGTGTCCAACATATATCCACTTTCTCCTAGGTGCACCTATGATTTTACAGGATTGTTTTATTTCACCTGTTGCAATCTTGAACTCGGGCCCCCTTTTTGGCTCGTGGTCTTTTTGAATGAACTGATTTCCATTCTCCATCCTGCATGCTTGGCTCATCTAATTTTATAGCTCCTAAAGCCTGGGAGAACAACTTCTTGCTGGTATCATGCGGATTTTTAGTGTTATTTCTTTGTGCATTGAGGTTTGAAATTGCCTCATTAGTGTTGTTCTGATCCTTTATAGGAGCAACCTTTGTTGAGGTACCTGGAGCCAGATTAATAATTTCTGGGTTAGCAAGATCTATAATATTCTGCATTAGTTTCCTTTCTTCGAGTTCATAAATTTTGGTATTGTTTATTTCGGCTTTTGTTTTAGAACCGCTGGGAAATTCATTATTTATCTCTTTTGATTTCATAGTGTTTTTGTTCGAATCATTTTTGTTTTTGTCTTCCAGAATATCTATAATTTTTTGTTTATCACTTATCTTTATTTCTTTAGCATCTCTCAGTTTTTTGTATAATACAATTTGCTTTGCCAAATTAACTTTTACATATATTATGGGCTTACATTCAACACATGAAAATAATAAAACTCGGTTTTTCAGAGAAAAAACTCTTACTTTAGTTCCTGAAATATTAGCACAAGATCCACAGAAAACATTTTCACAGATATCACACACTGCAAATGTATCTTGACTTTCTTTTTTACATGTATGTATAGCAGGAGCACAGATTAGACATGTTAACATGTATAAACATCAATATAATTATGGTAACATATACATTCTTGTTGTGTTATTCTATTATTCTCGTGATTTTTTTGTCGGGTCCCAGTATCAATGGAAACAGGTTAGGCAAACTTTCAACAACTTTTTACAACTACGCAGTCATATATTTTGCATATTTTAGAAGAATTCATACATAAACATAGCCAATGTTGCTTTACATAACTCCGCCATTTCTTCCAAGATCAGCTTGAGGACAAATGTGCATACTGTTGTCTGCCATTGTGATGTTGACAAATAAAGTGAAAAAAATGCGAATTTAAGAGATTTTGGTCAATCTAATTGTGCTGCTTTAAGTTTAAAACCACTAATTAATCATTATAATATATGTTTACAGTTAAATCACTCAAATTTGTGTATCCAAAAAGAGTGAATAAAAAATATTTTTTCTAAAAACGGACGCGCTTGATTTTCGGCATACAATGTCCATATTTTACCATGAACTGGTCCGTGCTAAAAAATTTAGGTACCACAGATCTCTTAAGATCTACTGAAAACATCATAATAAAACACAGAAGGTGAAGCTCTACTTTCTATCTCTATAAGTTAAGTGGGAACAGCTGTGGTGTTGATTCCAGTAAACACAAGTAGTCCAAACATCTAACAGTAATGTTTTTAGTTAGAAAAACATACTTTAAAATTTTTTAAGAATTTTAGTGTAAAAGTTGGTTTTCCGCGCAACGTTAAAACTACGTCGTTGGTCATCACTCATCATTGTCAGTCACATGCTGATGTTGTAGTGGACCCTGATTTTATCCAGTGAATTGATGCAAAAGTGAGCCGAAAGCTCGTTGTTGCGACGTTATCCAGCAATGTCAGGACGCGAAGGGTGACGTTGACATTAAAGTTAAAATACTGCTTGGGAAAACATCGACTTTTTCCTTCTTTCTAGAGTGGTTACGTTGTACGTCTGTCGAGACAAAATCATTTGTGGTGAATTAAAACAGCCATCTATTATAAAAGATTGAACAGAATAGGATCAAATAGGGGGGTACGCCTCCCGCACCCCCTCTAAATCCGCCACTACCTTGAAAAATTTTTTACAGATAAAATTGTGGGAAACGACAATAATTTAAAATAAAAACGCTACCTTGCCTACGTTTTGTTTAATATGCTTGTAACTTCCTCAGGGCTAAATAGCCAATTAAGTTTGTAATTCAGTATGTTAACAGGTAATTTCCAAAACAGAACATATGTTTACCACATCTATAAAAGGAAACCATTTATGAAAAATACATATAGATAGAAGTAATTAAAGAAATTAATCAAATATAAATTTAAAAAATGCACAATATGTATATATATATATATATATATATATATATATATATATATATATATATATATATATATATATAATATATATATATATTTAAATGATTGTCATTATGTCAATTATGAATATAAGATATATTATATTTTTCTAGGGGACAATATATCTCATAAGGTTTAAAAATAGTATTCTACTTTCAAAACAAAAAACAATTAATATCATTAATGCATGTAACATAATATTGAATAAAAGAACTTTTCCTACCACAAAAAAATGTTAATTACTCAAGAACTATGCTTTACATAAAATGTTGTTTACAGATTTGAAAGCAAGACAAAATATACTGTAAGAATTAGCTCTTCATATCCATTTAACAGAAAAAAGGGTTAAATCTGTCGATCAATGTAATTATTCAATGTATATGTTTATGTTTTTAACACATTGCAGTTTATCAAAATCCGCAAATACGATTTGTTAAATAGAATTCATTATTCATCAAAGACTTAGGTTTACTTATTTTTGGAGCCAATTGTCTATGTAATATTTTTTGATAGAAAATACATTATGGAATGTTGTATTAATTTGGAAATCATGTATAGGATCTCTGTTTTGATTTTTTTATTACTCATGGACTAATATTGTATTGAATTTCAATATAAATCCTTTTTATATACAGTGTCCCGTTTTCTTTAGAAAAATCCCGATAAAAGATTTGCTTTTGCATCCATTGAAATTTTTTTTCTCGAAATATGCAGTTTCAAAAGTTCTATAAATTACAATTTGTCGATGGTAAAAATAACCTACTACGACTACAAATAGAGGCCAAAAAATGCAGAAATCATATTAAGTATTTTTTTATCAACAAAGTTTATTGAGAAATGTTTCAAAATTACCCTAAGAGGACAAATCTATGTACTTATATCAATTTTATGATTTTTAAGATTTGATAAATAATTCCAAAAAATGGTCTGTATGTTTTATTAATAATACATTTTAACTTAAACAAATTCAGTGATAAGAATTAAAATAGACAGGGATCAATATCTCTAAGTCTATCTGTCTTATACTTCTTAGAATTTAACCTTAGTAAGCCATTTTGGGCATAGAGACTATTTTCCAATTGCTCTTTCACTTCGTCGCTCAATATAATCTTTAGATCATCATTCTTCTGCTTCCTGTTCGTGTAATAACTGGCTTTCAAGCTATATTTACCTAGTGCAATGTCAAAAAATATATTTGAATTTACCCACTTAAAGAAGAAGGGATCGTTACTATGCAAGATGCTTAAGGAAAGATTAAAAGTGTCTGAGACTCTGATATTGAGTTCATCCAAATTAACGAGATATTTTATGTCATCTAAGCACGTAAATATCTTCAGATTTCCTTTGTATCGGGTTAAGTTAAGATCCGCACTTTTAAGCAAAAATTTCTTATTTACACCCATCTGTTTCATAAATAAAATAATATCCAAAATGAAACCTTTGCGATCTTCTTGATTCTCTGAGGATAGCAATAAAGGTATTTTCCCAGCTTTCCAAAAAATTACGTAAACCAAATGTAGAGGAATGTCATCCATTAACCGATTTTGAACAACCTCAAATAAGTAGGATTTAATAGGATCCTTAATACTGTCCAAAACAGACTGATTCCCTTTCTTCAAATTTATAGATTTTGTTATGGTATCTATATTTATACGTAATGTTTGCTCTATTATCTTATTTAAAGGTTGGCAAATTTTGCTTATAGTAAAAGGTTCATTTTTAACAACGGTTAAATCCATTTGATCAATCACGCTGTTCCATACATCAAAGGAATCGTGTTTCGATTGAACTTTCTTAGGTGTAACTGTGTAGGGGTTTAAAAGAATTTCACCTATTTTAAGAATTACATCTTTTTTTCTCAGCTTATAATTCCCACCTAATTTGCCTTCTCCCCAGCTTTCAATGTACTTCGTATAATCATTTGAAATATCAGGGTAATTATCAAATTTTAATTTCAGTAATTGATTTAGCATTGTTGGAGTCACTCTCTGGCTGGTGTAAAAGAAAAAATGAGGAAGCTGACATTCTATATTCTCCATTAGAAGGAACGAATAAATATTTTCTGCTTCACCGGTAACATTAATTATGTCGTTCTTCTTTAAAGGTTTTAATTGGACTGTGGCAATTATAGATACGTCTTGACTGGTAGTTTTCCACTTATTTAATACTCTGGGTGGCAAAGTAAAAGTTTTGCAAAAATCAGTACTTGTTCTGCAAGTCGTAAAAATCACAAATCTGATTTCGTTGAAATCCTTCCCATTAAATTTCAATTCAGTGATTTTGTCGTATTGTTTTTCCATGTACAATTTAGCTTCCTCCAAACAGGTAATTTGCCTTGCGGTTTTATTAATTCTTTTGCACTGAATGGCATAGATAGTACTTTTTTCTTTATAAAATACGTTTATAATTACATCTCCAAAAGCTCCCCATTCTCTATCATTTACTGATATCATAAAATCTTGAACGTTGTGATCTAAAGCCAAACGCACACTGAGATATGCCGTCAAAGAGGTTATGTAAGACGTATATTCCAAGTCTTCTGTTTTTAAACTACGGATTTTGTATTTCTAAAAGAAATAATGATATTAATTTAAAGAAATATCACCTTAATATATTGTAATAAAACTATATAAATATAAAGTCAAAATCGCCATTACTTTCTAGAGACTCAATTGTTTCAAAACTTAGTGTTGAAGATGAAATCTCCACAATTGACACCCGGTACACTTCAAAAATAGGAAAGAAAACTAAATCTGGCATACATGAAAAATATGCATTAAATCATTAAAATAATAACCAGCCTCCTAATATTGAAGGGATCTGCTTTGCAGCAGCTGTGTAAGGGCATTAATCTAATTTTATGGAAAAACAAACGAGACCATGCAATCTATTCATTAGGTAAGAAAATAATGGATGGCTGTGATTTTTCGTGGTTTTACTGTATAGTGATTGACAACTGATTGAGAGCATCAAGTATTTTAAGGTTAGGCATTTTGGTAATTGTGTGGCAAATATGATTTGCTATAATCTAATGTCACATCGATGACACTTATATTTTCAAAAGTTACCTATTGATTGAAAATTTTATTTTACTGCTTTAATAGTAATGCCCAAAGTAATACCAGTGGACAATTAACTTAGAATTTTGAAATACAATATGCATTACAAGCTCGACAGGCGTCATTTAAACAATGATGCGATTGTTAATAAATCAGTGGACATTTTCAGTGTAAGTATAATGAATTTATCTTTGATAATAGTATATTATTCAACGAGCATGTAATGATGATTATTATTTACGAGTGTGAAGTGTTGTAAATCACCTTAGTGAATAATAGCCATTACATGTTAGTAGAATACTATACTTTATCCACCACTATTAAATAATAAAAATTTTTGATAAAATATCACAATAAAAATATCCCTGGAGTGGGTTGGAACCTTTGATGTGAAGATAACACTGATGTAATTTTACACGAAACACCAAAACACTATATACTGCACTCGACGCGCGTTCCGCCAACCAAATTGGCATCATCTGGAGATGATTAAAACTAAACTTATGCTAAGAATCTACCCTATTTATACCTAAGCTTTTGTCACGGTTCACCGAACCATCACGATTCAGTGAACCGTGACCCACTAACCAATAATGCGGGCTATTTGGGACAGGAACTCTGTCACTATTCATACTATTTTTTACACTTTGTGATTTTCAAGCTTTCAAATGCATCCAGCTCTCTAGTATTTGTTACATTCCTAATTAATCTTAAATTGTTAATGTCTATTTTATGGTTGTTCTCAAACGTATGTTGGGCTACACTAGACTTATCTGTTCTACCATATTTGAGATGGGCTATATGCTCTTTGAATCTAGTTTGAATTGATCGTCTAGTCTGTCCAACATAATTTTGATTACAGTCCTTACAGCTAATTTTGTAAATGCCCGACTTTCCGTTTGTTTCAATTTTGTCTTTTGGGTTGCCTAAAAGTTGTTGAAGTTTGTTTCCCCACTGTCATACCTACATCTTTAAAAATTTTACCAATACCACGAGTGAATCGAAGATAGAATGGAATCGATACAAATTTCGGATTTTCTCTTTCATTTTGAAAGGTCGAGGAATTTCGAAGCGACTCTTTAAACTTTCGTTTCCTAATTATTTTATCAATTAAACTTACAGAATATCCATTACTTGCACCTATATCCTTAATCAATGCCGTTTCTTTTTCAAACCTCTCCTTATTGAGGGGGAAGCTTAATAGACGATGGACTAGAAAATTAAAACTCGCCATTTTGTGTTGAGCACAATGGTGAGAGTCCTTAGGGATATATCTTAGAGTACTGGTATCTTTTCTGTAAATGTCAAATTCTAACTTATTTTCACTATTTCTAATTACTAATAAGTACATCTAAAAATGGTAGTTGTCAAGAGTTTTCAGTTTCATATATGAATTTAACTGGCGTGAAACGACTGTTTAATTTAGATACAAAGTTATCAATATCAGCGACTTTTATATCGAACACTGCAAAAATATCATCCACATACCTAAGACAAACCCTGGGGAAATACTCGAATTCTTCTTTTGCTTCCGTCTCGAATCTGTTCATGAAGAGACTGGGGCAATGAATGGTGACAAAGAGTTACCCATTGCTGTTCCTTCATGTTGTTCGAAGAAATTATCGTTGAATCGGAAACAATTTTGTTTCATGCAAAGTTTCGTCAGTTTAAGATATTCTTTTACTACATCTCGACTGAGATTGTTTAAATCGAGTAGATCCTTAAGGTAGTCCAAGGTCTGTGGTATCGGAACACTTGGAAACAATGAACAAACGTCAAAGACGATCAAAATTGCATCTTCTCAACTGAATATTTTTCACCTTATTAATGAATTCATTGGAATGAATCACAGAGAAACTAGTTGGTGCAATAGGTAAATTTTCGGCCTCTTCTGTTAACCATTTTGATATGTGGTAAGTCGGCCATCCGATTGCTGAAACAATAGGACGTAGCGACTTTCTTGGTTTATATATCTTAGGCAAGTACAATCTAGGTACACTTGGGTTAGATACATGTAACCTCCTATTTAAAGCTGAAGTAATAAGGTTGTTGCAGGATTTAAGTACATTTCTTACTTCAGTAATCATTTTTTGTAATGGATTTCTAGAAAGTTTTTTAAGAACCATTACTAATCAGATTGTCTACCCTTCCATAATAGTCCTCTTTATCTAAAATAACAACCTTATTGCCCTTATCAGCTTTTAAATAAAAACAATCTTTTTCAAGCAACCGTTTGATAATTTTTCTGTCTTTTGTAGATTTTGATTTTTAAGGGGGTTTGGCTTAGGTATGTGGATGATATGTTTGCAGTGTTCGATACAAAAGTCGCTGATATCAATAACTTTGTATCTAAATTAAACAGTCGTTTCGCGTCAGTTAAATTCATATATGAAACTGAGAACTGAGGGAAAATCCGTTTGTATCGATTCCATTCTATCTTCGATTCACCCGTGGTATTGGTAAGATTTTTAAAGATGTAGGTATAACAGTGGTTCATTCATCGGGATACAACAACTTTTAGGCAATCCAAAAGATAAAATTAAAACAAACGGAAAGTCGGGGATTTACGAAATTAGTTGTAAGGACTGTAATCAAAAAATATGTTGAACAGACTAGACGATCAATTCAAACTAGATTCAAAGAGCATATGGCCTATCTCAAATATGGTAGAACAAATAAGTCTAGTGTAGCCCAACATACGTTTGAGAACAACCATAAAATAGACATTAGCAATTTAAGTTTAATAAGAAATGTAACAAATACTAGACAGCTGGATACATTTGAAAGATTGGAAATCATAAAGTGTAAAAATAGTATGAATAGTGACAGAGGTCCTATCCTAAATAGCCCGGTTAGTGGGTCACGGTTCACCGAATCGTGACGGTTCGTTGAACCGTGACAATAGTTTAGGTACAAATAGGGTAGATTGTTAGCATAAGTTTAGTTTAATCATCTGCAGATGATGCCAACTTGGTTGGCGAAACGCGCGTCGAGTACATTACATAGTGTTTTGGTGTTCGTGGAAAACTACGTCAGTGTTATAAAAATATTGACAAAAGACGTTTAAAATTAAATAGCAATTCTGCGCTTTGACTGACATGTCATGGCATATCCGATGCAATTTTAATAAAAAATTGCAAAACCAGTGTATAATGGTAACATTATCAAGTATTGTAAGTTTAGACATTTTGGCAATTGTGTGCCAAATTCGATTTGCTATAATCAAAAAATATTTCTAATGTCACATCGATGACACTTATATTTCCAAAAGTTACCTATTGATTGAAAATTTTATTTTATTGCTTTAATAATGATGCCCAACATAATACCTGCGGCCAAAAAACTTAGTATTTTGAAATGCTATAAGCATTACAAGCTTGACAGGCTCCATTTAAACAATGATGCGATTGTAAATAAATCAATGGACATTTTCAGTGTAAGTATAATGAATTTATCTTTGATAATAGTATATTATTCAACGAGCATGTAATGATGACTATTATTTACGTGAAGTGCTGTAAATCACCTTAGTGAATAATAGCCATTACATGTTAGTAGAATACTATACTTTATCCACCATTATTAAACAATAAAAAATTTTGAAAATACCATAAAAATATTGACAAAATTTGACGTTTAAAATTAAATAGCAATTCTACGCTTTGACTGACATGTCATGGCATATCCGATGCAATTTTAATAAAAAATTTCAAAACCAGTGAATCAAGTGTTGTAAGTTAGGCATTTTGGCAATTGTGTGCCAAATTCGATTTGCTATAATCAAAAAATATTTCTAATGTCACATCGATGACACTTATATTTCCAAAAGTTACCTATTGATTGAAATTTTTATTTTATTGCTTTAATAATAATGCCCAACATAATACCTGCGCCAAAAAACTTAGTATTTTGAAATGCTATAAGCATTACAAGCTTTACAGGCTCCATTTAAAAAAATATGATGCGATTGTAAATAAATCGATGGACATTTTCAGTGTAAGTATAATGAATTAATCTTTGATAATAACATATTATTCAACGAGCATATAATGATGACTATTATTTACGAGTGTGAAGTTTTGTAAATCACCCTAGTTAATAATAGCCATTATATGTGAGTAGAATACTATACTTTATCCACTACTATTAAATAATAGCAATTTTTGATAAAATATCACCACAAAAATTTTGATAAACTTATAAAACTTAAATGTAAATGTGTGGTGGTGATGGATAATGATCCTTACAATTCCATGCTACTTGATAAGCCCCCAACATTATTTGCTTCTAAGGCGTGCGAAATGCAGAAATGGCTGACTAACAGAATGAAGAAGACTATTAAAATTTAAATAAGGAAAAACTGTGGGAGTTAATAAATTCGCCGTGACAGTAACAAGACAGCAAGGGCACTTCGTTTACCACTATGCTATTGTCAATTTAACTCAATTGAAATGACATGGCACGAACAAGCACATAAACCCTCAGGCTCCTTCCCTGAAGCAGACCGAAGATATATGGCCTGAATTCTTGCGTCGGTGATTGCTCATAGAAAAATTGTTGTGCGCATGAAAAACAGGTGAGAGAGAATGGCAACTGGAGCATATTTTGAATATATGCCTCCTTTTAACATTTAACTAGCAGAATTTGATTCAAATTCAAATTATGAAAAATAATTAGACTGATAGCGAAATCATGAAGGATATTTAAGTAATTTAAAATTTAAGAGAATGGCCTCATTTTTTTGTTTTCAGAAAACTGTGTTTATCAATCTTTAAACATTGTCGAAATGGTTTAAAGTAAATATTTACTTGTATCTTGTACATACTTATTGTATAGTTGTTATAAACCATACATATAGATGGCTATTTGATTTAACTGTGATTTATAAATTATTATTTTTGTTAAATGCGTTAATTCTCATTATACTCATTCCCAATTATTATATTTGTTTGTTTATTTGTCATATCTATTTGAATTTATCAATGTTCAATATTCTATATATATATATATATATATATATATATATATATATATATATATATATATATATATATATATATATATATATATATATATATATATATATATATATATATATATATATATATATATATATATATATATATATATATATATATATATATATATATATATATATATATATATAGTGAAATATCACGAAAAATTATAGTCAACCTTTATTTTTCTTACATAATGATTAGACTATACCTTTGGTGATTATTTTCTTAAAATTTAATCTATGCACGAATAAATTTTCTTAATGAATCTTAAGATTAGCTTTATTGGAAGTCTGACAAAATATTGATGAAATGGTCAATCGTCATTTAATTTTAAGTGTGCCAAACCGATGTCAAACTGTAATAAATGCCAGGGAAGGTATATCCGTTATTAAGCTTGTATTGTTGTTTAGTTTTTGTTATTAATTATTTTTACTGTTAATTAAAATTATTAAAATCTTTTTATTTCATCTTGCATTATTAATATTAATCGGTATTGGTTTAATAATCTTTGAAGATTTCTTAACAGTTATTGACAACAGAATATTTTTTAATGAATTGCTAATTTTGATTTACCAAGAACCGTATGGCAAATTGTCTGGTGTAGTGAGTACAGTAGCAGTCAGTGGTTTATAAAAAGAAATTTCCATAGAATCCAAATTGCCACAGATCAAATTAAAATTTTATGGAATTTACACGTCCTTATACGAATATTAACGAAAAAATGAGTGTGTAAACGATCTATTTTTTTTAGCTATTTCATAATTCTTGTGGGATGACTCATCAGATTCTATCTAATAATTACCTTTCTTGTGAATTCAGTTTGTAGTTCCTCATCACGAATACCTAGAAATATATATTTAACAATGTTAAAACAATGTATACAAGTTTAAAGGCTCCTACCCAGTAACATTGGGCCGTCATATTGACGTCCATTCTTGGTACTAAATATATGACCAAAAATTGACGCCCTTACGACGACAAATTTTAGACGTACCTAAAACGTCTAAAGCTAATGAACCAGCAAACATACTAATGTGGCCATACAGAGTGGTCCGAACTGTACCATCGATAATTTGAGAATCAATAGAAAATGTGAAAATAATATGAGTTATCTTGATAAACATATGTCGAAAACTCAACCGTTTAAGAAATACAGGGCGCTGCAGTTACATATTTTTATACATATTTTTTTTATCCTGAACCAAGTGAAATATTTTATTAAAATTTGGTGAGTATATATACTTCCTCAATAAGTATCATAATTATTATTTTTATTTTCATACTTTAATTACAGACGTAACCATAGGGGAGTGATCCTCCTTTTCTTAAAGAAAAAAAGGTACGTTAATGATCATTTTTTTTACTACAGTTAATTTATCAGTAAAAAGGCCTAATTTTTCCGTAATACGTACAGTTTTACAGTTAAACTTTATTTAGAATTCCTTGCAAATTGATCATGTGTACGTATGCTTTCTGATGTTATTAGTTGGCTTTTGTCAAATAATAATGAAACAAAATTTTGCCTGTCGGTTTAATTTATAAAAATAAATTTTTTTTGCGATATTAATTTTATAATTATTATGCCAAGACAATGAACAAGCAGATATGCATTTCATATAAAAATTTTGTGACGTTATTTTATGTCTGATTATTTGCTGGTGTGTTTTTGAAAATAATTTAAGAAGGTATTTGATGTAAAAATGTTTCGACCGTGAGGGGCCTTTACATCTACATCTTATTGTGAAAATGAAAGTAATAGTGATTACAGTGATAAATAAAATCAAAGTTTATCAGTGTTTTCAGTAAGAAAAAATAGGCTACATTTAAACGAGCAAACGAAACAAATTTGCTTTAAATGTTTAAAATAATCTTTTGAAGCACAAGCTAATGCCCCTAATTTGTATGATTTAGATGTACTAGGTAAAACAGCATCTCTGACTAACGTTCTCTGTCCCACAATAGACAAACTGGTGAAAAAAGATGCCCTTCCAAGAAAACAACGATCCGAAGCCAGTCAATCGAAAACTCTGGACCCATTAATAGCAAAACTTTTAAGAACTGTAGTTTACAACGCGTATCAGAAAAATGAAATCCCAATTATTGACGTGGTAGACAGAAAACTAAACGAAATGGATTATCATCTAAAATATACCAAAATAACTTTAGTAACTTGGCTGAGAAAAAATTGGACTTAAATATCAAACTGTTAATAAGCGCATGACGATAATGGAAAGCAGACGAATAGTGGATTGGCGAAATTCATATCTAAAAGAGATAGAAGAACTCAGAAGGGAAAATAGACCAATTTATTATCTAGATGAAACTTGGTATGATACTCATGATACCGTAAAAAAGGATGGACTGATGGATCTAGGAAATGTCAATCAATCTCATTGCCCGTAATAAAGGAACTCGGTTGATTATATTACACTGTGGATTAGTTGATGGATAGGTTAAAAATGCATTGAAACTGTGCGGAAATACATGAAAGCCTGTAACTTGGATTACCACAAGAACATGGAGGGAGAAATATTTGAGGAATGGTTTGAAAATACCCTAATTCCAAAATGAAAACCGAATTATTGTTCTTGACAATGCGAAGTACCATTCGAGACAATTGTATAAAATTTCTAACAAGAGTTCTACTAAGCTGGAGTTACAAATTTTTTTAATGGAACATGATCTCTATTATGAGGAAAATTATAATAAAGCATAACTCTTGGAAGTCCTGCAAACGAAAAATTATGAGAAGTATATTATAGATAATGTAGCGGAGAGATATGGCCACAAATTGTTGAGATTACCGCCATATTTCTGTATTTTCAACCCGATTGAATTAATTTGGTGCAATTTGACGAACAATGTCAGAAAAGGAAATACTTTTCCGAAATTTGATAAAAAAAGTCGTAGAGTTAATTCAAAATGAAGTGTCGAAAAATAACAAAGAAGACTGGAAAAAAAGAATTAGGAAAGTAATTACAATTGAGGATGATTATATAAAAATTGCTGAATGTCATATAAATGGTGGAAATAAATTTATTACAAATTTGAACGAAGATAGTAGTTCATCTGAAAATGAAGAAGAGGGTGAGAAGGGCGAGGATTTAGAGGAAGAAGCGATGTGAGGTGAGGTAAAATGAATTGATGTGAAGTGAAGAAGTGAAGAAGTGAATTTTGTGATATCAACTGTATTATTTATTTTCGTTTTTGTGCTTTCGTAGTTCAGTGCTTGAGAAATATTCTTTTTCAGAATGTTATTATTTATCAATATTATTTTTTTTTTTCATTTTGAGAAAAATGCGTCTTTCTGTTTTTATTATAGTAATAACTTTACTAGTAGAATTTATTTTTAGTGTATTTATTGAAAAAAAATATTTTTTCCTGTTCCTATTTCGAGAGTATATTTTTTGTTTTTATTTCGTTTTTAAAGGTCTTTTGATAGTTTTTAAATATTTTTTTTATTCTATGCTAATATTTCATAACCATTCTTTCCTGGCAAGAAATGCTCATACCTCCTCGCGGTTCTTACTGGGTAGTAACAATTTATATTAAGCGAACTTGATACTGCAACTACTGTATGTGTAGTCAATACTTTAAATTCAATAGTTTTATTTCAAGTTAATACTTTTTTCTATAATCGGTAAATTATTGCTAGCTAAACTGAGCACAAAAACCTACATTGAAAAAGTAAACGAGAGAGCAATACAGATAAATCGGGCTCTGCGTTCTGTAGCATCTTACCCCGCACGTCCCGTTACTAAAGCGATTTCTCGTACTATGCCATATTTATTACATGTACTTACCAAATTTCAATAAAAAATTTCATTTAGTTCAGAAAAAACAAAAATAGGTAACAACACCCTGTATTTCGGAAACGGTTAAATTTTTTACATAAATTTATTATGAAAACTCATATTGTTTTCGCATGTTCTATTGATACTCAAATTATCGAAGGTAAATATCGGATCACCTTGTATAGTAGGTAGCTATAAAATCATAAGGCTTTTCACAACTATTCTGAAATGTTAGGGAAATAATTTCAAAAAATATAAATACTTACGGGTAATTCTTCGTCCTTTTTTAAAAGAAAATGAAACCTAGAGAAAATTAGTATTAAAATTTACATTCTGCCATATATTTGAATCGCCCGCCATTTGTAATAGCTGAAAGCAATGGTGGAAAAATATGCATCATGAGAAGTGGCCATCTTTGCAATTTGTCATGACAAACCATCATGTCGAACTAATCGGTGCAGCATCGAGGTCTGTAAAGGAGTAGGTAACCTCTTAACTTGGTTGGGGAGAGACGGAAGGGGGAATGTCATAGTGTATGCCGCGTCGTGAATCATACGTTTGTTGTGTTCATTTTATAATCGTTTTTGTGTGGTTATTTGCTATTATTTTGATATTTTGCTTATAGCTATTATTAGTTATGTTATATTATATTGTTATGGACCTCTTTTTATAGTTTTTACGTGTTTTTTTTGACATTTTAAATGACATTTGGATTTTTATATAGAGGACAATATTTGGTTTAAATTACATTTATTTTGAGAAAATGTGTACAATAAGATGAGGTATATTTATTTTGAGGAGAAGAAATATACAGTTATTAATAAATGTTTTAAGTTGACTGGAACTATATACAGTGTTGCTATTTGTTAGAGTAGGGGAGAGTGGTCCACAATGAGACATTTTTCTGATTCTCATCTGTAAAATTTTTGTTTTAAAGATTATTTGTTATTTGTATTAAACGATGTATACTCTAACATTTTAGTACAACATAATGTAATAATTAACACGTAGGTATATACTTACCAAGGTTTATGCATATATTTTTTTAAGTGTCAACTGTCTTACTGTGGAACAGGCATGGTCCACAATAAGACTAACCATTTCCACAATAAGACAATCTATTTTCATTAATATATAGTTTATATCGGATATAAAATAAGTAAATAAACAGTATACATATGTAAATGTAAACAAATAAAAACAATTCCTAAAGAAAAATAAATAAAGCAAGATTCTAAATTAAATGTACTTAGCGTACATCCAGTGTCGAAAAAATTTACTTCAAAATGTAAATAATTTTGTTGTTTTCTTGTTCTCTGCATCTGAGGCTCTGGAAGCAGCAGCCTAATATCCTTTTTGTGAACCATAGATATATCTTCAAGAGGCGGCAACTGAAATTTGTATTTTACCTTTTAACCTCGAACTCATCTTCAGAGTCAACATGTAAAATTTTTCCAACATAAGAAAATCCTTTTTTTGCAAAAACACTAACTAAAATAAAGTCATCAACTCTCAATTCCCGGTTAAGGTCCTCATAGCCATTTTGTAACAGATTTATATCATCGTTGATATCATAATTCGATGAACTACCAGAATAAACGTCGCTAAGATCATTGTCAATGTCTGATTCACTTGACTCTTCTGATATGTTAGTTCTTGTGCTCTCACCAAAAATATTTTTGCAAGTCTTTTCTTTGATTTTACTTTTTTTCGTATTTCTTTCTATATAAAGAGCTTCTAAATTATCTTTCTCAGGAGTATCCGTAGGAATGAAGCTTTTGCCCCGTTTTCTCTTTATATAATTTCCTTTCCTTTCTTTTTGCTTTCGGATAGCCTATAAACATTTCTGGGGTAACGAAATTATCACTTGGGGTTAATTTCAATTCACCACTCTTAGCTCGACATAATAAAATATTACTAATAATTTAGCATCCTTCTTGGAGTTTGGGTTGAATAGTTTGATTAGGGGGTGTTGAATTATCACCAAATATATTTGAATTTTTTGAAGGGCCCGGCCAGCCTCATTTGATTTGGTGGGTGAAAAGTTAGTAATATCTTGCATTGGTCTATCTGTAACGGAGCAAGGTAAAAATGGGAAAATCCCCCGATTTTTGAAATCCTGATTTCATGTTTTTGGGATTCATAGATGTATCATGGGCAATACTAACAAAACCACCAATTTCATATATAGATACAGTAAGCGCTGGATTTCTAATCATCCATGTATCAACTGCAAAGTTAAAATGACTCTTAAACGAATAAAACACACATATCTAGCGGCTGCATTTTATGTGAGCAGTGTGAAGGCAGTGTTAGAATTATCACTCCATTTTCTTTAGCTATATTTAAAGCCGTAATGAACAGGTGACTTTCATGATTGTCGTACACCAATAATGAAGGATTTTCTTTACTAGAATTGGAATATTTAATAAAATGTTTCATAGCATCAGGAAATAAGTCTGTGGTCATCCACCCAGATGAAGAAACAAGACCAAGAGTTCCTGGAGGAGCATCTTTGGTCATCCTAGGGTTTATTCTTTTTTCTTGGAAATATATAACGTGCGAACTAGGAATTTTCAGAAGCACTAATTATACAACATGTTGTTACCAACGTACCTCTTTCTCCACTGGTAGCTTTTGAAACTTGTTTAGTTCCTCTTACTGCTACAACTTTACACGTCTTTTGAACTGTGGTGGTTGGTGTTTCATCCAAATTATAAATTCGACTTCCATCTTTAAACACATCAGGATTCTTAATAAAAACCAGAATAGTACCTAATTATGGCCTAAAAATAATTATCAGTTAATTACCTCAATAATATTTTTCGAAGATTCTCAAAAAAATATTTTCACATTGTTCGGGTTAAAGGCTGTCATTCTTGAAAGACTACAAATCTCAAGTCTTCGTACAGATAAATCTGGATGGCGTTTAAAAAAACCATGCAGCCACTCAACTCCAGCCTGTTTATTTCGCCTACAAGATTCAGGCATTTCAATATTGTTAATAGAGGCCATTTGGAATGCCGAAGTTCTTACATTGAAAGTTGTTTGGCCATAGCACATTTTATAACATAATTTTTTAATGCAGTTTCTTGATTTTCACTAAAAATTCTGCTGCTATCATATTTGGGTTTCATTCTAATTTCGACACCAACATTTTCTTTCTTCTTTTTTACGTAGCTCGCTAGTGTCTGAAATTTTACATTATTCTAATCTGCAGCCTTTCTTAAATTACTACCCTGTTCGATCACTTGCAGTGCAGCTCTTTTCATCTGCTCTTCCTTAAATGAACCTTTGTCTGTCTTTCTCTTCCGACCTCTCGCCATTTTTTTTTTTTCTAAAAAGTAGATACCACCAATAGTATTTATTATAATAACCGAACTCTATTTTTCAATATATTCCACAATAAGACATCGTCTGATTGTAGATTATTATACTGTCTGATTGTGGAACATCTAGCCTAAATTTAAATGAACTTCTGTTACCCTGTTCAGATGCAAATCCATATCGCACATATTGATCTAAACTAACCTCAAATTGTAACTATTTCACTGTGTATAATTAATTGTTAAAACACTATATTTATCATTGAATAAATTATGCAAAATTCAGCAATTCTTTAAAATAACATTCGATCTCAGCAAATTAACAAATAACTCTTAACTTTTTAAATTATTTTACTTAACTAGAAAATTTCACGTACATCGATGTATCACAACATGAATCACATGATACTGATCGGTAGCGCACCGAATATAAAATATAAAAAACAGATAGTTGTCTTACTGTGGAATATGTCTCATTGTGGACCACTCTCCTCTAATGCTGAGAGGGCAAAGAAAAATGGAGAAAAAGTATCCTTTTTTCTCGATTCCTACTGACATTTTAATAATTAGGAAAGAGTGGAGAAAAGGAAAATTTGACCTCGATAATAAATAATTTTGCAATAAACATGTTACAATTGACGATTTTAAAGATGGAATGAAATCAAAATTGATGAATGTATTGTCAAAAAAACTAAAAAAAAAAACTGGTGGGCAATATAAAATTTATCTACTGAAAAATAATTTGTGGCTAATTTTATTGTTTTAGCTATTCTATCACTTAATTTGTTGCCTGAAATTTTGAGAAAAAATGTCAAGCCCAGCTATAAGAGGTAAATATGTTAAAACTAGAGAACGCAAAGAGATCGTTAAACAAATTTTAAGTCCATTATTGTCTATAGGAAATGTGAAACACATTCCATCCACAAGTAAAGGAAATCCCCAAGAAGGTGCATATAAAGAATTACTATATAATTATAAGGTCTCTTGGTAGAGAATGAAGAATTAAAGAAAAAAATGGAAGAAAACGAAAAACAGTTTGCTTTTGTAAATAAAGGAAAACTCGAGTTGTAAAACCTTGTTGGACAATATGAAGGACAATCAAATTCACGAGTAAAAGAAATGTAGATAAAAGTATGCCAGACCGCCTCAGGATCTCGAATACGTGACTAGGTCTGATAGTCCGAGATGGTGGTACTGTACAAATATGACACTCTGTACAAATATGGCAGTCAATGTATTAAAGGGATTGAATTCTTTACATATTTGTTTTTTATTTTTGTTAATGTAAAATACCTTACTGTTAATAAAATATTTTGAACATGAAGTTTCAATAATCATTTCCGCATATAAAGAAAGAAATAATAAATAATACAATCTCAGTAATCACCAAAGTATGAGCCTTTACTGAGCTTTTATTCAGCTAGCATCTCCAGTAAAGGCCCGGTAAACAACCAGCGTTTGGTGTCTATTGGGATATAGCTAAAATCATTTATTTAACTTCTAAATAAACTACTTATTAAAATTTGTTACTAGTCAATTAGAAGAACATATGTAATATGTTATGGTTAATAATTAAATTACATTAATTTCTACACTATTTAGCTTTTATATATTGGTATACAAGTTATTTCGGTGATATTTCCTAAATATTTGATTGGTGAAATAGGATGGGTCCATTTAGTATTCCCCTTTCCTTCTTTTACGTAATATTTATAAAGGACTATAGGTTATTTACAAAACTAAAATCAGTGCTTGGTTACAGGACAAGGTGGTCCTTATAAGTATATCGAGAAAATTCAGGAAATGATTCTTGAACCTATCTTTTGAGATATTGTCTATAGTTATTTATTTGTGGCATCCTGTAACGTGTTTTTCTCACCTTCTTTAACTATTAAGCCACTGTCCAATTTTAAGATTAAAAGCCATAAATGAAGTTTTGCCCATAATTGCTTCGTTTCGTAGATAGTGCGTTGCGTTGATTAAAAAGAAACTCGTGAAGATCTCTGAAATGCTTGAAGATTTATTTTTATCAAACTTGTTGTGCATAATGAGTACATTTAGAGACTTCTTTGTTGTAAACATGTAGCCTTTTTTTAAATCAAAAATAAATTTGTTGACAAAACATCATTTGAGTTTTTTGTCTTAAATATAGGTTTGGTAATCATTTCCTGAAGTTTCTCGATGCATGTACTTAAGGATTACCCTGTGTATATTAGGTACAACATGTGAAAATCTTCGTTTTATCGGAAATCATATGCCCGAAATATTATAAATTATAACATTTTCGAACTGGTTGGTTTGCATTCTTAAACCACCTTGTATAAACGTAATTTTGTATTTTCGTCTTTGCTCAAAACTATATGCAAAATTTCATTAAAATTGCTTAGGCCTTTCCAAAGATCAAATGGGAAGTAAATAATCATCAAATAACAGACAAACATACGTATTTTAAAAACCATGCCAAAACATATGTTGTAACCTGTGAAGATTTGTTAAAGAAGATGGTTAAATTTAGTGAATACTAAAGCTGGCCGAGGTCACCTGGCCGACAGAGCCGTCATATCATATGTTTATATCATATCATAATACTTGAATAAGTACAATAAATGGAAATAAATTTTAACAATAATGTTACATTTTATAAAAAAATTTATAAAACTCATCCTTTTAAACAGATTTATGAAGTAGTTTGGTTGTCGTCATCACAAAGTGGGGAAGATCTATAGTATAATAGCATCAGGTATGTTTCTACAGCTGTCTCCGTCGGCGATGTTCGCTTTGGTGAAAAAATATGTTTTGCATTTTGAAAGTGACCGTTTGACATCTACGGATGTAATACAGGCATAAGTAAAACAATCCGTGAACTCACTTAACGAAGTTGTAGATGCACCATCACAAATTTGCTAAAATCAGGATCTTTCTGTAATACACTCTCGAATTTTTCACTAACGCGATTATTTTTTGCGTCATTTATAGCCTGTAGCTGTGTATTTACGTCGTCTACTATTTGCAGCGATTCCACTAACGACAACGAACTATTTTGCAATTTTTGTATTGCGTCGTGTAGTCCTCTATAATTGTTATTAATAGTTTTTAAACATGTTTCAAGGGAAACGTCTTGAAAGCTTGTCTGGCTTTCCTTAATAGCTCCAGCCTCGTTAGGGTTGAACTGTAGTGTCACAGCTTTTATTTGTTGAAAATATTCAGCATAATAAAAAGCCGCTCTCAACCACGTTCCCCAACGTGTAAGAATCGACTCTGGTGGTTCAGGGATACCAGGACACTGTCTGTGAAATGCTCGAAGCCGTTTAGGAGATTTGAGAAATACTTTTTCTGTATTTGCTATTAATGCATCTACCTTTGGAAAACATTTTCGAATCGTTTCTGCCACAAGATGTAACGCATGCACTTTACACGTAATATGTAAAGACCTACAATTGTCTGCTTGAAGAGAACGGCCTACCACGCGCATTGTCCCGGCACCATCAGTCACAAACATCAATACTTGACTTGTTGAAAGTTCAAATTTTTCGAATGTCTCCAACACCACACGCGTAATTATTTCGCCAGTACACGCAGTTAGTCTTTTACTAGCTAGTAAAAGTGGAAATGTTGGTTTAAAAGGGTCCAGTACACGTACTATAATATTTAAAATAGATTTTTTTTTACAATCTGTCGTCTCGTCAATACATAACCAGAGCCGTGTATTTTTCACATTTAATCCTATTTACAATGTCTTCACGAACAGCTGGAATATATCTACGTAACGATGTACGACTTGGTAAGTTCACCTGGGGATTGTATTTATTCCAAAATTCCCGAAATGGTTGTTTATCCAGTATGTGTGGCGGAATATTACAGGCTATTAACATTAACAATAAATCAAACATAAACTGAGTTGTCAAAGGCATGCCATTTTTTTTATTTTGATGTTGCACGGTATTGATATGACGACGACAATCTGTTTTGTGCCAGCACATTAAGTCTTGATTGCAAACATTACAAATTATTTTGCATCCGTCATAGAATAAATCCGGAAATTCACCGATAAATTTATTCACTGTGTCCGCGTACGGTCGTTTTTTTACCCTTTGCGCGTTTGACATTATGTATAATTTATAGGTACAACCTCGCGCATTAACCTTTCAAATAAGACTGCAGCGTATATCACTTCTAAATCGGCACGTGTGACGCCAGCGGAAGACCGTGGTTGTACACCAGCCACCTCGGCCAGCTTTAGACTGTTTACTACTATTCTCATTCAATTTTATGTTGTCGATTATAAATTATTTTGATCATACACAAAACATGTAACGCCAAGAAAATAAGTGTACACAAGTTTATTCAATAATTAGTATTTCTATTCCTCAGTTATTTTCATTATGAATCATTTATAGTGTTCTTTTGATTATTAAAACACATGTCAAATTAAATAATAAACATAAGTACATAAAATTAACATAATTCATAAACTTTAAAGTTTTAAACGAAAGCATACCAATGTACGCTATTTTAAATCAGGCATACAGATGACGTATTCCCGCCATTCATTCTATTGGTCAAAAGTTACGAGGTAACCTACTCCTTTACGTACCTCGGTGCAGCATCGCGTCTTTACTGTGCATTTGTTTTTTGGGCGTAAATCTGTCGTTCAAGAGCAGGAAGATTTAGTTTACATTTTCAAGTTGCTCGACATGATTCTATTCCATCAAAGAACATCATCTTGAATTGGTTTGAAAATTTAATGCCACTGGTAATGATCGATCCGTTGGCACTAGGCGTAGAATCATCAGCTTTCTGACTATATTTGTAGTGGGGTGTGCAAGAAAGGGAGCATCTCGGAAGGTGGTGACCTTAAGCTGATGATTATTGTATCCCAGAAATAGAAACAGTCACTCTACTGTTTCTGGTGTACAAAAAGTATGTCTAGAGCCAACAAATCGATCATTAATACTACCTGTAGTGTTAAATATTTCAATTCACTTCAAGATGGTGTTTCTTAATGGAATAGGACCATCTCGAGAAACTTGAAAATGTAATCTAAATCTTCCCTGCACAAAACAACAGATTTACAGAACAACCGTACGCATAGAAAAGACGCGATTCTGCACCAGCCTTTTTGACATCGGACATTCACATGAAAAACTGCAAAAATGTCCGTTTGCCTGATGCGAATTTTTGGCCACTGCTTCCGACCATCACAATTGGAGAGAGATTCAAATTCATCATTTCCGACGGGAGCACCCTGTACAAGCAATTGATGCTATTAAATGGTACCCTTTATGTATATAGTGGAAATTAGATTTTTGTATATATTTAATATTTTGTTTTTAAACAAAACTGGAGAGAGAAAGTCTTAGTTAAGGTTGTAAGTTTTTCGAATAAATTTTAACATTACCATCGGATAGATAATTGCCCGCTATGTGCTGACTCCAAATTTTGTTATACTACCTCTAATAGAACATCGTAACACAACTCCATCGCGTAACATCGTCGCGTTGATATGGACGGCACACTGCAACAGTGTATCCCAACGTGACCGCCTTCCATCGGTTGTCGCTTTTCTAACGCCGCACAGTGGGGCAAACTATATCAAAAGTTGGCATAAATTCAAGGCTTCGTTGGATTTTCATCAAAATGGGTGCTTTGGAATTTTTGGAGTCGCTGATGCTGAATCTGATATCAAAAATACAAAATTCAAAATGGCAGTCATAATATGACACGCAGTGGAGCCTATATACATATATGTATATCTCAAGACGGATGTTATATAACACGAGTGAGGCCCGCATAAAGAATGTATACCGTGGACACGCGTTTCGAACTTGCTGGTCCTCATCAGCACGGCGCGCCGTGGAGCAAACCATATCAAAATTTGGCATAAACTCAAGGCCTCGATGTATTTTCATGGAAATGGATACTTATAGGTTTTTGGAACCGTTGATGCCGAATCTGATGTCAAAAATAAAAAAATCAAAATGGCAGTCCTAATATGACGCGCAGTGGGGCGTATACAGTATATCTCAAGACGGATGTTATATCAAAGGTGAGACCCGCATAAAGGATGCATACCGTGGACACGTGTTTCGGACTTGTTGGTTCTCATCAGCGTGGCGTAGCAAAGTTGAAAAAATAGACACAACTTAGTCAAAACGACCCAAACAGAAAACACTGATAGAAGCCAGTCGCTCATTTATGGCTTCAATTGAAAGACCCCGTGTTTACAGGGCGACAAACAATGCCTTTTTATAGCTGGCGATAACGTTAAGTTCTTATTGGTTTTCATAAAACGGTTATTTATAGATGATACAAATGTCCCTCTCCTCAACTTAGGTTAATGCCCACGTGCAAACGTTGCACTGTAAGTAATTGGTCAATTCGCCAGTTTTCACGGACCTGGACGTTTTACCTATTAGTTGGGAATCTGGAGGCCCAAAATCGATCATGGGGTGTGAACTCAAAGATACAATTTTTAAAAAATACCATCAAGAAAGATCATACGGATTTGAATCTGGAAGCTGCAATGCCGTTCAGGATTGCAAAAAGACATAAACGACACAAACGAACACCACCGACAGGAAGCCAGTGGCTCATTTGTAGCTGCAATTGAAAACCCCGCGTTTACAGGGCGATAGACAATGTCTGTTGCCCTGTAAACATGGGGTCTTTCAATTATTGTATGTTGTATGTTTTGACGCTTTGTTCTCTCTCAGATATCTTGGAAAAACACATTTTAGGTCTCTCAATTATTCCCTTTTTTGTTTGAGGGTAATTGGGAAAACTTATAGATGTTTCAAACCACTACTACTAAATAGAAATCTTTCGCTGTGTATATTACACCGTACCTACTTCTGAAAATCTTTTATAAAAACAAAAACTTTTCTAAGCAAGTAAGGAATGTCTTTGTCAGAAAAAGTTCATCAGAGCTCGATCCTGAAATGAATAAATTTAAAAATGTAAACTCGTATATACATAAAGAAGATTTAAAAATAACTCATATTTATTCAAATTGGCGCAAACATGCGCAAGTTTCTAACCATATCCCTAAAAGATCATTTTATTAGCTAACATTAATGACTAAAATATAATTCCGAAACATTGATAACTAAACTAAAGCGCTAAGGTTCCTAAATCATACATCTTGATTTTCGATATAAAAATAGCTTCAACAAAAAAATCATTACTATATTCGTGTGTGAATAGAATGTTACATATTATAAAAATTGTTAGACTTACCACTGGGTAATGACGTCCTGGTAAAATAAAAATTACTTTAAAATCCACCGAGAAATAAGCAAATAAAAACAAACAGTATTATTAAATTCTCTATAATCCGTCTATTAATAACGCGTAGGAAGCACAAGTTTAGACCGGTGTATCGCAGGTAGTTCACAATTTCTAGTGATAATAAAATACCTATAGATGCGCAGACTCATTGGGTATTACCTACACATAATAAAAATCGGATATGGCGTTTTTCGAAATTTCGAATTTCTGCCAACTTTTGACGTCCTAGGCCCCACTGTGCGCCGCATCAAAGAAATGTTACGCCACCATGTCACGCCTCTTTTTGCGTGTTTGGACGAGACTAAAAAGGATTGAAAATTCGAACGGCAAAAAGTTCGCGACCGTAACACGCGGCGTTGTTGCCTTACGATATATCATTCTCTATACCATAACACTATCGCGTAACAGCAATTTGTTACGCGATAGAGTTTCATTAGGATGTTCTCTTGCATATCTGGACGAACTTTAAGATAAAGAGGTATCGTCAAAACATATAAAATATTTCTTACCGGTCTAAAGGAAACTACATGTGGTTGACGTTCTTCATCTAAAAACCAAGAAAGAAGAGGATATTAAAAAGCGAAATATGTCACTCATATGTTTTAAGACTTATTTGTGATATTTTTAAAATTTAAAATTTCTTGGGTTGTAATAAAAATAAATAACGAATCGTTGCTAATTTAATAAACTTATT
Organism: Rhamnusium bicolor; assembly: GCA_029963845.1. Classification (NCBI taxonomy): domain Eukaryota; kingdom Metazoa; phylum Arthropoda; class Insecta; order Coleoptera; family Cerambycidae; genus Rhamnusium; species Rhamnusium bicolor. The sequence goes on along the minus strand of JANEYF010005663.1, from coordinate 866,730 downwards.
AACCCTACACTGAGTAATTTTTTTCACGTTTCTGAAAATTTCTTTTAATGTAGTTTATGTCTGTGAACATGGGAAAAATAATTAAAAAATTCCATGTCAAAAATTTATATTTTTATTTGAATATATGTATCAGATCTGCAACATTATGCAGTGACAGTACATTGAAAGGAAGTGTGTTATTCGGTATGGAATTTTACAAAACAATTGTTATTTTTATTGAGACAGAGGTGTAAACCACATTTTATAAAAGAAAATGTTTTGCATCCTTTTCAAGATCTCTTACTTGTAGATACAGTTCCTTGGTTGCACAAACAATATGCAAGTTCAGCACGAAACTGTGCTAAGGGTAAATATGTTTCCTTCCGATCCTTCCTAATTTTTCTATATAGTAGCCAGCAATTTATTATTGTCACGTCCACCAGATGGTAAAATAATCGTAAGTACCATTTTTTAGTACGCATTCTTATCTTATATCGCCCAATCAATCCGTCGATTAGATCGACACCCCCCATGTGTCTATTATATTCCTTCACCAATTTAGGGCATGGGATATCAATACTTTTGTTCTCTTTTTTATCGAAGCACTTCACATGTGAAAGTGGTATTTCTCCAGTAAAACTAGATATGAGGGTGATTATTTTGTTGTCCTTCCAAACAACAGATGAGATTTTTTCTACCCCTTCAATAACTGGCACAAACTCTTAAGAAGTCCCACGTTTCTTTTTGGCCATTTCTTTATCACTAGGTAGTTTACAGTTGGGTATTCGTGATGTCTCATAGTTCCAAGACAAAGTATTCCACATTTGGCCAAGTGAACAGCTAATGGAATTGATGCGTAGAAATTATCGAAATATACCTTGTAATTTTGATTATAGGGCACATTTCTACATAAACGTAAAACAATATTGGCACTTGATCCTAAATCAGATTCTTCTGGTTTTCAGTATTTGGAATTATTTTCATCACCAGTGGAAATCTCAAAATTATATGAAAATCCATCTGTTCCACAAACATATACAGTTTATATCCCCATTTATGGGGTTTTGCAGGTAAATATTGTTTTATATAATGTCTACCCTTCGTTGCACATAGTTGTTCGTCCACACAGAGATACTGCTGTAATGGAATAGATTGAAACCTATCATTCAATTTATCTACCTGTTATGAAATGTCCGTCAATACGGATCGGTAATAAAAATCATGTAATGCAATTTTTAGCTCAGAATAGAGCAAGTGTGGACTGTTTTGTTGTTTGTTCGTAATAAATGCTAATAAAAAGATACAGAACGGAGATCGGCAGAATTCAGCGGCTTACCCTTTCCATTGTCCTGCAGGTGGCAACTTCTGGGGTTCTGAATGTCGGCCGGCCGGCGAAACGAATGATTGTAAAACCATAAACAAATAAACAAGTTCTGCACTTTATTATTAGTAGGCACTGATCACTCCAAAGTTTAGATTTTATTTTAAGTAAAGGTACAGGCGCGTAATTGTTCCTGTTAGCAACGTTCAAGAAGTTCAAAATCTTAATAATCATATTTCTTATCACCACACATTTTATTTTAAACTTAAGTTCTAAATTCCCTCTCTAGAGGGCAGTAGCCTTCAGCCACTGGAAACTGCCTCTCAGACGGCGCGAAAATATAAGTAAATTTAAAAACAAAATAAAAGCAGCTATTTTGGCTTAAACAACAAAAAAATAAACTGAAAACTAAACACTACCACAGGTAGCAATTTATGCAACCTGTCATGATCAGGATGATCTCATGGTTTCATATTCGAATTTTGGTTAAAATATAGATAGCAGCTGATTTACACAAATTTGTTATAGCTCATGGTTTCTCTTATCTAGTCGAAACCAAGTGTGGGGGATCAATAACTCCTCACATCAGGCATGTGCACCAAAGACATATATATATACAAATTTCAATAAATTGTCTGATATCCTGCTCTGTTAAATTGGCATTTCTGCTGACGTTCCTTTCTGTAGAAAATAAATTAAATTCGTCCACTATTGTCGACATGAGCTCTTTATCAAAAAAATAGTTGAAGAAGGCTAAAGAAGAACTCAAATTCTCAATTTCAGATGGAAAACTTGAGATTTCTCGGAATTTTACATAATTATCATCGAGAATCAATGCCTTTTTTCGCCAGAAAATATTCTTATACCTTTCTTTCAGCTCCTTTGCCTCCTTTTTAGGATTCCTTGCAATCTGATCCAAAACCTCTTCCTCTCCAGTTCTCTGATTATCATCATCTTTTGTTAGCTCTTCATTGACTTCTCCACCTTCCTGATCTTTCTGAATTTCTCTGATATTCTCGATGACATCATTTTGCAGCAGTAGTCCATCTGCAAACTCAATGGGCATGGTTAGTATAGACTCCCTCACTTCTTGTTCCAGGGCAGCTTCTTCGTCATCGTTTTCGTCTTTGTCAAACTCATCTTCATTTTCTGATAGATGTGCAACTATATCTTCCAGTTCTCCTTCAGTTAGATAATTCTTAGTCCATTTGTTAGCCATATTCGATATTTTATCTAAAATGACAATGTACAACTCAAACACAATGTATCTGATATGCTACGTCTTATTCAAACATATTTTTTTTACCCGAAAGCAATGACTATTGTAGAAATATGTCGCTTGGAGCATTATACTAACCTTATAACTATCGATTTTATCACCTGTTGTTGAATTTATTGCGATATCAGCTGATATTTGTAGTACTTTTCTAGCGCGCGTTATCAATGCACCTTATACGCTAAGCATAGACGACTCCACATAACCACAAAGTCTGCATTAGCGCGCTACATTACATAGAAAACCGTATTCACAGTGTACATAAAGGTGTATCAGAATGTCTACAAAAGTCAGAACAAAAAATGTGAACTCTCTTAGTTTAAGTGTGGCTTTTAAATCTAGTTGTATCAGATCGTCTACAATGTGCAGTATAGGGTTAAATTGCTGATCCATATATCATGCCTTATTGATTTCCTCCCTTTATTTTTGAGCAATGAAAATAATGAAAACGAGGTTGCTGGCATTTTTAAATTAACGTAGGGTTTTACCAGAATATACAGAGTGTTTTTTAATTCCATGTCATATCTTCAGTAGGTTGTCTCTTGTATTGTTTTAGACCCAAATGCCTTAATAAACATAGGGAATGCCACTGGTTTCAGAGACGCAGACCCAATCACTCAAATATCTCAGAGATGTTCGACACAGATTGATTAAACTTGGGCTAGTAACTTAATCAATTCATTGAATTTGTATGCAAATATGCCAACCACTGGCGGAGATGCTGGCAGGCATCACCACTAAAAAAATATAGAATTTCTACGCCAATGAGTTTTTCGGAAATTTGTACAATACATTTAATTCCTAACTGCATTTTTTAAAAAAAGTTCATTTGCATTTTATTCGAAAACCAAGTAGTTTTAGGGATATTTTTGTTTTTGTTTTTAATGTGATTTTCAATTACCACACAGTCGATTAATTCAAAGATATGAAAACACTTCCTGAATTTTTTGAATGTACTTAAAAATCACCCTGTATATGCCGTCAGATTTTAAGCAATGTAATATTTTGCACTTACCTTTACTAATAGCAATTTTTTTCAAATTTCTCTTATGAGTTTTAGTACCCAAATGCATTGTGTAAAACTCTCGGTCTGTAAATTTTCTCTTGCAGTTTTCGCAATAATATCCATTTTCAAATTCATTTTCTTAAACAAAAAATCATTCATTCATCTATTGAATTTGTAAAAATCAATGTCGTATCTACCATGAAAGTACTGAAGCTGAGTAAATTAAGCGTTGCTTAAAAATAAGTATTTGCTTTTAACCATTTTTCAAGAAATTGTTTTGTATTAAAAGAATATTCATAGGTTAACAGAATATCAAAAAGAAGCAGACAATATATAAAAATAGCCCCTTGTTATTTTTTTCGCGCTATTGGTTCTTGTAGTGTACATATTTTAAATTGTAAAATGTGGGAAAAGCAATGAATTGTCTTTCGTGAAGTTGCACAGGTCAGATGCGAAGTCACAGGCGTGGGTTGAAATGAGAACATTTGACATTTTTACTAAAATAATTGAAGTGAAAAATGCTGCTCGTCAGAAGTCATAACTAAGCCAGTGTTTTAGAGATCTGAATGTTTTTTACCATACGATTTTATATATTTATCTAATCACCACAGGTGGTGTAGTTGGCTAGAGCACGCGATGGCAAGCTTGATCAGATATCTCTCTACAGTAGATGCGGATTCGAATCCCGTCACTGCCACTGGCAATATCGTGGAAATGGTCGAGTGTCCGCGTTTTTTGATTAGTTTAACCTTCGCTCGTGTAGCCTCGGTTTTGGATTCGGGGATTGTCTAATTTCTATGGTGTTATTTATTATTTATTTGGGGTCGAAAAGTCACAGCCCACCACTTGTAAAAATAAAATTATTTTAGGTATACATACTTTCCCTGGGTACTTTACTTGAATTTTTCGCTCTCAGTTTACTTTGATGCCTTCTGCCATCGCAGTGCTTTTCAAAATCATTTATTTGTATATCAAGGATGTTACAGAGGTCACAAGTTTTTCTATTGGAATCTGTAAAAAGTCACGAGCAGCATTAATACTATACCATACTAGAACCAAGGTTTATTTAATCAGGTTACAAAATAGATGTCTTTGTGTTACAGTGAGAGCTAATATCTGAAGAAAAGTAGTATCTTTTTATAAAAAACTATGGTTTAAATCAAGTTCCAGGGCTTTTAGAAAGGGTTATCATGAAAAGTTGCCGAAGTTATTTAAAAGTTTATTTTCATTATTCTTGAAACGTTCACTTCTATTAGAAATTTGAAGGAAAAAAGTCACACACAACCACGTAAAAATAAAATGATTGTATGTATACATACTTTCGGTGGGTGCATTTATTTTCACTCTTAGTTTACTTTGGTGTCTTTGACCATTTCAGTGCTTTTCAAAATCATTTATATAACATGTATATTACAAAGATCATAGGTTTTTTTATTTGAATCTGTAAAAAATCATGATGAATATTATACTCATGCTATATTAAAAACCAAATGTATCCATACCTTTGTTGTTTTTAGTTCATCAGAGAAAATTAACATGTCATGAAGTATAATTTTAATATATTGTTTGAAGAGTTTTTTGAACTCCGAATTGAGATAGCAAAGGCCGTTTTTATATATTGTTAGGGAATATTGCTGTTTCATGTTTTAAATTAAAATTGTTTCTCTCTAGCAGTTGAAATTTATCGAATTATCTTGCATGCATATGTTATTTTACGTTCAATTCTAAAATCCCAATAAATTAAATGGCGTATTTATTATATTATCATTAGATGAACACGAGAACATGATTCTTGTATTCACTTATTTTCTTGTTGCAAATACATTTTTTGTATTTATTTTTTTCCGTAATTAATTTTGAAATGGGGCCAAATTTTTTTTGGCATTTTTTTATGCAGTTGAAAAATCATGGTACTCCACTGGTAAAAATGATATTACTGTATGCATATTACCTTCCCTGGGTCCTTTATTTTTCTCTCTTAATTTACTTTGGTGCCTTCGACCATTGCAGTGATTTTCAAAATCATTTACATGTATATCATGTCTTTTACAGACATCACAGCTTCTCCATCTAGTATCTGTAAATCATGAAGAACATCATGTTAATATTATATTAAAACATCGTATTTTATACTACATTAGAAAACAGGTATTCTTAATGATAATTTGTCTGATATTTCTGACGAAAATCGGAAAATCGTGTGAAGTAAATTTAGGTATGTATGTGCAATTTTATCGAATATATTTTCAAATAACTAGCTGTAATGGGAAAACTTCTCACCTGGAGCTTAATTTTTGATGCGGTTTTAAAAAATTCTACTCTTGCAAATAGCGTAGGATATAGGAAATACCGAAGCACAAACATATATGGTTCATTGTAGAGATATAAGAAATATAACAAAGAAAATCACCAGGCAGCGGAAATCTTTGCTATTTGCAAGGCGAGCAGTTATATAAAAAAACATTCCATTTTTAAAGAGCGTTTATATAAGTAATTGAATTAATTGATATACCGGGTGTAACAGAATCATGGTACACCCCTCTTTTTCTTTTAATTTTGAAAATAAAAGATTGAAATTTGAAACATTTTATACTCTTAATAAACGTCACCGTTGGACATATAAATATTCTTTTCCACTTCCAGTTTCACCCAAAGTGAAACTAACTTTTGATATTCAAATTGACCTGTATATTATTGCATTTTTGAATTCCGCGTAATGACATTTCAGACGTGACATTTCAAACGTCAATATTTGTTGTAATTTAATTTTTAGTTTTCCATTTAAGTATATCATGACTGTGCCGATTTATCCTAATTGCTAGAAAATGAGAATGCTAGAAAAATCGAAATCCCGTCGAATACTAAATTATGTGATTTATGAGCAAATAAAGTTCATCAAAGTGGTTTTTGGAATGATACACAATTTTTTCAAATGGAACCATATTGGTACCGTGGTACCATTTATTAGTGCGATAAATACAGTCAAAATAACAGTTAAGAGAATATGAAAAAAATACAATTTAATAATAACTACCTAAGTATACCTACATAAGGTGACTTTGGAATACAATATAGGAACACAAAACATTACTACAGTTGTTTAAAATGCCCTCCATTAAAGTCAATGCACTTCTGCTCCTGATAAAAGCCCCTTATGCCATCAGCATATAATAATATTCTCTATTAGAATAATTACCAGCCATTCTACACAATTTGGATTGTTACGATCTGAGACTAATAATTAGAGTTGGCAAAAATGCGCCGCAGGACATAAGCGTACGCATCATAAGTGTAATAAAAGAAATTAACTAGTAATAAAAGCAATAAACTGTTACAATTTATAACAATGTATGCACAACTTACCCTCTTCACTAGCTTGGTTATCACAAACTGGAAAAGATCTGTAAAAACTTTGCAGCATCATGTATGTTTCTATGGTTGTCTCCGAGTGTAATGTTCGATGTGGTGAAAAAATATGCTTATATTTTGAGAACGACCGTTCGACATCTATTGATGTAATACAAAATACAAGCAGAGTTAAAATAGACTTTGAACTCACTTAACGGATCTGCAGATGCACCATCAGTACCATCAAAAATTTGTCTTGATCTGGTAAAACCGGTGTCTTGCTTTAACACACGTGGAACTTTTCCCCAACGGGCTCATTTTTTGCGTCACTTATAGAGTGTGGCAGTCGATTTACTTCGTCCACTATTTGCAGTAACTCCGCTAACGACGACGTACTGTTTTGTAAGTTTTGTATTGCGTCTTATAATCCTTTATAGTTCTTGTGAATAGTTTTTTAAAGCTGTTTCAACAGAGACATCTACGAATTTAGTCTGGCTTTCCTTAATGGCTGCAGCCTCGTCTAGATTGAATTTTATATCACAACTTTTGTGTTGTAAATATTTAGCATAATAAAAAACTGCCTTCAACCATGTTCCCCAACGTGTAAGAATCGGCTGTGGTGGTTCGGGAATACCGGGACACTTGCTGTGAAACGCGCGAAGACGTTTAGGAGATTTACGAAACACTTTTTTAGTACTTGCTATTAATGGATCTACCTCTGGAAAACCTTGTCGAATAGTTTCTACCACAAGGTGTAAAGCATGCACTTTACACGTAACATGTACTAACCTAAAACCGTGTTCTTGAAGAGAACGGTTTACTAAACGCATTGTTGCAGCACCATCAGTCACAAACATCAACAATTGACTTTTTGACAGGTAAAATTTTTCTAACGTCTCCAGCACCACCAGCGTAATTATTTGGCCAGTACACTCAGTAAGCCTTTTGCTAGATAGTAACAGTGGAAATTTCGGTTTAAGAGGGTTCAGTACACGTACTATAACATTTAAAATAGAATTTCTTTTACAATCTGTCGTCTCGTGAACACAACCACAGCCGTGTATTATTTCGTACACATTTGGTCTTATTTACAATGTTTTCGCTTACAGTTGGTACATAGATACGGAATGTTGTGTGACTTGGTAACGTCACCTTGGGATTGTTTTTATTCCAGAACTTCTGAAATGATTGTTTATCGTGTATATGCAGCGGAACATCACAGGTAATCAGCATTAAGAATAAACCGAACATAAACTGTGTTGTCGAAGGCACGCCATTTTTTTTAGTTTTATGTTGCACAAAATTTACGTGACGTTTACAATCACGTTTGTCCCAGCACATCAGGTCAATCTCGCACACCTTACAAATTATTATAGCACCATTGTAGAATGAATCCGGGAATTCACTGATAAATTTATTCACTTTGTTAGAGAATGGCCGTTTCTTACCCTTGGACAAGTCGGACATACTTTATTATTAAATTAATATCAGAATAAAATACAACAAATAAAATTATCTACAATACAACGAAGAGAAATAAATTACGTTGTACACACCACGTGGCATAACAATAGACTAAAATCAAATGTTAGTCTTTGCTAAAATAGTAAACAAGTCTTGCTTACGTATTTGGGTGTTTCTCTACCTGGCACCGCCCGTGACTTGCGGACCGATTTGCCAACTCTACTCATAATACTAATACAATTAATCTGAGGTTACGCTAGGAAAATAAAGACAGCACAAAATGACCTGTTACTTTAAATAATAGGTTGTTTTGTTTCTAAATATTTGTCATTGGTTACTTTTACCTGCTTGATTAACCTGTTTTCAAATAATTTAAAATCACGGAAAGTAAAGGAACTATATATTCAGTTTTCTTTATATATTGTCAGACTACTGTCTGTATGCGCGAATATATGTAGCACGCATAAAATTGCCAAGTACGTAATTTGTTTATTCTTTATAATATTGCATTTATAATCATTTCCTTTTTGATTGGTTTTTGTGAAATCCTCTAAAATATCACACTATAGATTACTCACACCTCTCTTATTAGTACTTTAGATATTGCACAATAATGATCGATTTAGATTATATTACCTACATACATATCTCTGTAGGATATAAGTGATAATCAAATATCAATGTCTATCTAGTGATCAAAGTGTAAATAGTATGAAAATATATAGGGCATAAAACTAGTAAACAGTAGAAAAATTTACTTGACAATGTAAGTAAGAGTTAATTTTAATATACACATTATTTAATATACTATTATTCCCAAATGATATTTTAAACGACTAAAATTATAAATCTAAAAAAATTTTAGGTGATTTTTCAAAGGAATAACCAAAATATTATAAAGATTTACAGAATAAAATTAGGTACCCACTATTTTCTATACTATTAGTGCCATTTTTGTTATTAGCTTCAACTTCCATGTTGTAAACACAAAATTCATTTATTAATACACCTTATCTAATCGAGAACCGGTTGAGAACTGAGGTTTTATACCAGTCATTTATACCTTGGCTTTTATGAACAGATATAAATAATATTGCAACTAGTTTTATTTATTGCTGGAAATTCAGTTACTATGAATCATCACGAAAATGTTTATGTATATTTTGACAAAGGAACCGTACATTTATCACAACTAACATAATTAATGTTTAAAATACATCATGTTACTTAGTTATAATAAATAAATAAATAAATAAATAAATAAATAAATAAAGTGATAAATAAATAAAATTTTTGAAAAGAGTGCACACAAATAATAAATACCTAGTGAGTATTTTATTAAATATTTAATTATTATTTTAAAGTCTAATAAAAATAATAATAGATAGCTAATAACTTTTTATTATTCCAATAATCTGTCAGTATAATAGAATATCTTTATTAACCTTGACTACTGCATAAAAATTACAGAAGTTTGGGTATCCGTTTTTTTCTTAAAGATTTATACCAAACGTAAATTACTATACAGTGTATCCGCAAAGAATAAATTTGACAAAATCGTTAGAAAGAGGGTAACAACAAATTGCTCTGAGGTCAATTTTAAAATACGTTTCTCTATTCTTTTATGTACAAAAAAAATGTTTTTCAAAAATATTTGTAAAAGCTGTTTCAAATTTTTTTTTAATTGAAAAAATACATTTACGTATGTAGCATAAAAAAATTATGGTATGTCATATAACCTTTTTTAAAGAAATTATTTTAAATATTTATGAAAATTTATGTATAAATTCAATGCAATCGTTCAATAAAAAATATCATTTTCGTTCGTATACAACAATTATAAAGTGCACATAGGCACGGTTATACAAAACATTTAAATCGTTTATGAAGTGTATACAACAGAAATCCATAATGTAACTGTTTTATGTGAGTTTTACTGCACGACAGTAATACGAGAATTAAAAGAATTTATTTAAAATTGAAAGGTTATTTAGTTATCACAATTATCAGTTTAGGGATATTAATTGTTGTAATAGTTACAGTGTTATGATGGCTATTCAACAATATAAAATAAAAGTATGATGTTAAAAAATTGCAAAGGTACAGAGATTAGATTAGACGACTGTCCAAGTTAAAAACAAAAATTATTAATTTAACCAGGGAATGCAGTCACGTAGTCATAAAATAGAAAAACTTTTTTAAATTTCTAGCTTTCGAAATTTTATTGTTTCTTCATTAGGAATTCTACAAAAATTATTAAATTACAAACTATTTTAATAAAGTGAAAAGGTACTTACTAAAGTAAGGTTATAAATGAAGCAATGGACATTACTAAAGGAACTAGTTTTCCTGTTTAGTAATATTCATATTAAAATAGTTTGTAATTTAATAATTTTTGTAGAATTCCTGTTGAAGAAACAGTAAAGTTTCGAAAGCTAAAAATTTATAAATGAGTTTTTCTTTTTTTACGACCACGTGACTGCATTCCCTGGTTAAATTAATAATATTTGTTTATATATATATATATATATATATACATATATATATATATATATATAAGAACAGAGAAAGAGTTAAACGCGGGTTTATTTACATTACAGTAATATATATACATATATATATATATATATATATATATATATATATATATATATATATATATATATATATATATATATTTATATTTATATATATATATATATATATTTATATTTATATATATATATATATATATATATTTATATATATATATATATATATATATATATATATATATATATATATATATATATATTTATATATATATATATATATATTTATATATATATATATATATATATATATATAGTGCAAAGTTGTTGCCTATGAGAGGGCCATATGGGATCACATAAGGTTCTAGAATAGGGCTTATATAACAATCGGCAGTCATTCTTCCATCACTGACTAACACTCCATGTACCCATGAAAAACAATCCCACGCCATACCATGGTTAATCCACCTCCAAAAGTTTCCGTCTGTCGAAAGTTATATTGAAAATGACGATCACTTGGCCTTTTGTACACTGGCATACGTCTATTTGAGGAATATGGGCAAAAACAATTCATCCGTGGAAAGTTTATTGGACCATTCTTCAAGACACCAATTAGCGCTCCCTAGCAAACTATAACCAGTTAACCCGATGTTCCCTGGTAAGACATGGGCTTATGGCTAGCTGCTAAAAGTTCGATTTGAAGTATTGGGGTGGTGTAATGTCGAAATATTAAGACTCTAACTTGTAAAAAACTATCATTTACATCTGCAGTAACTCTCCAACGCCCTTTTCGCTTCCTCGTGGAATACTGTTCATTCTTTCTATAACGCCTGATAACTATTAAAATGGTACTACGTTGAACACCAATTACTATCGCCGGGAAAGAAGATCCGCGCGGCAAGGGAGAGCATTGCCGATAAGACACCAGCTTGCTGCGAAACCATATACTAGGAGTATAGTATATCTACCAGTGAGTAGGTGTAGATGCAAACAAGCCCAAAAGTTTGCCATTCACTAAATCATTTATTTCATTTACTCTTCATTGTGAACGAAATGTAGAAGGTACATTCTTTCCGAGGGCTTTCCCAGGGCAGACAGTACATTAGTAGCGTACTTTTGACTTTGCCCAGCCTCAATCAGAGCAATTACTCTTATGGCCTCTTTGTCGGGTATGTGACGTCTTATATGTTGTTGAGCATCCATAATGCTACAATTTAGCATGCAATTTAAATTAAAACCACAGCAAAAAGTGTAGAAATCTACACAATAAACTGACACTGTAGTAAACTGATGAAGTTACGTTTAATTTCCTGTTTTCCATAGCCTGCTGCATATTACAGTGTATGCATATAAAATGAAGTCAATAAAAACATGTGCTATAAAACTGCATATCTCATCTGATAACAAAGATAATAAAATGAACCAAAAAGGAGAATGTTAAGAAAATATGAGGCTAGTGTTATCTCTAAATTGTATTGCACTGTTATTGCTGGTGCACTTCGCAAGCTGCTACGAATTTTCGAAAAAAAAACCCAACATCATTCATATTTATATTCAAGCAGAACTGAATTTTTACTAGAAGTAAGTAGCACAGTAATATTTCTGAGGAGGCAACTTATAATGCAAAAGAAAGATCATCCAAATCAAAACAAACGACATTTTTGTAATGATTTTATTGAATTTAGTATACAAAAAAAATGTAACATACTATAATTTCAGATGCTACATATATAAGAAAATATACTCTTCCAAATGAGTTACTTCAATGACGATATTATTCACGAGGATGCAGTTTACGACACGAGTCGTCGGTGAGTGAGTCGTAAATCATCCTAGTGAATAATAGCCATTACGTACAAGTAGAATACTATATTTTGTCCACGACTATTAAATAATATACTCATTATGTATGTGTTTCCTCAAAGATAATGCTATCCATTATTCCCTGCAGTGAATAATTATTTCATTATTCACTGCAGTGGATAATAATTTCATTATTTACTAGTGAATAATAAAGACAGTCAGTTGTTTATAAGAAATCACGTTAGTGACTTTACTAAAAATTTAAAAAAGTCAAAATTGTAGCAACCAAAAGACAAGTGTTGTTCTTTAGGAAGCACTTAAATGGTACATGCCGAAGAGGTACTTTAATGAACACTCAAAAACTGCATTAGTTAGTAAGTTTTTTTCAAAGTATCATCAATTAGCAACACGCTGCAATCTCCAACATTGTTTAAACCATTTACCTACGTGCATGCAAACTATATTATTTTATTAGTAATCCATGACAATATGTCAAAGAGTAATTTTGTTACTGATTTGAAACGTCAAAATTTTGTTAGTTGTTTAAAATAAAAAAAGTGAACCTATGGATACCGATAGTGAAAATGAGATGTCTTGTACACCGCCAAACATTACTAAAGCTGCTGAAATCACCTCTTTGAATTTATTGCCAGAAAAATCGAGAGTCCTGTATATTTCAATATACAGATATTTTATGGATTGAAGAATTGCCAGAAATTCTAACTCGTTATTAGAATTAGTTCTATTGGTGTACCTTTCCGAACTATTCACCAAATATAAATCGTCTACATTGTGGACTCATTATTCTATGCTGAGAAGTACGCTTTATATAAATAAAGTGATCAAAATGGAAAAAGTATGGTAAACTGCGTGCACTTTTGAAACGAAAGTCAGGAGGTTTTGTACCCAAAAAAGCCAACACTTTTACACCAAAAAATATAAATAAATTTCATATTGATACATCTGACGAATAGTATCTTGCAACAAAGGTAAGAAGTTAAATTAAATCAGTTCAAGTATAATAATTCCGCAATTTTTTTAAAGGTTGCATTAATAAAGGGCATAATAGGTGATTGTCGGGCAAATGAAATGTATTCCATGAAACTTACTTGCAAGATCTTAGATCAACTCAGTTAATGACTGTTCCCAATACAAAAACAAAAATTACACGCAAATTTACAATTACCGGTAAATTTTACAAAATTTGTAAGAAATACATCGATCTCGTACACTTAATTTTACATCTAACATTTTTTTTTTGAATTATCAAAACGGGAAGTGCACAACACAAAGAATCGGTTTTAATAAATTTATGGTAATGTGTAAACAAATAGCGACATTTTTGAAGCTACCCCAGAAAACTACTCGGGACACAACTCATCGGCAACCCTTTTTGTTGATGCAGGCAGTGATATAACCGCGCTAAAGCGACATGAAGGGCGAAAATTCACGTCTGTAGCGGAAGGCTACATTGGTGAGTCCATCAAAAATAAACTGGATACAGCCCATAAATAATGAACTCTGTAGATCAAGTTAATAATCCTGCCACTAGTTCCCTATGCAAATACAGAGAATTTATATCCACAAATAATAATAATCAAAACATTATTTTAGATGTTAATTCTTTACCATCCATTCAATTGGCGCATTGCTCTAACGTTAATGTAACTATTAATATAACTAAGTAGTTAGTGGTAGTATCTTTTAAAAAATAAATTGTTATGTTAATATTAAATAAATTTTGTTAAATAAAACTAAAAAAGTTTAATTTTTGTTTTGTAGAATAGAGCTAAAAATTGACATTATAGTCGTGGACAAAGTATAGTATTCTACTCGCATATAATGGCTACAATAGCCATCATTACAGGCTCGTTGAATAATATACTATTATCCACGACTATTAAATAATATAATAATAATTCTTAGTAAAATATTACGACACAAGTTCTGAATAACTTTGACGTTTCAAATCAAATAGCAATTCCGCGCTTTGACTGACATGTCATGGTATATTCGATGACATTTTAATAAAAAAATTCAGAGCCAGTGATTATCCTTGAGGAAACACATACATAATGGATATATTATTTAGTAATCGTGGATAAATGTAGTTAAAAATCTACTTGCCCTAGTGACTTTATGTTAGTCGTTAGAAAGCGATTTGTAAGTTTTATCGAATTTATAGACAATTTTTAATCCCGTATGTATTTTGCAAATTTATTGACACATTAATTTACTAATAAAATAGTTAATTATTAATAAAAATATCCATTCGATTTTGCTTGTCCAGTATTAGTTTAGTTTAATATTATAAGCTTCACTCGCGATATTTATAATTTTAATTTCTTTCAGATTGACATAATGTATGAAGACCTATCAGAACTGAAAGTATGTCTTGTAGATCAAACTACCAATGTGAATTCTGAAAATAAAATTTCAGAAAGTGCGAACAAGTTGTTGGAGATTGTGAAAAATAATAAATCACAAGAAGAAATTCAACATATAATCGATAGATCAACCATAGAATTAATTAACCACAAATATATTGAATACGATAATAAAAACATACTAATAATAGCCTGTCTCAACAAGCATATATCAAAAGACACTCTAAACCATTTATATTTTGTAATAAAATCACGATACTCATATGTAGACTGTACTGACGAAAACTGGTATAAATGGGATCCATTACACCATGTAGCAAGGATTGCAGATCCAGAAAAGCTTCAAGTGCTAGTAAACAATATGGACAATGTAAACACTCTAACTACTTATTCTGAAAATGCGCTACACGTTCTGCTAGAGTATGAAGAATCTGTAAACCCATTTAATACGCTTTTATATAACGGTACTGAATCTAGGGACTGTACTGTAATCAACACCGAGAAGTCCAATATGGTACAATGTGCAAAAATACTTATAGATGTAGGTATAGATGTGAATCACAGTAATTTTTGGAATGAAACACCTCTATGCTTAGCAGTACGGTATCGCTACACAGATATTATTAAGCTTTTATTAAGAACTCCTTATATTGATCTTGACAATTACAAGGAAGGTGGGAAAACAATAAGAGCTTATTTAAAACAAAATTATATCTATCAAGGTGCTTTACCGCAGTCTAACTTCCTCCATGAGGAACCAGTTAAATTATTATTTAATTTTCTTAAGTCTGGAGATGAAGAAGCTTTCTTACATTTTAACAATGAGAATATTAAAGATTATGCGAATTGTATCGATGGCGATAGTGAATACAATTCGGCGGGAAATATGTTACAATTTTGCTTTAAAAAAAGGGTTTTTAGAATATCTGCAACATGATATGTATAATGAGGAATTAAATGAATGTGAAATACTGGATAGTCCAATGTTAATAAGTTTTTTGTGAGAAAGGTCTAGGAAGATGTATAGAACACTTACTAAACAATGGAGCTGATCCCAAATTAAGCAACAGGAAATTTCCTGAATCACTTTTGGAAGCAGCAGCTCTTAGAGGATATTACCCACTAGTGGCAATTTTATTACAGCATAAAGCTAGTGAAATTGCTGCCGAGGATATATATGACATTTTATCAAAGCTATTTGAAGACAAACATAAATTAAAAAACCATGCATACTATAGAAACCATGTATTATGTTTGCTGTTAAATAAATTGCTTAATATCGGAGGTAATGAAATGTTAGGCAGTAAAGAACAAAACATTTTGAATGGTGTTTTATGTAATTTAAATTTGGAATCTGACGATGACGAACCAGATGATTCGGGAAATATTTGTCAAATTCTACGACTTGGAGCCTCCTTGACTAGCAAAACGTTTAACAAAAAAATGATTATTGATTGCCTCCATCCAGATATACTAAGTGCACATTTCGATGATTGTGTAGATAATAACATATTTTACTACAATAGCATTATAGAAGACCAAGACGACAAATATTCTGAAATAAAAACTTTAAGTTTTTTAGTCAACGATGCAAAGAAATACAAACTGTTACGTCATCCTTTACTTGTACATTTCATCCATAATAAGTGGCTCAGGATATTTTATTTCTTCTACTTCGATTTATTTTTGTACACAAGCTTTTTGCTCAGTATTTATGCATACATGATATCTGCACACATAAACCACAATAACAGCATTGTAAATTCACTGTTTTACATCTTTTTAATGTTGCATACTCTCAAAGAATGTACTCAGTTAGTGTTTCTTTATCATTTAAAATATTTCTTAGATACTTCTAACTATTTAGAGCTTACTGTCATTGTGTCTTGCCTAATTACTATAGTTCATCAAAACGAATACAGTATGGTAATTGCTATATTGATTTCTACCGTAATCTTCTTCTTGTTACTCGGACAATTGCCTGTGTGTGCTAAGTACACAATCATATTTGGTTCGGCAAAGTACTTTCTGCAATATGCTGGATTCTATTTCATACAATTTCTTTCTTTTGCTTTGGTGTTTTATATAATTTTTCCATTTCAAACAAAATATGCAGATAATTCAAGCAATAATAATTCAACTGACTCAAATTTTGATGATCCTATAGGAGAGATTTTTAAAAGTTTATTTTACACTCTTATTCTATTTACAGGTGAGTTCAGCGACAGGGTATTGGAGCCAATTAGGTATCCTGTTTTTTGGCAGGATAATTATGACAGTTTTTATTTTTTGTATGACAATTATTTTGAACAATTTACTTGTGGGGTTGATTGTTGCCGATATGGACGATATGCAGAGGGAAGGCAAACTATATAAACAAATCAAGACTGCAAATTTCATTGTAAGGATGAATTTCATAATCAAACGCCTTCATGAATTTAGATCGTATAATTTTATTAAAAATATAATAAATCTTCTTCAAGTTTTTAAAAAAATGGACTATAAAATTCTTGATATAAATGAGTGTAAACATACAGGTGTTTTCGACGAAGCGAATCGAAAATATTTGAAGAACATGAGGAATAAAAAAGCTGTTGCATATGATGAAGATATTTTAAAGAAATTATATGGTCATATACAAAAGGCAACAAATAATCATAAAAAAAATAAAGGATATTCTCGAGACTGATTTAAGTAATAATTTTTTTGTTTTTGTAATAGTAAAATAAAAAATACTAGATGCAGTAATTTGTAATTATTTATTATATATAAAAAAATAATAATAATAAATCTTAAGGCAAAACGTTGTCTAGACTGTGTATTTGATTCGATTTGAAAAAATGAAAATAGCATACTAGTATAATCTTTCCATTCTTTCATAAATGTGATTTTTTTCATACATTGAATAATAAAGGTAGTTTATTATTTATTATTGACGATATTTGTAAATGGACTTATAAACATGGGCGTCGCCAAAGGAAGGCATGGAGGGGTGGCCGCCTCCCTGGCTAACGGCACATTTTTCATTCACATATCCTATAATGAAAGTAAATCAATTACAGTGCAAAATAATTTGACAAAAAATGGCTAATTACTATTCACAAATAAATTTTATTGCAATTTTTCAATCATCCATGTACAAAGTACTAAAATAAAATTCTTTATTTAAGTAACAATTCGGTACGTTTGAATTTTTTGTTAAAGGTCGTCGCCAGCTACAAAAAAAAGGTGCCAGAACAGCGCTTCGTATGGAACATATCCTTAAAATAAAAAGTACTGATTTTTCGCGCGCCCCCCATGATATTGTCGACATAGTTGTTACTATTTATTTTTATCCTTGCTCCAGCCATCTATTCACTCCGATGACTGTAGATATACTGATTCTGAATAGGGAATAGGGAATAGGGAATAGGGAATAGAGAATAGGGAATAGGGAATACAGTCTAGATATCGCTGCGCAAGTACTCTACTCTCCTTTCGTATGGGAAGGACAGGCCGATCAGGGATTCACGGAAAATGTCTGGTGTCTAAATATAAGCAAACATCTTATTCATCTACAGGACAAGCAACTCTTTTAGATGAAATACCAGAATACAGTTTCACGAGTTTTACATAAAAATAGAAAAATAAAAGAAATAAAAAAACTCCAAATTGTTGTCGGCCAATAAAATTTTGAATCACTTTTTATAAAATATATGATTGATGGTCGAGGGGCAACGTAGTTGAGCTCTCGCCAAAAATGTCCGGGTTCAGTTCCCGGTCGTGATAGTGGAATTAATTGTGATAGAGTTAGTTACACTAAGCAAGAATATTTGGTCCGTTGTCTCTAAATTTGTATTCCCTCCCGCACAACGTTACTGTAGAGATACAGAAGATTGTACTATGTGGTATTTATTATTATTATTATTACCATTAAAATGCGTTTTTCTCCGACATTTATACTTGTGAGTTTTATGTAATTAGTTTAATAATATGTCACATGATTGAGAATGCGCTACTAATAATTTGAAATCGATTTAGCTACTCTGTTGTATTTTTCTATCAGCAGCAGTTATTTTGTGGAACTTGCATACATGGGGATCTACTAGAGGGTGATCAATGTTGTGTTCAATTATAAAATCAGTGAGAGATGTTAGAAAAGAGACCTATAAAGGGAAGAAAAAAAGTGACTGGGTGAACTAGTAATTTTAAGAAGCATCTAATAAAAAAGTGTTTGACACTGACAGAAATGTTAGTGCAGAATGCTGAAGCAATAAGGTGATGGTCGATTTCAAAATTTCGGAAATTTGACAGTATTTGGTTAGCTTTTTCAATTAAGCAACAAAAAGGGAAGTGATGATACCACGTGCTGGAATTTATTTACCTATCCTTTCACGTCAAAGGCAGCCATCAGCAAATTAAAAAAATATGGGAGAAAACCATCAAGCCACCAATAATAATTCACTGCAAGTTGGACAATTTAAGAAAGACCTCCTACCTCAAGAGCCAGCTGAAAGGTTTCTTCTACTAAGAAGCAATCATATAATACGACCATCCTATACCTGGAGTCTTACCAGGATTGGCAGTTCTGCACTGTTCTGTTCAAAGAGGGGAATATGAATCATCATACTTTCATCCCTCGACAGGATAAAACTCATGCATTTGTTCTCCGGGGCATTTATCATGTGGTGGAAACTGAAGAAATCAAAGCGGAACTCACCCAAGCAGCACATTTAGTAGTGTCCACGTAGTAGCTACCATCAGTGGAACTTTACAGGTTTTCGCAACTAACGACTGTTACGTAATGGGAACGATCCTTCTACCAAGCATTAACCAAAATGGGGAATAGTTATTACGTAACAATTACTATTCCGGAACCATCCCTGTTACGTGTTGACAACTGGGTTATTACGTAAACGGAATGTAACCAAATAGTAGAAATGACTATTTTTGTAACAGCTTTGGCAGTGATATGAGAGCAAACTATGTTTTGCTTTCTCTCTCGTTCAAGTAGCAAAATGTAATGTATTGCAATCGGATTTATCGAGTTGAGTTGAAGTCTATACATATAGACTAAATTACATTAATTGAATCAAATACAGAAAATAAACAACAATGTTTTGCAGTCACTCCTGAGTGTGGAAATTAAAAGGAGTACTTGTTTCCTGTAAAATGTTACTATGATGCTTTGATAAAAAAGACCCGCCCTGTAAAAAAATAGTTTTTTCGAATAAAAATATTTTTTTCAAAAATGATGTGTACAAATTAAACTGCAACATTTTCTATGAAAAACGGTTTTTTATTATATGTATTATAATGTTCTATAAATGTTGTATTCATAAAACATGTTTACAAATGACAATTAATAAAAAAAAAATCTGAATTATATTTTTATCTGTCAAGATGGCGTCATCACTCAATAACAGAAGAATGACGAATTTAATTTGAGTCACTATATAGTGACAAAAAATTATTTTTCACTTAACAGAGGTGACAAAAACTAAAATTATTTACTTTCAAAGTTACATTTACCATAAAGTAGCAGATGCGACTAACGTAAAAGTTGTAGTTACTTAAAAAGTGGTGATGGGAACTATTACACTGTATGGTTATTTTTACCAAGAAGTAGCAAGTGCGAACAAACACATCATTATCTCGGTAGCTTGAAACTGACATCTACTACCCTGCTATGGAAGGGTTAATGCAAAGTTTTCTCTTATTGCAGCCATATTCATATATTGTTGTGTTGTTTTTTGTAAAACTGTGTACGACATTCATTTTTAGTATTACAAACATGACTGACCTACATGGTTCATGGACCTTACAACCCTAACTTATTTTTAAGTTGGTAAGGATAATTGTATTGTTTGGTATTGGCAACACGCACGTACTAAAGTCAACCCTCAACTGTTCAACCCGCGGCCCCGCCACAGACCTCGAATCTATATCCTATGTCTATGGGCCTCGCGCAATTTTAATAATTGCGTTTTACTTATTTGTGTGCATAGATAAATTTATGTGTTTATTGTTATAGTGGCATTAGTGAATAGTGATCAGATAAAAAGCTTTTATACGTTCAACGTTGGTTTCTTGTAAGGTAAGTTTGTTTGGAAAGAACCTATAATAGAAATTAAATAGCATAACGTATGTAGTTTGTGTGCTACAGTCAAAACGCTGTATAGGATTTCGTGGTGAAGGAGGATAACTTTACAATCAAGCAATAAAACTTTCAGAAAAACTGTTAATATTGTAAGGGTCATTTAGACTATTTCTCAATTTTCAAATATATTTGTTTGTATACAGTGTGTCGGGACACACTGTGTGTCCCACATTTGAGTGGCCCGGACTTTCATAATTTTATCGTATGTATATTTTTACGTATTTGAGGTCTACATTAAATAACCATCATGTCCTATGTGGGTTTAATGTCCTTAGTTTTTGAGATATATTTTAGTTTGTTTTTTAAAAAATGTTGCATTTGCAGGCCTATATTTTAAATTGTGATATGTTCGTTTTTCTTTTGCTAATTTTGATGAGAGACGGTATACATCTTATAAAGCTTATTAAAAATTAACATGATAACTGTGCATGATAATTATATATGTATTTGTTACAGACACACAAGACAACATGAAGAAGAACTAACGGAAATTTTTGATGATCCCTATGCGCCAAACGTGGCAGAAGAAAATGAAAGTTTTTCTTAGTGACGACGGATTAAAAAAAAGTAAAATTATTTTACAAATATTATTTGTTATACTTTTTACATTTTTAAATGTATTGTAAATTTTTAAATAAAATAAAAATTTAATTTCTTGTTTAGTCGGAAGTTATATGAATTTTTTTTATTGTTGATTGTACCTAGTACATTTTAACATGTACAAGCCTTAATTCAACCATATATAGCATGACACAATTTAAGGGGTGGATGGATAAAGATATTAACAGACATTGCTTCAAAAATTGGAGTATCCTATTGAGGTAGATGTTATAATTTTGAATGGATAAAGCAGTTAAGAAACAACATAACTCCGTATGTCTGGTGAATAATGTTTGGTAAAAATGATTTTCTCTGAGAAATTAGCAATTTGCTAATTAATATATTTACCCATCGACCCCCTCAATTATTATATTTCC
Organism: Rhamnusium bicolor; assembly: GCA_029963845.1. Classification (NCBI taxonomy): domain Eukaryota; kingdom Metazoa; phylum Arthropoda; class Insecta; order Coleoptera; family Cerambycidae; genus Rhamnusium; species Rhamnusium bicolor. The sequence continues at coordinate 844,499 of JANEYF010005663.1, read as the reverse complement.
TGTTAGTGATTTCCAAGATTGTTTTTACTTATACCGTCTGCAGCAATAATTTCATGAATTTCACCACAATAAATTGTGGAAGCATTGGTTTTAACTAAGGCTGGGAATCGAATACGAATAATTCGAGTATTCAAATATCGAGTATTCGAATACGAATTATTCTAATGGGAAATTATTCGAATATTCGAAATATTCGACTACCCGAATATTCGAATATATTCGAGTATTCGAATATTCGATTATATCTGAGTAAATTTGAATATTAAAATATATTATTAAATTATGTACGAATAGGTATGCAGTTTGCATCCAACCAAAGTAGGTAGATAGTAGGTATAGGTAGGTACCTATTCTAAAATCCAAATATGTATATAAATAGACCACATTAGTGGCACGTTTTACTCCCAGTCAAACTATTCCATCTCTTTCTCGCCTCGACCTTATTCTTACTGTACTAAGGCAGGGGTTAAAATTAAATTTTAAATTTTAGAAAACCTGTAAATATTTAACTATTGACTTTTCATGTATTTGTTTTACCTTCACAATCTGCGTCTTTTTTAAAAACATTCTAATTTTAGAGCACTTTTATTTTCTTCGAAAAGGAAAAATAGTTATGACACAGAAGTATAATAAACTAGCTCTATTTTCGTTTTATTTAAGCTTCAATAGTTAAATGTGAACAATAGCGCCTCAATCCTAAAATAAAATACTAACTAAATAATTCTGATCCTTAAAGCACATGTACAGGAGACATACCCTATTGTGGGTATGGAAAGCAAATCAAATTGCCTGCTTAGTGGTTTACGTCACGACTATTACTGTGGTCTATCCAACCAAATACTCAAATAGAGTATTCACTATTCACTAGTATTCAGTGCTATACCTATTAATAATGAATATTCGAGGATCCGGATTATTCGGATACCTATTCGAATAATTCGGATTATTCGAGTATTCGAATATTCGAATAGGTATTCGAATAATTCGAATTCGAATAGTTCGAATATTCAAATATTTTTTCGAACGAATATTCGAATACTAAAATCTGGAAAATTCCCAGCGTTAGTTTTAACATGGGTATGTTCTCAATTTTAAATAAAATTAACCAAAATTCAATTGGTGAGCTGCTGGTAGACCATCTACATTAAAAACTAGTGACAGTAATAATGGCTGATCAATTTTAGAGAACGCCATAAGCAAACAATTTCTGATACCATTATACTAGAATTCTCCATTTCCCATCGGAACTATATTTACTAATCTTGGAGTTTTCAATAAAGTACGGCTGTCGTGTAGTACTTTTATCCCATTTGCGTTTAATAAGTGGATCAATTTGTTCACAGAACTATGTGTCAATCTATGTACTAGGCACCACTGTGTTGGTTGCTCCGAGGAGGAAATTTGCGAAATCATAAAATTGTCTTATAAAATCTTTAGGTGGAATGTTTAAATTAAGAGCGCCATCATCATCAACTGATATTGGTTCTTAACACAGAATAGGTTCTTCATGTCCCATTTTCCTAACCTGGTCATTTACATTTATTTGTTTCGCGGAATAAGGAGCCGGCTCCGCATTAGCCAAAAAATTTGTTAAATTGTCATCTTTTTGTTCGTAGAAGTAACGTTATTTTTACTCAAAATGTCACTAACAAGTTACACAACTATAAACTTCTAGAAAATTTCCCGACAACGTCACAGGAATTTTAAATGAAACACTTTAGTCATCATTACATTGAAGTGATTCTTTGGTAACACTATCCAGTCGTCATTACTACCAATTTTCACTTCAAAGATGAGAATGCTTTCAAGTAACGCAGAGTAGTATCCGCTACGTTGCACATACTGCAGCAGTTACTAGAAAGTGTAATAACTATACAGTACCTGAATTCAGTAGAATCTACGTAATTGTTACAACACAGGCATACTACAAGGTGAATTTTACAATAAAGTCGCAAATTTAGTGCCAGTTATGTAATGCCTACTATATTAAAGTACCGATGCGTTTCCGTCACTTTGGTGCTGCTTGGGCACAGCAGAACACCAAATTCCTGTGAAGAGTGTTCACAAAATAAGGGGCACCAAGTTCGGTATGTACCTTGTGGTGACGGACGCATCTGTCACAACGAAAATGCTCCAAGTCAAAGTAAGATAACTTGAACACTGTGCGGTGACATGGGAGAGACACGTTATTTCGAAAGTCATTGTCCAGTGCCACAGATATCAGGGATAAGGGCATGAGGTCTCTAACTCTTTTGGTGCCCCACAATGCTTAAAGTGCGCAAATAGGCACCTCCCACCAAATAGGCGCAACCCCCCTCAAGTGTTGCAACTACGGTGAGAACCACGCGGTGAACAGCATGAGGTGTAGGATGCATCTAAAGAAACCTGAGAAATTAGACACTAGAAATCAGCTGTTGGTTCCCCTAGCACCCCACACGAAGTACGTGCCAGTCCTAAAGCCAGACATTAATATCTGGCTACCAAGAATAACAGTGGAGCACCACCACAAATTTTCAGATGAAGGATACAAAATATGGAGAAAAAATCTGGTAACAAGACACTGCTAACCAATGAAATACAACAAAATCTGGCCTGCTGCCTTTTCCAAAAAACTTCTCTACACTGCGAGGTACTGAACCTGCTCCACCTACCAAACCGTCCACAAGACGAGAAATTGGTCACTTTGCCCGTCTACAAGAGGAGTTCGCTAAATTACAGGACCTAATCAATATGGAGCATATTCTGAGAGGGGTAAGAATTCTCAATTCAAAATTATCTGAAGGCAATTCTGAAATAGAAAAGTTCGAGGTGTTCTACACCTTTACTGTGGACGTACAATGTCTACTAAATTGGTAGTCTCTTCTTGAAACGCAAACGGTATTTGTAACAAAATTCTTTTTCTGTGTTGTTAAAAATGTATGTGCTGTATTTTTTCTTTAATAAAGTCGATTATTATTATTATTATTATCAATTATATAACGAGGTACAAGGTAGTCGTTATGCTTCTTAACGAAACTAAATTGACTCAACTTGATAAGCTGCTCGTCCCGGGTGTATACCACCATTTGGAAAACAGAGATAGCAACAGAGTCAGGTCGAGCATTGCACATACTCACCGGTCTGTACGGAACACCACCAAATAGAACGTGTGTATAACGTTCGATGGCAGCACGCACATCACTGCCGTGTACAATAAGCGTTCGAACGGCTTCACAACGGGTTGTCTCGGAAATCAACTAAATGCTGGTCCGCGCGGTCTCGTCATTGGTGATTTGAATGCTAGACATACTGCGTGGAACTGCCGGAACAACAACGTCAACAACAATTGTTTAACTACGTTAACATCACAACGTGACCCTGAAGTATCCGGATGCTCCAACTCACTTTCCTGATAACGGAGGCACACCATCACCCCTCAACACCCATTAACAAGGGCGTGGATAACTCCACGCTACCGATAGTGTTGGAGGAACTCACATCCAATCACTACCCAATCATTTTTAATTTACGAAATATATGACAAGCGAAGATGACAAAATTAAAGTTACTTCATGTCTGCATGTCAACTGGCAAAATTTTAGAAATTTTAACCAAAATCTAAATTTAAACAATAATATCCTTACAATCGCCGATCTGGAAGCTGAGGTAGAGACATTCACTAGATTACTCCAGTAGGCCAAACAGGGGGTTGCTCAGTTAATTACTATTGACCCGTACAAGGACCAACTTGACGATGCGGTCAAACAAAACATTCGGACTAAAAACCGACTAAGACAACTCTGGCAGCGAAACCGTGATGTTAGCGCTAAAACTAAGATGAATAGGCTGCAAGGGCAGATTAGAACTGCGATCAGCACTGCAAAGAACGGGAAATGAGGTGATAAGCTGGAAACTTTGAATCCTCAAGACAACTCGTTGTGGAAGCTAACGAAAGCTTTGAGGTGTACACGAGATGCTATATCTGCTCTATTGGACCAACAGGAACAAACACACTTATCAAACAGGCAAAACGCAAACCATTTAACCAACCAATTCGAAAATGTCCATAATGAAAATGGGTCAAATAATTTAGATCACGACCGCATTGAAAACATTGCAAATCAAATTATTGGTCTTGGCATCCAATTGACTCGACATGAATTCGTGACCAATCCCTCCGAAATGCAATGCCTTTATTATTAGCTAAGGTCTTGACCTTAGCCTGTATTGATTATAAGCTTCTCAAGAACCTGCCGAGGAAAGGTATATTGCAGCTTGTGTATATCGTCAACGCAATTCTGCGACTTCAACACTGACCACAATCGTGAAAGTGCACCGTAGTGGTTTCTATCTTGCAGGCAGGCAAAAACCCCAAATCGGCCAGCAGTTATCGTCTTATCTCTTTGCTGTCGGCCATCTCCAAACTTGTGGATAAGATCATCCTGAGCAGAATAAACGCTATTCAGGATGATCTTGACATATCATCCACGACGAACACCAGTTTGGCGTCAAGAAGGAGCGAAACACCACAATATAAGTCGTCAGGATCGTTAATGATATTAAAGTGCAATCCCACATAACACAATATGTATTTAGTACGGTTGATTTCAATAAAAACTGGTACACTTTCTTTTAGCTATGTAAATCATTCGCTCTTTGATTGATATTAATAATCTTATAAATGTCACTTTGACGTTAATCCGGGGTAAATCACCTCTTCTCCACCCCCTCTCGACTATTTACAGACATATGCACACAACTAAACTATTAAGATTTTCGATTACAAGAGTTGTACCAGTTTTTTTTTAAATCAAGTGTACCTACGATTTAGAAATATACGCACTCTTTGGGTATGATCCTCTTTTATATAATAATAGCATGTACTTAGTTACTTTTGAGGTCAGACTAAACTGAAGTATGTTGCAAAATTGTATCTACCTTTATAGCCGAAAAAAAGTATATGAAATGAAGTATACACTATTTACGAGTAAATTTCGTGTTAGTAAATTTTCATCAAACAATTACGTACTACGAATATAAAATAACTAGCAAAAAAGGATGAATTCAAAAGTATGTACTATATGTACACGTTTTGTGTTTATTTTCAGTACATGCAAAAAGTATAAGTTTTTATGACAAATAAATAATCTCGGCAAATGTTCGTGAGAACTAGTGTTTTGTGACACTTGTATTGCTTATATTCACTTCACTATGTTTTCTATCATGTCTTAATTGTGTGAGATGAGAAGTTGTGCGTAGGTCTGTATGTTTTTGTTAAATATCGCTGTAGTGTAACATTCTATGGTGTAACTAATAATCTGTATTTAATACAGATACCGTTATCAGACTAAAAAACTGCCGTTACTGCTGGTAAGGTAAGTGAAAGTGAGACCAAATTGTACTAGTGTGCATTTATGCCACTCAATGAATAGATCGACTTCACAGATGATAGCTTTGTAAATTATTCTATGGATGGTAGGACTAGTAGGTGATTTTTAATTTGACATTTGACAGATTGCAACTCTCCCGATTTCCAGATTTATCACTTTCAGTTCAACACTTTTAACAAATAAAAGGTGAGTACTTTGCAAATGTTTTCTTAAGGTTCAAAGGTCCAGCAAGAGTAAATCTGAAAGCACGCTTTTTACTAAACATGGAGAGCAGATGGTTACTTATATTGGCTTGTGAATGCCCCCTGGGCATCTAAAGAAAAAAGGAATTGCTATTTTTCTTTTATTTTATTTGATATTGTACTGCTTTATTGTTTTATTAGTACTGATGGGCTGCATGCATTGTTTCTTTTTATTTTTTTTTTGTGAATTCTATATTTTTAAATAAATGCTGTATCTTTTTAGCTACAATTTTTACTGCCCCTTAACCTCCAATCTTCCCTTCCACAACATTCAAAAAATCATAAAGATATTAGCAGAAAACATGTAATTAGTACAACTATTGTTAAATTTTTCACATGCAATGTAAAAATCAAATTTATGTACTATGCTCCTAAATATTCGATACATTCAAATGTATATACTAATTATATACTAAATATAACCTATAATGTAATACTATTATGAAATTTCTATACATTTTTATTACGTTTTACATGCACAGAGAAAAATATTTATTGCTGGTAAATACATATTTATGGCTCCTTAATAAAAAATTTAGCTAAATATGGGACAAGAACCAAATCTATTAGCGGTTAATAAAAAAAGTTTTCTGATAATGTATATTTGGGACAAATATATAAAGCGTGTTCAAAATTAGATATTAATGGCAAATAAACTGTTTAATCAACAAAATATTAATGAATAATGAACTAAATATTTATCTCTAATATTCAAGTTATTAGTGATATAATTGTATATACCTGTGATTACTACATTTTTTATCTCTGCTGAATAAGTAAACCAATTACACTAAAAATACTGTGTTCCCGTAACTAATGTTATTGGATAGCAGCCACTAATGCCTGATTTATTAGCAGCAATTATATAGAAATATTGGTACTATTTTTTAATGCTTACTATTTATTATATTCGTTAGTCATAATAAATAGATTTATAATTTATTATAAACATATTGTTTAGAAGAAAAATATTATTATTTCTCTCAAACTTTTTCTTAGTAAAACAGGATATATTTGTAGCAAATAAATAAGCATTTAATAAAATGTATTTATTTTTAAAAATAAGTCATTCTATACATTGAATAAGATTTGCAGGAAACAACTACACAGCGGACAAAAGCTCCGACCTGCATTGAGTTAAACCTGCACATCTTGTTTGATGAAAACATTAACAAGTACATCTTTTTTAATCATAATGTCATTGTTATTTGTACTGAAAACTTGTGTTCAATGAAAGTTTTTATTTGGCATTATTAGTGAACTTTGTTATTACCCAAAACTGAATTGCATCTAATAAGTTGTACATTCTTTGGAGAAAGTATATGAATTCGTATATACTATGCATGAGTATATACTTTTAGATTTGTATAGTCTCATTAAACTCATTCACTCTTATTTGGGCAGCAGGACGCTAGAGGTTTGAATCATTAATAAACTATCAACTTCGCGGGACATTCGCGCGGACTTCCGTTATTGTCAGTTCTCGCCCCAGAGTTATTCAATTTGTACGTTAAATGCCGTTTTTATTTGCTACAAATATATCCTGTTTTATTAAAAAAAAATTTTGAGAGAAATAATAATATTTTTCCTCTAAATAAACAATACATTTATAATAAATAAAAAATCTACTTGTCATAACTAACGAATAGTTAAATTAATTGAATATTTTTTTTCTTAATTTTAATCATAAGCGATGGTAGAGTCATAAGCAACGATTATTTTAATCATTGTGTATGATTTACCTATTAAAATGATTAAAACAATTTTAGCATTAAGTAAAACTTTACCAAACTGAGTTTTTTTCAGCTTATTAGAAATTCAATATGGCCGCAAGAAGTTCTTTGTTCTCGAGACGTCATTTTTGTTCTCAATGTATCTACCACAGATATCTACAAATTAGTAACCAAGTCTTAGATGTTTGGTCTATCATCTGACAGATGTCCATTTTTATATAACCCGTCAAGTTGTTTTATTTTTTATTCCAATTAATTTTCTACTATTTTTTGTTAATATATTATATATTCTTTAAAATATACCATTTCTTCACAAAATATTTAGTATGTGTGAAGAAAAATTGACACTGGGTTCATTAATTAGCGACCTCCACATGTCAGTAGACGAAAAGAGACAAATCATTGGTACTTGTTATTTCACGTTAGGAAAAATATGCCCCTTCATTTTTATTTCAATATAATAATTCAATATAATAATTCAATATAGTAATTCAATATAATAATTCAATATAATAATTCAATATAATAATTCAATATAATATTTCAGTATAATAATTAATACCTATTGGTCGAGTATGTGCTTTTCCCATTAAAAATTATACTTTTTTTATGTTTTGTTGTAACGTTTCTCTTCAAATTCAACAAAACAAAAGACTAATACCTTCCCTAGATAGATATACACCCATTCGCCATCTACACGAAATAACCGACATACCACTACTAACACAATATATCACCGATATATCCCAAAAATTTTATACTACTTAACTCTCCAACAATCCACTTACACGCAATATAACACAAGTTAGAGAACATAATGCCCAATTCAGGATTAAGCATAAGTTGCCATATCAGACGTTACCAAAATTTCGGCTACCAATATAGTCCAATCTGTCAATATTCAAAATTAACCCACTTTTTCTTCATTCTTGTACATTCTTGCTTCCTCTTCAAAATCATTCCCATTTATGTAATTTTACTAAAAATTGTATTACACTTCTCCTAAATTCAAAAATTGGGCACGTTCCAGATCAGAATTGCCTTAAGCGGGTTTTTGCGATGATTTATTTTCCCATCAAATTAGCAAAATAGTGTGTTAGACATATTGTATATACTCTATTTTTAAGTTGTAAATATTAGATATTAATTAGCTTAAGTTGCGCTATTGCAGCATGATTAGTTTTAAGTCTACATATATTATTTAAGAATAACAGGTGTTAGAATTTTAAGTTAATTGTTGTTAATTCTCCGGACCTCACCCCCGTCCAACCCATCAATTGCCACTATGCAGACTCGCGTGGATGTTGGGTTGGCTCCAGGCGCAGGTAATCCGAGAGAAACAATTGTATCCAAAAACACCTAAATAAATTGTTTTGAATTTTGAATTTTTTGTTTTAACGTTTCTAAATATCAATTTAGATATTTTAGTATAGGTATTTCAAGTGGTAAGCGTTACAAAGATCACTGTAATGTAGTGGTGAGAGGTATGAGAAACTTCTCATATGGTCCAAATGCTACTATCCGACCGACATCATAGATGTCTCCGTGGCGGATAGCGACTTGCGAAGCAAGTACCGAGTGCGGCGACCTCTAGCCCAGGTGGTCTAAACTACTGTTATTAAATATGATTTGAACGAAACAACTACTCATCGGGCAAATACCCCGACCTGCATTGGATTATACCTTCAAATCATGATAGATCGGTAGCCAATATCATTTGTTAATTCTTAACTAGACATAGACCGGTTTCGAACTTATTAGTTCTCCTCAGTATGCCATAGGTTATGTAACAGACATATGATAGTGGCCAACCTGCTAGTCATATACTGACTAAGGTAAATTGAGTAGTGGTGAGAGGTATGAGAAACTTCTCATATGGACCATATCAATGATATCATAAATGAGTTCAAGATTTATTTTACAATAATTCTTGAAATCTGGTTCTGTGATTTGGAAATTGGATTTTAATATACATAGTTGGATTCATAAAGGTATTGCTTTAATCTAGTTGAGTTCGGATCGTACGTCTTGTGGATCGTATGCAAACGTCAATCTTACTTTTATGTAACATAACCAAAGAAAATATTTGAAATCTGATCGTAAAAAAAATTTGTGTAGAAAAAAATGGAACCGCTAAACGACTATGTTGTAGGCAAATGTATGGGCATGTGTCCTCCCGAGGAAATAAAAATGTTCTCACAATATTTTTGTACCATGTTCTTTTGGCAATTTAGGTATTTATGTTTTACAGGCGTGAACGAGAAAGACTTCTTCACATTTTAGAAATTGTGCCAGGTACAGAGAATGATAGAATACCAAAGGCTGATATAAATCGTATGGTTAAGTCATTCGCTCGATCTGCTGTAGGTAATAGCATGCAAGAACCAAAAAATTTGAGACCACCAGGAGTTCTGTTAAAAACAATAAGTTACCTTTTTGATGAGTAAGTAAATATTGAGGACTAGTGTCTAATAAACTTTATGTATTTTTGTAGTGTAATATCTAGAAACGATGTACCTTGGACAGTAGTCTATGATTTTTTAATGGATAGACTAAGATCTGTAAGGCAAGATATGGTTATTCAGAATATTTCAAGGGCACATTATATTAGTTGTTTACAACCTATTATAAGGTTCTATGCTTATGCTTCTTATAGGTAACAAACTATTCCTTATTAAGGCAAAATTAAAACAATTAGCTATGGCAGTTTTAGTTTTCTAATCATACCATCTATCCTACATTGCTTAACTTTAATTTATCAAGGTACTAAATTTATTAGATTCTCCCCTTATTCCAACCCAGTTCTGACCAAATTATTAATTTATGATGTCATTACTTAAATTTTAAAAAGATAGTGTAGTCTAGGACTTGAAAAGGGGGCTCATGAATAGACTCGACACAATTTTTTGATGCCATTTTCTGGGAATTTTAAATTGTTTAATCAAAATATATGGACACTGTTTTCTGTGATCTGGACAAAATGCAATAAAAGCAAAACTCGCTTATAGTATTTTAAAATGAATATGTCAGTATCTCCAATTTATGAACCATTGTTTTTAAAATTGTAATAAAATTTTAGATTATGTGAAGAGGACATAAATACATTCGATCCGTTTATAAATAAAACACATTTACAGGAATGTTTAAAGAGGTTATTGTGTATGTATGATGACTATGATGAATTAAACAAAGTAGCAGAAAATGTATTCGATGATCTTTTAATTGAAAATAGACCACATTTTGAAGCCTTATATATAGTTGTAAATATTGGAAATCCAGCTGCAATTTTAAGGGCTTTAAATTTACCAAGAGGGTGGAGGTGTGTTTGCAAATTATCTTATATTAATTTTGTATAATCATTTTTATTTTTACAGAACAGATTTGGTAGAAATTTCCTTAGAATTGTCTTTATGTTATTCAAATAGTAATTTTATTAGAGCCTGTAGGATTATTAAAATTCTTCCTACATTTCTCTCAGCAGTTGCATCTCTGCATTTACCAGAGATAAGAAGGTATGATAATGATAACAATATTGCCTTTTACGTGTCTGCCGAAAATAAAATATTTTCCTAATTTTAGAAATGCTCTTAAAATTATGTCTGTAGCTTATAGCAGTAAAAATCTTCTATATCCTGTGGGTGTTCTAAAAGAGTTGCTACTCTATGATACGGACCTTCAAATAGTCAATGACTGCAAATATTATGGGTTAGAAATACAAAATAATGGTATACATTTCTCCAAAAGTTCATTTGATGAGAATAAAGTGGTGGTAAGTGGTAATTTTGTGTGGTTAACCTTTCTCACAGCATAGTTGCTTAATACCTATAAAAGCTAAAGAACAAATAAAATGTATAGGTTATAGTATCATTCAGTTAAAAAAATTTTTTTTAGCAAGAACAACTCGGATAAATCAAAACAGCTGTTGCTGTAGATGCTGATATCAGTTTAACATTTTTTAATAACTTATAGAACTGTAGCTTACACAAGTAGAATGAAAAGTAGAAATGGCCATTACCAGGAATTTTTCTTGTAAACATTTTTGGAGATATTACTCAGAAAGTCTTCGGAAATTTTCCAGTCGCCTTTTATATATACCTACATAACACAAGTAGTATATAGACATCAGTGATGACTGGTGAAATTTAGGCTTTCATATCTCAATATTCGAGCATGGGTCCCCAAGTGATAATTTAAGGCATTAACTATCAAGACCAACTGAAGAAGTTGTGCAGAAAAAAATTGCGATTGAAATTTGCAAATAAAAGTTGAAAAAATTGTGTGCCTCACCAGGTTATTTTTTAAACAAATTGTAAAATATTTACAAAACATTTTTTTTTTAGAATTAGGTTGAAAATATATCAACAGATGTCAAATTTCATCAAAAAATATCGCTTTTCTATAAAGTGATACCGTTTTGAAATTTTATTTTAGATTAATTTTTCATCGTAAATTTCAAAAAGGTGCAACTGTGAAAAATCTATATATTTTTTAGGAAATTTGAAATCTGTTATTATATTTTCCACCCATTCTCATTCTCAATAAAAAAGTTTCGCTAATATTTTACAAATTAAAAATAACCTGGTCAGGCACACAATTTTTTCAACTTTTCTTCGCAAATATCAATCGCAAACTTCTTTATTTAGTCTTGATAGTTATGCCTTAAAGTATTGCTTGGGTCAGATACTCCAATTACTAAGATATGACAGCCTTAATTTCACCAGCCGCACCTGATAAACACATGTACATAATACAATATATTTTTTAGGTTCCTCCAACACGTCAACAGTTTATTGACCAAAAACTGGCTGATATCGATCTCTCTACTTTAATTTTATTTGGAGATTAATTGGAAGGAAATAGTTTTTTTTTGTACATAGTTTATAAGTTTTATAAAAATATATTTTTTCATTGCACATTATATTATAATTTTTTTTAAGCCAGTTAATACTTTTTTTTTTTCATTTTTATAGCGAAGTTTATGTGGATGTGAAAACAAATTTTAAACCATTTTATTACTCATAATTTCCAGACACATATTTTTTTGTGGAAATTTGAAACTCAAAAATGCACATGATGATGTGGAATTTATAAACATGTAGAACTAATGAACAGTAAACCACTCAATTTAGAGTTGTGATCTCTTAATAAAAATTGAGTATGGATATTCATTTATGAATGAGCCATTTTGGTGTCATAACTTCGTACCAAATCGTGAGTTTCGATATAAGACTCTAAAATCACTCACTAGTCTCAATATACATCATCTCCAGATGATTAAAACTGAACAGTTTTATTCATCCCTAGATGGATAACGCTTATCTAAAAGGAACCAAGCGCCAAAATGGCAAAAATGAGTTAATCTCCCAAAGGACTTGAATATCTATTAACTACGTTTGTGTGTAAATAGATTTTTTTTTTTAAATAATTGTACAAGAACCCTAAAATTGGTAGAAAGAAATATACCAGAAAATATTTCAAGACTGCTTCTTCAGTAAGTGGAGTATTATGTGTATTTTTGCATATTATAATTTCTTTTACACTGTGTTATGTTTTATCTGCAACAATTCCTGATTATTTATGATGAAAATAAGGGGAGGCAAAATTTTCATAATTGTATTTGCAGTACAACCTTGCAATATTAAAACAGAGTTTCTCTAAAATATGCAAATGTATGGTTCCTTTTAGATAAGTACAGATGATGCCAACTTGGTTGGCGAAACGCGCGTCGAGCGCAGTATATTATGGTATTTTGGCACTTTGAGGAAAACTACATCAGTGTTATCTTCACATTAAAAGTTCCAACCCACACTCCGGGCCAAACATTTATGTGTCATATTTTCAACAATAGGTAACATAGTTTTTGAGACCTTTTAGACTTGTTGCATAAAGATTTAATGAAATAAATAGTAAATAATACCAGGGAGTTAAATATGGTTTTGAAGTCATTTTGTTCCATTAAAATTTTATGGAAATTGTGGAAATGATTAAGCATGCAAAAAAATTATTTACACAAACCGATTAAATATACATAGTCCATCTTTTTGTAAATAATTATCGCTCTAAATCCTGGGTATGAAATTTTTAAATCAACGCGAACGCCTATTTACCATATTGACAATTTTGATATAACGCATGCATACAAATGGTCTATTTTATTAAAATATATTTACACTTTCTACATTAACAGAATCCTAAAGAGGCACTGCAATCAATTTTAATATGGGATGGAACTATCTATGTATATTTAAATATTTAATCTATGGCACAAATGGTAACTATATATAAAATATAATATAATTTTAAATATTTTTATTGGTGAGATGGTTGGATTTTGATACGCCTAATACCATCCCCCGATTTTTCTGTTCATTTTAATATCATTTATATGTTCATGTGGTTTGAAATGTATGGTACTACAGCTGCTGACCGTTTCCGTAATATTATTTTACAATTTCCTGAATAATATACATTTTCATAAATTTACTTTTTCCTTTTCTACACTATTGATCTGTGTCGGGGGTTTGAGAAGCGATAGTAACATTTTAAAAAATTAAAACACTTTTTATTACTTGGTCTAATTTTCACTTTATTTATAAAGTGAAAATTAGACAAGTAATAAAAAGTGTTTATAATTTTTTAAATCAAAAAGATTTTCACAAAGTAACTTCATCTTCGATCAACTTTTTGATAGTAACATTAATTGCATTTCATTTTCTTTTATTATATTACTTCTTCCCCGTCCAGCACCCTATTTCACTACACGGTCCCGAAACTGCCTTTTTTTTTTCCTCAAAATTGATGGTTCATCCTCAGTTTTTTCTTTTGTATTGTGTTATTAACATGTACTACTCATTGTCAAAAAGAAAATTTTAAAATTCGGGCATACCTAAACAGTCAGGCCCGTTTTCATTTATTCATTTATTGTCATTGTGTGTTCTTACAGAATGTTTAGGCAGTCTGGTTTTTGAATGTTTATTATTACCCTTTCTACACTTATAAGATGAACATTTCCCAGTGTACTCCTATGCAGTAACATAATACATCCACTCTGCAAAGTGAAAGTATAGCACTTTTCCAGTTTCTACTGATCCTGTACAAAATTATTGTCATAATATACTCATAAATCTGAAAATAATATATGAAGTAAACTTATTTTTTTTATAATTCAGAAAACAAATGTCAGATAAGCTATAAATTATAACATATTTTAGTTCATACGAAGCAATTTAGATTTGTTTAATGTTATAATATATTTTATTTTGTTCATATTCTCTTTGCTAAAACTGTCGATATTAAAAAAATTTTTTTTTGGTGATTGATGTGTTATAAATAAATAAATGTTACATGGTCCAAGCAACTTTTTACTTTAAAACTTTAAACTAAAAAAAAGGTGGCTGCTACAAGGTCATTTAATCATCGATTATACATATGTTTGGTATCAAATGTTGTGTGAAGTACAATCCAAATCCACTAAAACAACCAATATTGATTGATTGATTTATTACATCTATTGACTAGTAAAAGTACATGTATAGGAATTGTCAACTTATTAACCTAGAATTACAATAGAATGCAATTACAATATGCACACATGTTTACATAGCAGCAATTGGTTTATAAATCAATGTATAAACCTGTTTATATAAACTGATTAATGCACAACAACCGAGACAATCTATTAAAATATCATTAATTTATAATAAATATTTTACATCTGTTTGATTAATGCAAAAACAAAATCTGTTTATAGAAAAATGTATAAAAAAAGTAGTTTTGTCTTAATGGTGAAAATACTTTATAAGCACCTGTTTGAAATGTAACAAGTTTTTTTAACAAACCATCCTATTTTGGATAAATATAATGTTTGAAAAATTATTTATTTTTTATTATTAATGTTTTTATTCTAGAATATTTAAACTACATCTCTAGTCTCAATAAATAAATGACAGTTTAGTTCTTGGTTAAATGGAAATATACTATTCATTGGTGATTTACTACAAAGCTAGTATTTCCAATTGTAGATAAAAAATTTTCAATTGTTCCAGTAAACTTCAAAATTTAATAAATGTCATGACCAATTCTTGATAATAAAATGTCTTTTTTGTTCATAAAATCTCCTACAAACAATGTTCTATTAAGATGACAACTGCAGGTATGAATTTATTATATGAATAATTTTCATTATATGTACGTTTTCATTTAGATGAATCTTGTGCTGCAGAAAGAAGCTACCGAGAGGCATATGGGGTTAAATATTCTTCATCAATACCTACTAGTTCATTCAGGCCTGGTACTTTACAGAATAACATCAATTTACCACCTGGTGTAAGTGAAACTGTTAAAAAAATGAAAATGTCGCAAACTGGTGTTTTATATACTCTACATACTCTTAGGGAACCAATTGTCGAATATCAGGAAACTAGAGGAGTTCCAAGAAGCGAGTAAGTATTTATATTTGCTTAATAAGGCCTCACATATATTATAATTTGTCAAAAGGGCAGGAAATTTGTAGTGTGCTAAATATCTAGGAAATCATGGCTAGAGTAAAAACTTATTTGGTAGAATTTCCATATTAAATTTAATAATTTTAAATAGACAATTTTATAAAGCAGTGAATTTTTATTCACTTGATACCAAAAAAGAATTAAGTATAATTATGTACCAAATATAGTTGACATAGATCTCAAGAATGATTGATTTACAATTTTTATGAATACTTAGTAAAATGAAATAGATAGAGAACATAATTTTTAAAAAAATAAACAAAGGTCTACAATGCTGTCTGTCATTTACTTAGTACTACTCGCATTGGTTGTTTATAGCCCCCAACCTTCGACCTACCAACTGTGAACCAAAAAAAAAAAATTTATAAATTTTAGTGACAGCTAAGCACAAAATTTGTAGATTTGAATATTTTATTAATTAAATTTATATTTTTAATTTTTAAACAATATTAGAAAGCCCTCATTTTATTTGCAATTCTGCAAATTAATTTCATGTTTACTCACAATTAGAATCTTTCTCTAATGGCATTTTAGAATTTCCCATAAGTATATCGGATTGAGAAATATAAAGCATTTCAAAGATGGTTTTTTTTTTTAGGAAATCATATCTACCATATTAGTCATTCTAGAAAGTTCAGTGGTGCTAGATGAAATGTTACAAGATGTAATAAATTTCAACTAAATATCTGTTTTTCCAATTTTAAATTATTATTAACGTATTCCAAAAGTTAATGTCATTTGCTCAAAACTTTTTAGGATTTTGCCTCTTTTATATCAGTACTTATCAAAACATAATTTTTATTTATTTATTTTTAATGGTACAAATTAACTGCAAATTATATTAAAATTTTCTTCCTAAATTTTGGAAGAAAATTCTTTTGAAATTTATTGTGACACATTACTCCATATAATACAAATTGATTTTTCAATGCCATGCCACATTGTCTCCACATTATTTTAACCCATACACTACTCAAACTAAATTCAAAATAAGTTATTATTTAAAATTTATGCTACTTTGAATTTTGGGATGGTCCACTTTCAATCAGTACCTTATTTTCTACTTAGTTTTAACTTATACAGATTATACTTAAAAATTATGTATAACATTTTCAAATTAATGCGTAGGTGTCATTTTCAATTTAATAAATTTTTTTCTTTTAGACAAGTTGCCTTCGTCGCCTTAATAACATCACTTTGTACACAAGCATATACGGCAGCCATCACCATTTTAGTGATGTTATGGAATTTAGCACCTTTGTTAGATGGGTTTGTATACTTTGCAAGATTTTTGCTAGACAAATTAATTGATATATTAGAAACTGAAGATCAAAAAGAAAAAATAATGAAAGCAGCTGTATTTGCTGGTGAAATTATTGTCGTTATGTTCATAATATTTTTAATATTGGGACTGATTTTTATGCCTGTCTATGTATTAACTGCAAAGATCATAAGCAAAATTTGGGGAATGATTGCTTGGTAGATTACCGTGTAATAAATATTTGTAATTCATGAAAATTGTTTTATTGATTTTCTGTAAAATATATTTCAGTTTTAATACATTGAAAATTGGTGCTACTACTACTACTACTTATGTGGTAAAAATAAAATCTATATAATATAGGGACAAAAGTGACACAAACATATAACTAGGGAGTGAAACTGGACTAAAGACCAGAACTTGTAGTTACTATTGCCTCATGGATGAGAGGACATACGTAGACAAATAAAAGCAAAAGTTTTAAATGGATAATGAAATATACACTGCCTGGTACAATATATTATTATGAGTGACTGAAGTCTGCCATTGCATTAGCACACATGGGTCACAACTAATATTTGTTCTCCATTCGTGGCTGTTAAATTTGATTGCTATGATCTGTACATATGTTTGTAGAAGGAAATGTTCCACATCTACAGTGGTTTGGTGCAAATTCTAAATAGTCCACATTGGCAGACAGTAATGATGGGAATAATCGAGATATGATAATCAAATTAGTCTATTATTTAAATATCTCGAAATAATCGATTATGACCTATAAATTAGAAAACTAATAGTAGTTAAGAAAATTAGTTGTACACAATTATTGCACGATGAATGCGGTCGTGTTTGTATTGATTATTCTCTGTTATAAGTTGGAATCCTTGATCGATAAACACGATAAAGTACAAAGTAGATGATTAGTTGCAACAATAGTACAGCAAACCCATAGATTTGATTTAACAAACCAGATACAATAATCGGCGAAACAGCGTCATTATTATTATTTTTTTAATAAGTAGTTATTGTTATCTATTTGTAAAATATAACATAAAACACTCCAACATTAGTACATTATACTATTTATTATAAAAAAATGCAACTAGCATGATACAAAAATAACAAATACTTAGGAGGCTAAAATTATTAAAATTAGTACTACTAATGTTAGTCGATTCTAAAATATCTCAATTAATCGATTATTGAAATATTTCGATTATTCCCATCAGTAGCAGGAATAATATACAATATGGTGGCACTATAAAACTGTTGTTAAAAATTAAGTTACTGTATTGCACTATACTTGTATATATTCTAACATATTTTGTGCATGGTGGATGGTAACTAAAAGTTCTTAAATATTTCTTCCAAGGGAGAAAAAAAATTTTATATTCTGTTCTAACCCTCAATAATGTCGCCTTTTATGTTCATCATCATAGGGGTCAAGTTCCAGTGTTACATAAAGGCAAACCGTGTGCCATAACTCTTTCATATAGGTTACATAATAATAATTGTAATATTATATAATTAATAATAATAATTATATGTCACAACTAATGTGGTCCAATATTACAATTAAATACTCTTCAAACAATTTTTTTATATGACTACCACCTGAAAATCAGTATTCCGCTCCCTACATTGTACATCAGATTTCATTGGACAAATATATAGAGTAGAAATTAGAAGATGAAGTTGCATTTAGTTATATTGAATTTTAACCAATGGCATTTGGACTTGCATTAGAAATATACAATGTACCCTTGGATTATTTGGCCAAGAGGGGATTTTTTCTTTTTGGAAAAAACTTCAAAAAGAAATTTTGCTTCCTAAATAAATTCGATAATCGGAGAATTGAGAAAATTTTGTATTTAGGACTATTTTTTCATTCTAAGCTTTCCTATTTGACATTTTACTATAAAATAAAAAAAGCTACCTTCCTCTTTAGCAATTTTAACACTGTGTTTTTTGGACACCCTGTACATCTAATTAATAATAATCTTTATTTTAATTGTAACTTCTATGACTGGAATCGTATTAGGAAGAAAAATTTTTCCTTTGGAATTTTTTTCTACAATGCAAGATAAAAAACTTCCCTCTTGGACAAAGAATCCTGGGAGACACTATGTATTTGATAAATGGCTTTTAATTTAATAATATTGATTAATTTTTAACTATTTACACTAGGCAACAGTAAGCTTAAAATGACAATTACCATTATTAAAAATCTAATTTTCCAACAGTGGGTTGTGGTATATAATAGTTTAATCCCTACCACATGCACATTGTAAGAAAACAGTAAACTGTCACAATAATATGGTTTGTAAACCAAGTACTCCACCAAATCCTTCTGTATTCACAGCTCCGCTGCTACTGGACATTTTCTTTGTGGTATCACAAAAAGAAAGATTTTGATATAAATATTTTTATATTTTCAATGAGTCCCATATTTCACTATATCTAAAAACAAATAACTACATTTGATATTTATTATTAATCTATTAAATAAAACATACAACAATATGTAATTTCTACAAAGTTTTGTTTAAAGATGAAAAAGTGTTAAAAGCTACATGTTTAAAATTGACTTCTTAAATATTAAAATAAACCTATTATTGGTACCTAATTGTTTTAATGTCATCTGTTTATGAAATCAAATGCAAAAAATGCATGTTCCTCCCACTATAATAAATTACAGATTTAAAAAACGATTACATTCAGAATTGGATTAAAAATACTTGCTTTTAATCTCGATAATTTAAATTCATTTGATCACTATATTTACCCAGTATAATCATCTATAAATAGTTTTTTTACAGTGAATATACATACATACATAAATAATGTAATAAATATATATATATTTTTTTTCTACCCATTTAATTAAGCAATACACAGCACTCGGTCCCTGGATACTTTGGTAAATTTAACCCATACTTTTCTTCAAGTTTTGGTGGTATGAAACGACCCCCTAGATAATGATATTTTCCTTTAAATTTTTGTGCACATTTCTTTGGAGCAGTTAGCGATATCAGGAGTTCGGGTTTTATTCCACCCTCTTCAGGTTCCCCATGTTCTACATGCCAGCCACTTGGAATGTCAATACTAAGACAAAAAAAAAAACACGTTAAATTTATAACATATTAATCCCGGTATTATCAACATTTTAGAGGCAGTTTTAGTGATCAGAAAACAAACAAAATATAAATATTAGATAGCAATCCTATAATTTAAATGAAAAATTGTTTAATGACATTCTTATATCTCGATTTATATTTTGCTGGAATTGTTGGTAATACATTTTCTTGTCAGTAAAACTTGCTTTAAGCTAAAGGTTTCGTTAAAATTTTAATAACACTGGGGGTTAGAGAATTTCTTTTAATTTAAAGAACATCAAAGTTTTAGGCCACTTAGAGTAATAAAAATACTAGGAAAAAATTTAATAATTTGATTTATTTCTATTTTATATGAGTTAAGCTTTCTTTTATACATTATAATAATTATAATGTAAAAAAAGCTGTACATAACTGAATTACGGTTTAAATTCAAATAGTGACACGTAAAACATCTAAACATTTAAATCAATGTTATAGTAATAGTAGATAGTAGTAGTTGCTACTTGCGGCATGCTGGCGGGCTCACGTTAATCACCCAGTTAGTCGCTGTTAACAGCCCACCGACTGCTTGACGCGATTCGGTCATCCATCCAAAGGGGCCTCCAATCCCGTTTCGCCCTGTCGAATACTGGAAAGAACGACCCTCTCCCAAAAACAAGATTTAAGACATTTTAAAGTAAAAGGTCCGATGTTACAAATGATAGAACATGTAATTTTAAGACAAAATTTTCTAAACATTATTCAAAAATACTAATAAAGGGCCCAACACCCCTTCAAAGAGATGCCTTGGTTTTCCCCAATTTCAGACCGTTAATGAAAATTACGAAATTTGACACTTTAACCTACCTTTCCAAAGCAAAATAATAGACATATTGCCCCCGAAGGATAATTCACATATAATAGGAAATAGACCTTTTCATTTGAGCTTCTAATTATTTAAAATTTTGATACTTAACTAACTTATATTTTTTTTGTAATAATTTTAAATTGCGTGTTTAAACAGTAAGTTCCCAAAAAAGAATTTTTTACCCAAAAATCGAAAACAAATGTGGTAGCGGGGAAACAGTTTTTTAACTGGTTCAATTCCTATGGGAGATATAAAGGTTTACGTTAAATTTCAATAGTTTTCTGAAATTGTTACCGATTTTTTAACTTTTACACATAGCATAATAATATTATGGAACAGTTTAATAACTGTTTCCACCTTTAGGTACATTTTTTTTTTCGGAACAAGTATTTTAAGACATTTTCGAACATACTGCAGCATCTGTTACTTCATATCCAACTGTAAACTTATGCCGATACATTCTTGAAATTGTATGGAACACATTCTTATGTATCCAAATGTTTCCATTTTTTTCTCATATGTTATAGAGTTATTATAACCTAATTTTTTACGAGTATTGTTATTATTACTAACCATAGAAAATATAGGTAGTTTAGAGATACAAAATGGAAAAAACCAAACAATTTAAACATTCTTCCCAGTATAGTATACAAGATATGTGAAACCAACAAGGGCTTTAAAAGAAATTGGTGTGGGATATAAAAAACAAATAACAAATTAACAAATCTTGCAACTGATGCACTTACAACGCTGTCACATAATACGGTGAATGTTGAAGAATTTCCTATTCGGTAGAAAATACTGAGAAGGTAAAAAGTTGTAATGAAAAATAGTTGAGGCACATAGTGATGATAGAGATACTTTATTTTCAAACACTTTGAAACCTTTCTGAAACACAGAAGATATTGTTTCCGTTGGAAAATTGTTATCATTTTTTAAAATAATTTTGATACAAGTTTCTTTCAAAGGTGATATGCTGCAGTAGTCGGAACTGAATAGTTACATTAGAGAAACAAGTTTCTTTTCATAAAATGTTATCTAAATTTTCGAAACAAACATATGGATAACTGTTTCTGTACCTAGCCATTATGGTTGTTGAGTGTTGGGTCATGTTAGCTATTTTAGCGGCCATTATGGACAATCATCTTTTAAAAGAAAATGCTCGTTAGGTAAAGCTCAATATTGATTACGAAATAGAAATATAATTTGATGTTCAGATTACGTTACTAATCATCATAAAAATAACTATGAAAAAAAATATTTTCAATGAAGATTAAATTAAAAACGTTTAGGCGCATTTAAAATATCGAGGTATCTCCGTAAATTAATGGATACAATTTTCATCGCATACGTTTTTTCACACCAGACCTCTTCTAAAAATTACATTGAAGTTTTCACGCTATTCCAACTATTATCTTATACCTTAATAAACTGTTTCCATATTGAAAGGTAATAAAAATACTCACGATATTGAAACATTCTTATTAGACATCAAAGATAATAAAACTTTCCGAAACTGACTGCACACATTTCGTTCCCAAAATATTAGTTATAAAAACATTAATCAATACAAAACATAATAAAGTATCGATACATTTGCGAAACTGTGTAAAAAGCAGCAAACTACAAATCTGAAAATGTTTTTCTTTATTTTCGAACCCAGCAAAAAAGCGCGCAGTGCCACCATAATAGAAACATGTACTGTATAACCATATGAAATTATGAATGTATCAAAAATTTATCGTAACATGTCGGAAACAGCTTCCATTTTAGACACGGTAACAGGCACACTGTTAGAAACGTTTGCGAAAATGTTCCTTAAAATGTTACTTAGATTATATCAAAATAACGCAAGGGACCTCTTTTTGTAAAAAAATATGAAATTTTAAATGTTGCTGACAAAAGTAGCAAGAAACCACAGCCAAAATAGTTAGGGGTATTTTTACCTTACATCCTTACAGTTTAAGATGCTTCTGATTAAAATTTTTATATTTTGATCGTAGAATTCGTTTAGACGCTATAAAGTGTTTTAAAATTTCGTAATTTTATCTTTAACAGTTTCTGAAATATTTGGAAAACCCATTAACAGAACCCCCCTGTTTGAAGGGATGTAGCCCCCTTATGAAGTATTTTTTGATACATGTTTATAGAAAATTATTGTCTTAAAATTACATGTTTCTATCTCCTGTGTCAATTTGTAACAATAAAAGCGGAACATCCTATAGACAAAAAAAAAAAAAAAAAAAAAAAAAAAAAAGGAAGATCAAAGAATCATGACACCATTTTGTTATTTTACATTATCTTTTATTTAATGTGATTTTCTTTGTGAACTAAAGATTCTTGGCCTAGATTGCTGATTATACCATGTTTTCATATTTTCACACTACATAGGGAAGCAGCGTGGTTCAAACACATACAATCAAAGCAGAAGGAAGAGCATAGATTGCATGTGCTGTAGCAAAATTTAGTCACATTTTGTATCTAGGGGGACTCCGGGGACTGCGTGAGTTTGACTGAATGCTTCCCTATGTAGTGTTTTGAGATGAAAGCATGGTATAATAGTTACTTATCTTTTTAACCATTCTGGAATTACAGTAGAATCTCATTAATCCGACGTCTCTCGTTCTGGGGCACTGCCAGATTATCGGAAATGTCTGTGGAAATTTACATGAGAATAACATAAACAAACAATAATCCTTCAACACTGTGTAGCAATCTGTGACAAAGCAAATGCAAATTGAGACAATATGAGTCACATATTGTACAATAATTATGTAACACTGCCGAGTGCCGGACTGTAGTGTGTTGAGTACATTAAAATGCTGTAGTATACGAACAGACTTCACATTTCAAGCAATATTCATTTCAAATCTAATGCCGGATTACTGACATTGCCCGATTAGTGAGATTCTACTGTATAAGTTAGGTCATGCAAAGTTTCAATTGTGTTTAAACAAGTTAAACCACCGTTTATGATCCATTGTTTAGCATTTGACTATTTACCAAAGTTTAACTTGAATTGATAACATTAATTAAACATTGAGAAAAATTCGACATAAGGTCACTGGTAACTATAAATTCAGGTTTTACATTTATAAGATAAAGTTGATATAAAAAACAGATATCCTGTATCTCTAAACTGACGTTGTGCGAGAGGGGGCTACACATTTAGAGACAACGAACACATCCAATATTATAGTATACTACGATTAATCTGTCTCACAGAAAAATCCCAGTGCCACGGCCAGGATTCCAACCCGGGACTTTTGGGTAAGAGTCAAGTGTCCTTGCCTCTCGACCATCAGTCATACAATTACTTCCATATATCTTATTTGGGAAATTAAACTTGAAAAAATAAATAGATTTTATTATCGATACAATTTATTTTAATCATACATTGCATAGAAAAGCAAGCCTGAGTTGAAGCACAAAGTGTATTATTAATTATTACTCAACAGTGGCCAGACCCCTTGTTAAAATAGGCCATCTAGTATGGTTGACACAATGAGAGGAATTTTTAAAACTTCATGACACAAGTAAAATAAGAAAACTGTGTTTGAAAAAATGAGAGAAATATTAACAAAAATGGTGAATATTTGAAAGGTATGAAATTAATTTAGTTTCTTGTGATAGATTGGAATGTACAGTTGTGTACAATAAAAAATGGGATAGCTCTTCTTATGTTGTGTGAAAGCAACATTTGTTAAATTTATTATTTTATTAATATGAGGATAATTCTATCATTTTTTTTATGACATCTAAATGTTTGTTGTCAGAATGCAACCATATTAATACCAATACAAACAATTAAATTTTAGCAAAAATCTGTGATAGAGGTCCCATTTTTTATTGTAAGCAACCGTACCTAATATTATATGGAACAGATTGATAGATGTAAACAGTTGGTATATAAGATGAGTTGTGAAAACGTCAAAAAATTACATAATAATGCTTGCCAAATGAAGTGAATGTCTCCCAGGTTCAATAGGAAAAAGAAAATTAAATAAAATCCAATTAGCGTTCTGAGAAATATGCATGAGCAACTTGAGACAGGACACGAATATAAAAGGTAAAAAGAATTAAAAGTGGATTAACAAATAAATGTCAAATCACAGAGGAAATCAATTAAAGCAATATAAAAATATGACCTGTCACACCAGGACAGAATAATATTGACAAAAGGTAATGAAAATTAACATACCTTGCAATTGGTACCTCTGTATTTTTCATCAGTTTTACTATTGGTACAAATGTTTCACGTACAGGAGGTTTAAAGCTAAACCCAAAAAGGGCATCTACTATCAACCCGAACTGGGTGTCAATGGTTGACTTTTCAGGTAGACATTGTATAATAGGTATGCTCATTGACGAGCATTGATGTGTGAGATCATTGTACAGTAATTTGTCCGTTCTCTGAGGATAGTAGATAATTGGTTTGTAATCAAATAATTTCAGGTGTCTGGCTGATACCAGACCATCACCACCATTATTACCTGGTCCGCAACAGACAAGTATGGACTTATCCAGAAATTTTTCCTTAGGATATGTTTTTGCTATTGCTATTGCACAGCTTAAACCAGCTAGTTCCATTAACTGGTTAACAGAATATTGGTATTCATTAAACAGTTCTAAGTCTATATTGATGGCTTCTTCTTGTTCTAGGTATTTTACCATCTTGCAATAACGACTTAACTTGGCAACGTTAATTATTTTCATTACATTCACAGAACAGAAAAAAGAATTACATTACTTCGTACGTATAGGTTAAGACGAAATTTGACAAAATGTCATCTTACTCATCTTCAATCTTTTAACAAGTCGCTTATACAACCATAGAAACACAATAGTATATTGCTGGTTGCATATGTACAAGGACCAGTTTAGAAAAGGATATCATTTCTTGATTATTGTAGACGTGAGACGTCTCATTGCCATCCCCAAGAAAAATGCTCACAAAATAATAAGAACAAATTAAACCCAGATTATGCACACATTGAAATGCTGTTGATTAATTACGAATAATTAAAAATAAAGATCTTTAAGTTGAAGAATTAAAATATTATTCACTTTAAAAGTTGGAAGTCCGAAAAAATAGCATGTTGAGAAAATTTAAGATAAAGATTATTGTAATAAGCAGTACTATTATGCTGCTGTTGGAATTTAGAGCCAAACCACACGAGCATTAATTCAACGCACGTTGAAATTTCGAGTTGTAGAAATACATTGAAATATATTGTGCCATCCACACGAACAACGCGCGTCATATTTAACGCGCGTTAAAAAATGACAACGCTTGGTATTTCCACAACGCGCGTTCGACGTGGCAACGCGCGTTGTACAAATACGTTGTATTATATGTGAGCATACACACGATATTAATTTAACGCGCGTTTCAGTTCGTATGAAGACACGTTGCTAGTTAAGTTGTTATAACCTATTTAAAGTACGAATTATTCCGTCTTTAATTTTGCTACAAAGTTCATCAAATGCTGCAATTGACATACGAAAATAATTAAAAAATTTTATGGGATCTTCTCGAAGTCTAGGAAAAAGACAGTAGAATGCGCCCTCGCTATATCGTATTTCATTAATAGGGTGTACCCATCATTTTCGGTTTCTAACTCTTCTTTTTCTTACTATTTTTGCACTTAAATAAACAAACAAAACGAGCTCTACATCATCCATGGCTGAATTAACAATGATAGCGCGCGCTTAATGCCTATTCACCTATCTCGTGTGGATGGGCAAGCAACGCGCGTTACTTTAGCGCGCGTAGAACGCGCGTTGAATTAACGCCCGTGTGTTTTCGCTCTTAAACAGATTTTGATTTTAAATAGTCAGTGATAATTTAAAGAAAAAGCTTTTACATTCTATAGTAACGATTCTTGCATCCTAGAATCAAACGCAACACAAAAGAGTGCAATCAATGACTTCAGAATTAACAAGGTCATTATGAATTCATCATAGCAGCTGAGTTTTGAAATTTTGGCCGGGTACTCACCGAGAGACGAAATTGTGCAGTAGGCGAAATTTTTTTTCTTGTGAAACGAATTTTGTGAGCACGTCATGCAATTTTAAAACAGAAACTTAATTCCAATATTTTTTTAAATTTTTATTACTGAAAGTTTTGTCTTGATACTAGGTACTAAACAATTTTAAACTCACATACAGGGTAGGCCACCGAAAACCTTGTCGATAAAGTCACAAACTACTTATTAGCCGTTTTTCTGTTCTGTGCTGATTAGTCTTGCTTTAATAATATCAGCTAACTGTTTTGCCGTTTTTACCTTCAGTGTGAACAAAAAGAAAACAAACAAAAACATCAAAACATTAAGGCGCATTTACTCGGAAAGTAATTCATTAAATTCTTTGGTAATAGAACGCAAACTGTTAGACCAAATTTAAAAGTACCGTTGTGTTGTAATGTAAAGAGAATTTAACAATCTATAAAATGATTGCCATTAAATATTTTAGGGACTGATTCCATAACCACTTGAACGGATGAAATGACGTGATCGAAAATACCCAGTGAAGCGTCCCCTTTGAAAATAAAAAATCAGAAAAAAAATCGGCGTCTTTCGAAAAAATGAACTTAAGTATAAGAAACACCTGTTTCGTTTAGTAACTATTTTATTACATTTTTTTACTTTTAGAACGCAATTTCTTGTAAACTATTTCATATTTAAAAATTATAATATCGTTGTAAAACCCCCCATCACACTCGAACATGCTCGGCTCGACACGAGCCCAACCCCCGAACCGAGCATCGATTCCCATACACGTCCGAACCGAACATGCCAACTTCAGTTTACCGCGTGTGTGTATGGGGCGTTTTAGATGAACCTGCAATAAAAATGAGAAAGCGAAGACGTGTCTGGGCAAAAAAAATTAAGGTTTCAGACTTTCAATTTTGGCTTTTACAAATTTTTCATCCGCATCAGGATTAATTTCTTTGGCTATTTCCACAAGTTTACCATAACTTTCCCCTTTTATATGTTTATTACTATACTCTTTACTTCTCACGTCCCAAAGGGCCCTGTTATCTGTGTATAAAATATTGAATTCCGCCCAAAACTTTTTTATTATCCGCTAACATCACAAAAATTTATCAATTTATTATTTATACGACGAAGTATATCACTCAACGACTTGCTATTTACCACACATGAACTAACATGTTGGCCGCTGGGCTCGTGTTGGTAGGGACCGTCGAGCCGAGCTCCGAGCGGAGCATTCCAACCGCCAACTGGGCTCGTGCAACACACACATTCAAATATGTTGGCCCAACTAGGTGCTCGCCCAACATATTCGTGTGTGATGGGGCGTTTAAAGAGAATTTAACTAACTACTTAACCTACTTGCCATTTAAAATTTTAGTAGTGAATTCCACCACTACTTAAGGGTTAAGTGGTGCGATCGAAAATATCCAACGAAAATAAAATTAACGGGTCTGAGCGTTTTTCAGAAAAATTAGCTTAAATGCAAAATTGTTTTGTTTTCGGTGGCTCATCATGTATTTACCCACATAACACAGTATGTATATACCTACGATTTGTACGTACTCTTTGAGTATGATCCTCTTTTATATCATAATAGTAGGTATATATTTAGTTACCTGGTGTCAGAGTGACTAAAGTGACGTATGTTGCAAAATTGTATACAGGTGTACAGCCCTCTTTTCTTCTTTAGTTTTGAAGATAATTAATTGAAATTTGGGATATCCTATACACATAATAAGCAGCACTTTTTGACATACAAGTGATTTTTTTCACTTTCGATTTTTAAATGGAACACCCTGTATATTATTGCATTTTTGAATTCTGCATAATTTTCTGATTCCAACGATACCAAATAAGTGACATTTCAAACGTCAATATTTTTTATAACATAATTTTTAGTTTTCCATTTAGGTGTGCCATGACGGTTCCGATTTATTCTAAATGACCCGTGTAATGCTAGAAAAATCGAAATTCCGTCAAAAATACTAAATTACGTGATTTATGAGCAAATAAAGTTCAACAAAATGGTTTTTGGGGAAAAACTCATTTTTTTCAAATGGAACCATATGGGTACCGTGGTACTATTTATTAGTACTATTATTAAGGAATTTATTCATAATATGTCGTATTAAAATGTGCGATAAATACAAACAAAATTACAGTTAAAAGAAAATAAGAAAATATAATTTTGTTCTAATTACCTTGTTATACATAAGGTAGCTTTGGAATACAAAAAATGAACACAAAACACAACAGTTATTCAAAATGCTGTCCATTTCAATGCACTTCTGAACTCGCATAGCTGTTTCTCGAGGAACGTTCGCCAATTGCTGGGCATTTATGCAATTAATTGCACGTCTTACTCGTAGCTCCAGATCTTTACTGGTTGTAACAACGATTGTGTAGACAATATTTTTTAAACGACCCCAAACAAAGAAATCAAGGAGTGTTAAATCGGGTGACCTTGGAGGCCACTTCACAGGACAATTTGTCGAAGTTACGTTTTCTCCGAATCTCCGTTGAAGGCAGTCAATTACTATCCTTGAATTATGGGGAGAAGCGCCATCTTGTTGGAAATATATTCCATGTCGTAAATGGAAAGGTAATTCAGCTAAACTGTCCTCAATATCATTTTGCAGAAATCCCTGGCACCAGTTAGAGGTCCTTCAAATATTATTGGACCAATGATTCTACTACCAATTATTCAAAGCCAGACATTGAAACCGAACTGCACTTGAAAGTTACCCTCCCGTAATAAATTTTGATTTTCCTATGACCAATATTTTGTATTTTGTCGGTTAAATAATTCCAAATTTGTAAACCTAGACTCGTCCGAAAATAAAATCATTCCCAAAAAATCATTGTTTGGCTGCACGTTATTCTGCAAAATAAAATTGCAACATTCCATCCTACGTTCGTAATAATTTTCGTACAAGTACTGATGCAATTGGTATTTAAAAGATTTTTAGTGGTTTTAGTTTTAATCATCTCTAGAACTTGGTTGGCGAAACGCGCGTCGAGTGCAGTATATAGTGTTTTGGTGTTTCGTGGAAAACTACGTCAGTGTTATCTTCACATCAAAGGTTCCAACCCACTCCAGGATTTATAGTGATATTTGTGCAAAATTCGGCTTACTGTTTGGTGACTGATTTCCAATTCAAACCCAATTTGCCTAAAAAGAAACAGTCTTATCAACTTCTACTTGAGCCAGAACATTAATTTCCGTTCTTTCGTCA
Source organism: Rhamnusium bicolor (assembly GCA_029963845.1). Lineage (NCBI taxonomy): Eukaryota > Metazoa > Arthropoda > Insecta > Coleoptera > Cerambycidae > Rhamnusium > Rhamnusium bicolor. Next base: position 814,192 of record JANEYF010005663.1, on the reverse strand, counting down.
AGAATGAAATTTTCTTCGGGATCAGTGTTGGGAATTGATTTTCAAGACGATTAAAATAATTTCTCGCTGGACATTGTCTATCAGGATATTGTTCGACATAAAGCTAGGTGCCTAGCCGCAACGGCATTTTTTTCTATAGTCCCCATAAAGAAAAAAAAAAAAAAACAAAAACAAAAAGAAGAAAGAGGGAAACAAAGAGGAGGGAAAAAAAGAGAAAAAAGAAAAAAAAAAAAAGAAAAAAAAAAAAAAAAAAAAAAAAAAAAAAAAAAAAAAAAAAAAAAAAAAAACAAAAAAAAAAAAAAAAAAAAAGGAAAAAGAAGAAAAAAGGGGGGGGGAAAAAAGGCGAACCAACAAAATAATTTTAAAAAAAAAAAAAAAAAGAGAGAGATGAAAAAGAAAAAGGGAGGGGGAGAGAGAAAAAAAAAAAGAGCGAAAACAAAAAAGAGAGGAGGGAGGAGAGAAAAGGGGGGGGGAAAGGAGGGAAGAGGGGGGGGGGAAAGAAGGGGGAAAAAAAAAAAAAAAAAAAAAAAAAAAAAAAAAAAAAAAAAAAAAAAAAAAAAACCACCCAAAAAAAAAAAAAAAAAAAAAAAAAAAAAAAAAAAAAAAAAAAAAAAAAAAAAAAAAAAAAAAATAATTAACATGTCCACTTTTTCATTTCTTGTATAAATTTGCGGCATTTTGAACACAATTAACAAGAAATTTAAACAATTTTTCAAGACACAATAAAAACACCGATAAACCAACAAATGTTTGAACAAGCTAAATATTTCATTATTTTCAAAGCCACCTTATTCAGTTACTTCTTAACATTTAATTAGAACAAAATTGTATTTTTTTATTTTCTTTTAGCTGTAATTTTGTTTTCGCACATTTTAATACGACATATGAATAAATTGCTTATTAAGAGTACTAATAAATGGTACCACGGTACCAATATGCAAAAATTGAATTTTTCCTCAAAAACCGTTTTGATGAACTTTATTTGCTCATAAATCACGTAATTTTTGACGGAATTTCGATTTTTCTAATATCACACGGATCCTTTAGAACAAATCGGAACTCTCATGGCACACAAGTGGAAAACTAAAAATTATATTATAAAAAATATTGACGTTTGAAATGTTACTTATTTGATATCGTTGTATTCAGAAAATTATGCAGAATTCAAAAATGCAATAATATACAGGATGTTCCATTTAAAAATCGAAAATTAGTGTCACTTCTGGCGAAACCGGAAGTGAAAAAAATCACTTGTATGTCAAAAAGTGCCGCTTATTATGTATATAGAATGTCCCAAATTTCAATCAATTATCTTCAAAGCTAAAGGAGAAAAGGGGGTGTACCATGATCCTGTTACACCCAGTATACTTTTATGACCGTAAAAATTACATTAAAAGAAGTATATATTATTTACAAGAAAATTTCGTATTAGTAAATTTTCGTCATACAATTACGTACGTACGTAAAAAAAATGAGATTTCAAAGATTAAAAAAAAAATCCACAAGACATAAATTAAAAACGAGCATAAAAACTACCGAAACAAGTTAAACCTATTAATAAAAAATATCAACACTAGTAGTAGTAGTAGTAATGAGATTTCAAAGATTAAAAAAAAAATCCACAAGACATAAATTAAAAACGAGCATAAAAACTACCGAAACAAGTTAAACCTATTAATAAAAAATATCAACACTAGTAGTAGTAGTAGTAGTAGCTACTTATTTTACTAGGCAAGTAGGCCACAATGGGCCCTTTTCACCTAAGGACCTACAGTTTAGCGTGGACTCCGAACCACGGTCCTCGACTGTCAACTAACCCACCACCTGGGCCTGCCCGCCTGCACCGCTAGCAAAGTGGCAGACCTCCTGGGTAGGTCTCTTCGACCCTCCACCCGGGCTCGCCTCTCCTCCTGCATCAGGCTAGCGGCCTTCCCGGGATTGTCGTTGACAGCCTACCGACTGTTAGACGAGCTATCGTTCATCCATCCAATTGCCGGACTCGATCAGTGCTGCTTAACTTCACTGATCGAATATCGGAAATTAAACGGATGTCCATACCTCATCCCCAATACCAACACTAACTATTATAAATTGCAAATTAATTTATACAAATCAACAGCAAAGATCTTATGGCGCTACATAAAAATATTTGTTATGAAAATTGCAAATTCTTTTAACAAACACTGGGAAAGTCCTTGCCTCAAAAATAGAAAAACCCAAAAATGACGATCATTTTGAAATGAAGGAAAACTCAATTTATCTTTTGAAAAATATAATAATGTCATTAAAAACTGGTAAGGCAGCTGGCAATGATGAATTAGCAGCCGAGGTTTTAAAAGAAATTGGTGATATCATTTCTGTTTATTTATCATATCTAATAAACAAAATTCTAAATAATGGAGTATTTCCAGGCGTTTTAAAAGTTGGGATTATTAAACCATTGTATAAGGGCGGTGAAATATTGCATATAATAAACTATAAACCCATATTACTGATTTCGAACATTGCAAAAATAGTGGAAAAACTCATAAAAGCACGTATCACAAATTTTACTAATAAGTACAATATTGTATCGAAAATGCAGTTTATCTTTCAAAATGGTCGTTCTACACAAGATGCTATAGCATACATCACAAACAAAATCTACCAACACCTAGATAATAGCGAACCTGCTCTTTGTATATTTGTGCTTGCGTGCGTGGGTGTTCGTGCGAGTGCGTGTGCGCGCGTGCTTGGGTGCGTGCGTATATATGAGTGTGTGTGTATATATCTGAATGTTCATGTGTGTATGTATAGACATGTACATGTATGTATTTATGTGGATATATGTGCATACATAAGTATCACGCCTTTCTCGCTACTTATAACTATATCGAAAATAACTATTACCAAAAAATATATTTATTTATTTTTTATAAACAAATAAAATAAGAAAAATAAAAAAACATAAAAATGAGAAGAGTATATAACCTCACATTAAATGCAATGTATTTTGCGAGGAAGCTTTCTTATGTTTATTTACATATTAACTAAGAATTTGTTATTGTATACACCAATGATTTTGTTATATTTTTCGTAAATAAACTTATATTATTATTATTATTATTATTATTATCATATTATAATATGTGTTTGTTTTTTTGTATGTTGTAATCAAAGATTATATAAGTGTATATAATCTTTGGTTGTAATACATTCAAATTGTAGTTCGGATTAAAAAACCGTTTAATGTAAACTTTGTTTTTAGGATTTGTATGTGTATTTCAATAACTCAGTTACATTAAGATAATTTATAACAATCATACATATTTATAATGGGAGGAATATATCTTTTAAAATATGCAGGGCGTCCCTTTAACAAACGTGACTATGTATATTTATTAAGATAAACAGAAACTCCATAGCACATACTCTACAGATCCAATTTACTACCGATCCATCTTTTACATTTTTTTCCAGCTATGATTGTAAAAATAAGAAATGGGTTTAAAAAATAGAATATTCAGCTGATCACCCTATACAAAACAAGAACAAGATATCAAACAGGTATGAAAAAAAAAACACTGAAAAACAAACAAAAACAGTCAATTCTTAACATTTGCATAGTGGTAGTATTAGAATTGCCGCATAAGGATTCGATCATATCTTCGGTATTAATTAATTTACAACAATCATTGAGTGATGCTTTGGGATTTACTAAGGCGCCGTGGCGTCTTGGGATGGAAAGGCGCAGGGAGCGGGCCTTCTAGCCCCCGTTCCAGTCCGGCCCTACGTATATTTCGAAAATTAGAATGGATAAATGGGTCGTCTCTCTCTCTCTCTCTGCGGATATCCATATATCTATTAATCTAATATTACTGTTGTCAGTCAGGTTTGCCTCCAAAGTTAATCAATCAAAAGGATTATAATTGAGTACACTGAATATTCTAAAATAATACCAGTTTTCCAAAATTTATATATACTGGGTGGCCAAAGAGGACACGGCACGCCTCCAAAATTATCCATATTTTTAAAGATTTTAATCTGAAATTTGAGAATTGTCAATGAGAAATAAAATCGTATGTTTTGATGTTATTATCAAGATATTTGTTCTTCCGGTGTTATCGGAAGTGACATCAATTGTCTTCCCTTAAATGTAACATTCAGTTTTTATTTACGATTTCGATGTAGCTAAAATCTATTCAAACAATTCCTCAAATTTAAAATCGATTGGTAATGGCCGACTTATGAAGAATTTTTTCTTTGCACGAAGATGGCCATAAACTAAATACCTAGTCAAATTTCGCGAGACCAGCTATGGAATAATTTCAAAACATAATAATAAGTAAATTCTGTACTCAAAACCGTTGCCACTAAGTATGTTATTTAATAAATATTCTATAAAAATTAAATGAAATGTAATCTAGAATTTTCTTTCGTTTTGTAAAATATAAATTTAATTAAAATTATAATTTCTACACATTTGTTCTTTATTGCCTATTTCTAAAATTTAATTGGCAATATTACAATTTTTCATAAACTAACATATTATTATCAGTATACTGCAAAGTGGAAGGTTTTTGAACAAAACTTTTATAATTGTTCCTGCATACCCAAAAATAATTTATACCCTACATTTCTTGTGTTTGTTGTTGATGTTAAATGATTTTTTTCTTGTTTTAGTAAAAAACATAAAACCGGAAATTTGAAATTTATTATTTCTTTAATAAGGGATGTGGTTACCCATATAGCACACGGACGTTTTAATGATGTTCTTAAAATGTTCGTCAATGAAAAGCTATTGACGTTCCTCTAGAACCATCACATGTAAGATGGACGTGTTTAACATGTTAAGTTTTAACCAAATTGAACATCTCTAGAATATACCAGTCAACCAACTTAGATCAGTTACATTACGGAATCAGATATTTTAAAGAACTTTATTGCATCACATTTTTTTTATTATCTTTTGTATAGTTGCAACACTAGTAAATATAAATTTTATTACAAAATTATAGAATATCAACATCTAATCGTAAGCACTCGTTAACTCAGTGATGACTAGGGATATGCTATAAAAGATATTATCTATTTCCTCTCATGGGAATTAAATTCACATTGGTGAAAAATGAGAAGGCTAAAGAAAATTTTCAAGATCCTTCTAGTTACCATCTTATTACATTATATAGAGTCATGCAACACTTGGTGATATACAAGCTTGGCAAATATATGAATCAAAAGAATTCATTATCATCTTTTGCTCTACACCCAGGGTGGGTCTTGGCCTGTTCCAATCTTAGTTTCCATTCCTTCCTATTATTTGCCTTAGCATTCCAATTACTGACTCTCAGCGTTCTTAGATTGTCTTCTACTTGGTTCTTGAATCTTACTCTGGGTCTACCTGTCTTTTGAGTTCCAGCCGATGTTTGGTGGTATATTTGTTTTGGGGGTTCCCTTTCGTCCATCCTTTCTATATGGCCAAGTCACCTCATTCTGTTGACTTTGATTGATCGAGCAATATCAAGTTTTTCGTAGAGGCAGTAGAGTTCGAAATTATAGCATCTGCGCCACGTCCCGTTCTCCTGCACATCTCTATATGTGTGACGAAGTATCTTTCGTTCCAAGCAGCCAAGCAGCTTTTCATTATTTTTGTCATCGTCCATATTTCTGGTGCGTAGGTGAGGACAGGTTTAATAATGGTTTTATATATCATTACCTTAGTTTCTTTGGTTGCTATGCTTGATGTTAGAAGCTTTTTTTAACCCAAAGTATACATGGCCCACAGACCATGTGAGCCAGGTATATTCTTCTCTTGATGTCTGCACTTATGTTATTTTCGTTTATTTGAGATCCAAGACATATAAATTCTCTTACCCTTTCAATTGTATATGTTTCTGTAACCAGAGCCTCGACTGGCGGCACTAAATTGTTACTATTAGAAACTTTCATATACTTTGTTTTAGCTATATTAACCTGTAACTTCACTTTTCTCGCAGCTGCTTTTAATGCTTTGAAGGTTTGTATTAGGTCCCTTTTTGATCTTGCTATTATATCAATGTCATCCGCGTATGCTAGTATTTGTACGCTCCCGTTAATAATTGTCCCCCTAGTCATTATACCTGATTATCTCATAGCTTTTTCTAGCGCTATGTTAAACAGCAAACATGAAAAACTATCTCCTTGTCATAGTCCTGTGTGTGTTTGAAAAGATCATGAATTGTTGTTTTGTACCTTAACTTTGCATTCAACTTTAGAGAGATTTCCTTCACTAATTTCATTAGGTGCATTAGGATATTAAATTCTATTATAAAGGGACTTTCTATCTATGCTATTATAGAAATATGAATAAATGAGATAACGATTCCGTATTTGTCAGTCTATTCTAGCTTCCTGTCTAAGGAGAAACATCTGGTTGGTTGTTGACTTTTCTTTACGAAATCCACTTTGATATTTGCCTATTATATCTTCACTATATGATACTAAGCGATTATAGATTATGTAAGCCAGCACCTTGTACGTTACATTTAGGACGGTGATTCCTCGATAGTTGTTACATGACATTTGGTCTCCTTTTTTAGGTATATGTATTATTATACCTATGTTTCAGTTATGCGGGAGTTTTACCTGCCTTCAGATTAATGCTACTAGCTTACATATGTAGTATTTTAGTTCATTTACTCCATATTTCAGAAGCTCAGAGGGTATACTACCCA